>OX031008.1:166052994-166652994 GCA_943735925.1 Pollenia amentaria
AACATGAAAAAAGTCAATTTTTACTAGTGATAACAGATTTTTATTATTTAAGCTCTAACTCTTCTAGTTATCGAGATAACGCAGTTAAAGTTTTTCATATAAAAACATGAAAAAAGTCAATTTTTACTAGTGATAACAGATTTTTATTATTTAAGCTCTAACTCTTCTAGTTATCGAGATAAACGCAGTTAAAGTTTTTCATATAAAAACATGAAAAAAGTCAATTTTTACTAGTGATAACAGATTTTTATTATTTAAGCTCTAATCTCTTCTACTTATCGAGAAAACCGCAGTTAAAGTTTTTCATATAAAAACATGAAAAAAGTCAATTTTTACTAGTGATAACAGATTTTTATTATTTAAGCTCTAACTCTTCTAGTTATCGAGATAAACGCAGTTAAAGTTTTTCATATAAAAACATGAAAAAAGTCAATTTTTACTAGTGATAACAGATTTTTATTATTTAAGCTCTAATTCTTCTACTTATCGAGAAAACCGCAGTTAAAGTTTTTCATATAAAAACATGAAAAAAGTCAATTTTTACTAGTGATAACAGATTTTTATTATTTAAGCTCTAACTCTTCTAGTTATCGAGATAAACGCAGTTAAAGTTTTTCATATAAAAACATGAAAAAAGTCAATTTTTACTAGTGATAACAGATTTTTATTATTTAAGCTCTAATTCTTCTACTTATCGAGAAAAACCGCAGTTAAAGTTTTTCATATAAAAACATGAAAAAAGTCAATTTTTACTAGTGATAACAGATTTTTATTATTTAAGCTCTAACTCTTCTAGTTATCGAGATAAACGCAGTTAAAGTTTTTCATATAAAAACATGAAAAAAGTCAATTTTTACTAGTGATAACAGATTTTTATTATTAAGCTCTAATCTTCTACTTATCGAGAAAAACCGCAGTTAAAGTTTTTCATATAAAAACATGAAAAAAGTCAATTTTTACTAGTGATAACAGATTTTTATTATTTAAGCTCTAACTCTTCTAGTTATCGAGATAAACGCAGTTAAAGTTTTTCATATAAAAACATGAAAAAAGTCAATTTTTACTAGTGATAACAGATTTTTATTATTTAAGCTCTAACTCTTCTAGTTATCGAGATAAACGCAGTTAAAGTTTTTCATATAAAAACATGAAAAAAGTCAATTTTTACTAGTGATAACAGATTTTTATTATTTAAGCTCTAACTCTTCTAGTTATCGAGAAAAACGCAGTTAAAGTTTTTCATATAAAAACATGAAAAAAGTCAATTTTTACTAGTGATAACAGATTTTTATTATTTAAGCTCTAATTCTTCTAGTTATCGAGAAAAACGCAGTTAAAGTTTTTCATATAAAAACATGAAAAAAGTCAATTTTTACTAGTGATAACAGATTTTTATTATTTAAGCTCTAACTCTTCTAGTTATCGAGATAAACGCAGTTAAAGTTTTTCATATAAAAACATGAAAAAAGTCAATTTTTACTAGTGATAACAGATTTTTATTATTTAAGCTCTAACTCTTCTAGTTATCGAGATAAACGCAGTTAAAGTTTTTCATATAAAAACATGAAAAAAGTCAAGTTTTTACTAGTGATAACAGATTTTTATTATTTAAGCTCTAACTCTTCTAGTTATCGAGAAAAACGCAGTTAAAGTTTTTCATATAAAAACATGAAAAAAGTCAATTTTTACTAGTGATAACAGATTTTTATTATTTAAGCTCTAACTCTTCTAGTTATCGAGATAAACGCAGTTAAAGTTTTTCATATAAAAACATGAAAAAAGTCCGTTTTTACTAGTGATAACAGATTTTTATTATTTAAGCTCTAACTCTTCTAGTTATCGAGAAAAACGCAGTTAAAGTTTTTCATATAAAAACATGAAAAAAGTCAATTTTTACTAGTGATAACAGATTTTTATTATTTAAGCTCTAACTCTTCTAGTTATCGAGAAAACCGCAGTTAAAGTTTTTCATATAAAAACATGAAAAAAGTCAATTTTTACTAGTGATAACAGATTTTTATTATTTAAGCTCTAACTCTTCTAGTTATCGAGATAAACGCAGTTAAAGTTTTTCATATAAAAACATGAAAAAAAGTCAATTTTTACTAGTGATAACAGATTTTTATTATTTAAGCTCTAACTCTTCTAGTTATCGAGATAAACGCAGTTAAAGTTTTTCATATAAAAACATGAAAAAAGTCAATTTTTACTAGTGATAACAGATTTTTATTATTTAAGCTCTAACTCTTCTAGTTATCGAGAAAAACGCAGTTAAAGTTTTTCATATAAAAACATGCAAAAAGTCAATTTTTACTAGTGATAACAGATTTTTATTATTTAAGCTCTAACTCTTCTAGTTATCGAGAAAAACGCAGTTAAAGTTTTTCATATAAAAACATGAAAAAAGTCAATTTTTACTAGTGATAACAGATTTTTATTATTTAAGCTCTAACTCTTCTAGTTATCGAGAAAAACGCAGTTAAAGTTTTTCATATAAAAACATGAAAAAAGTCAATTTTTACTAGTGATAACAGATTTTTATTATTTAAGCTCTAACTCTTCTAGTTATCGAGAAAAACGCAGTTAAAGTTTTTCATATAAAAACATGAAAAAAGTCAATTTTTACTAGTGATAACAGATTTTTATTATTTAAGCTCTAACTCTTCTAGTTATCGAGAAAAACGCAGTTAAAGTTTTTCATATAAAAACATGAAAAAAGTCAATTTTTACTAGTGATAACAGATTTTTATTATTTAAGCTCTAACTCTTCTAGTTATCGAGAAAAACGCAGTTAAAGTGTTTCATATAAAAACATGCAAAAAGTCAATTTTTACTAGTGATAACAGATTTTTATTATTTAAGCTCTAACTCTTCTAGTTATCGAGAAAAACGCAGTTAAAGTTTTTCATATAAAAACATGAAAAAAGTCAATTTTTACTAGTGATAACAGATTTTTATTATTTAAGCTCTAACTCTTCTAGTTATCGAGAAAAACGCAGTTAAAGTTTTTCATATAAAAACATGAAAAAAGTCAATTTTTACTAGTGATAACAGATTTTTATTATTTAAGCTCTAACTCTTCTAGTTATCGAGAAAAACGCAGTTAAAGTTTTTCATATAAAAACATGAAAAAAGTCAATTTTTACTAGTGATAACAGATTTTTTATTATTTAAGCTCTAACTCTTCTAGTTATCGAGATAAACGCAGTTAAAGTTTTTCATATAAAAACATGAAAAAAGTCAATTTTTACTAGTGATAACAGATTTTTATTATTTAAGCTCTAACTCTTCTAGTTATCGAGATAAACGCAGTTAAAGTTTTTCATATAAAAACATGAAAAAAGTCAATTTTTACTAGTGATAACAGATTTTTATTATTTAAGCTCTAACTCTTCTAGTTATCGAGATAAACGCAGTTAAAGTTTTTCATATAAAAACATGAAAAAAGTCAATTTTTACTAGTGATAACAGATTTTTATTATTTAAGCTCTAACTCTTCTAGTTATCGAGATAAACGCAGTTAAAGTTTTTCATATAAAAACATGAAAAAAGTCCGTTTTTACTAGTGATAACAGATTTTTATTATTTAAGCTCTAACTCTTCTAGTTATCGAGAAAAACGCAGTTAAAGTTTTTCATATAAAAACATGAAAAAAGTCAATTTTTACTAGTGATAACAGATTTTTATTATTTAAGCTCTAACTCTTCTAGTTATCGAGATAAACGCAGTTAAAGTTTTTCATATAAAAACATGAAAAAAGTCCGTTTTTACTAGTGATAACAGATTTTTATTATTTAAGCTCTAACTCTTCTAGTTATCGAGAAAAACGCAGTTAAAGTTTTTCATATAAAAACATGAAAAAAGTCAATTTTTACTAGTGATAACAGATTTTTATTATTTAAGCTCTAACTCTTCTAGTTATCGAGAAAACCGCAGTTAAAGTTTTTCATATAAAAACATGAAAAAAGTCAATTTTTACTAGTGATAACAGATTTTTATTATTTAAGCTCTAACTCTTCTAGTTATCGAGATAAACGCAGTTAAAGTTTTTCATATAAAAACATGAAAAAAGTCAATTTTTACTAGTGATAACAGATTTTTATTATTTAAGCTCTAACTCTTCTAGTTATCGAGATAAACGCAGTTAAAGTTTTTCATATAAAAACATGAAAAAAGTCAATTTTTACTAGTGATAACAGATTTGTATTATTTAAGCTCTAACTCTTCTAGTTATCGAGATAAACGCAGTTAAAGTTTTTCATATAAAAACATGAAAAAAGTCAATTTTTACTAGTGATAACAGATTTTTATTATTTAAGCTCTAACTCTTCTAGTTATCGAGAAAAACGCAGTTAAAGTTTTTCATATAAAAACATGCAAAAAGTCAAATTTTACTAGTGATAACAGATTTTTATTATTTAAGCTCTAACTCTTCTAGTTATCGAGAAAAACGCAGTTAAAAACATGAAAAAAGTCCGTTTTTACTAGTGATAACAGATTTTTATTATTTAAGCTCTAACTCTTCTAGTTATCGAGAAAACCGCAGTTAAAGTTTTTCATATAAAAACATGAAAAAAGTCAATTTTTACTAGTGATAACAGATTTTTATTATTTAAGCTCTAATTCTTCTACTTATCGAGAAAAACGCAGTTAAAGTTTTTCATATAAAAACATGAAAAAAGTCCGTTTTTACTAGTGATAACAGATTTTTATTATTTAAGCTCTAACTCTTCTAGTTATCGAGAAAAACGCAGTTAAAAACATGAAAAAAGTCCGTTTTTACTAGTGATAACAGATTTTTATTATTTAAGCTCTAACTCTTCTAGTTATCGAGAAAAACGCAGTTAAAGTTTTTCATATAAAAACATGAAAAAAGTCAATTTTTACTAGTGATAACAGATTTTTATTATTTAAGCTCTAACTCTTCTAGTTATCGAGAATAACGCAGTTAAAGTTTTTCATATAAAAACATGAAAAAAGTCAATTTTTACTAGTGATAACAGATTTTTATTATTTAAGCTCTAATTCTTCTACTTATCGAGAAAAACGCAGTTAAAGTTTTTCATATAAAAACATGAAAAAAGTCCGTTTTTACTAGTGATAACAGATTTTTATTATTTAAGCTCTAACTCTTCTAGTTATCGAGAAAACCGCAGTTAAAGTTTTTCATATAAAAACATGAAAAAAGTCCGTTTTTACTAGTGATAACAGATTTTTATTATTTAAGCTCTAACTCTTCTAGTTATCGAGAAAAACGCAGTTAAAGTTTTTCATATAAAAACATGAAAAAAGTCAATTTTTACTAGTGATAACAGATTTTTATTATTTAAGCTCTAACTCTTCTAGTTATCGAGAAAAACGCAGTTAAAAACATGAAAAAAGTCCGTTTTTACTAGTGATAACAGATTTTTATTATTTAAGCTCTAACTCTTCTAGTTATCGAGAAAAACGCAGTTAAAGTTTTTCATATAAAAACATGAAAAAAGTCAAATTTTACTAGTGATAACAGATTTTTATTATTTAAGCTCTAACTCTTCTAGTTATCGAGAAAAACGCAGTTAAAAACATGAAAAAAGTCCGTTTTTACTAGTGATAACAGATTTTTATTATTTAAGCTCTAACTCTTCTAGTTATCGAGAAAACCGCAGTTAAAGTTTTTCATATAAAAACATGAAAAAAGTAAATTTTTACTAGTGATAACAGATTTTTATTATTTAAGCTCTAACTCTTCTAGTTATCGAGAAAAACGCAGTTAAAGTTTTTCATATAAAAACATGAAAAAAGGTCCGTTTTTACTAGTGATAACAGATTTTTATTATTTAAGCTCTAACTCTTCTAGTTATCGAGAAAACCGCAGTTAAAGTTTTTCATATAAAAACATGAAAAAAGTCCATTTTTACTAGTGATAACAGATTTTTATTATTTAAGCTCTAACTCTTCTAGTTATCGAGAAAACCGCAGTTAAAGTTTTTCATATAAAAACATGAAAAAAGTCAATTTTTACTAGTGATAACAGATTTTTATTATTTAAGCTCTAATTCTTCTAGTTATCGAGAAAAACGCAGTTAAAGTTTTTCATATAAAAACGTGAAAAAAGTAAAATTTTACTAGTGATAACAGATTTTTATTATTTAAGCTCTAACTCTTCTAGTTATCGAGAAAAACGCAGTTAAAAACATGAAAAAAGTCCATTTTTACTAGTGATAACAGATTTTTATTATTTAAGCTCTAATTCTTCTAGTTATCGAGAAAAACGCAGTTAAAGTTTTTCATATAAAAACATGAAAAAAGTCAAATTTTACTAGTGATAACAGATTTTTATTATTTAAGCTCTAATTCTTCTAGTTATCGAGAAAAACGCAGTTAAAAACATGAAAAAAGTCCATTTTTACTAGTGATAACAGATTTTTATTATTTAAGCTCTAATTCTTCTAGTTATCGAGAAAAACGCAGTTAAAGTTTTTCATATAAAAACATGAAAAAAGTCAATTTTTACTAGTGATAACAGATTTTTATTATTTAAGCTCTAATTCTTCTAGTTATCGAGAAAAACGCAGTTAAAGTTTTTCATATAAAAACATGAAAAAAGTAAATTTTTACTAGTGATACAGATTTTTATTATTTAAGCTCTAATTCTTCTAGTTATCGAGAAAAACGCAGTTAAAGTTTTTCATATAAAAACATGAAAAAAGTCCGTTTTTACTAGTGATAACAGATTTTTATTATTTAAGCTCTAATTCTTCTAGTTATCGAGAAAAACGCAGTTAAAGTTTTTCATATAAAAACATGAAAAAAGTCAATTTTTACTAGTGATAACAGATTTTTATTATTTAAGCTCTAATTCTTCTAGTTATCGAGAAAAACGCAGTTAAAGTTTTTCATATAAAAACATGAAAAAAGTCAAATTTTACTAGTGATAACAGATTTTTATTATTTAAGCTCTAATTCTTCTAGTTATCGAGAAAAACGCAGTTAAAGTTTTTCATATAAAAACATGAAAAAAGTCAATTTTTACTAGTGATAACAGATTTTTATTATTTAAGCTCTAATTCTTCTAGTTATCGAGAAAAACGCAGTTAAAGTTTTTCATATAAAAACATGAAAAAAGTCAATTTTTACTAGTGATAACAGATTTTTATTATTTAAGCTCTAACTCTTCTAGTTATCGAGAAAAACGCAGTTAAAGTTTTTCATATAAAAACATGAAAAAAGTCAATTTTTACTAGTGATAACAGATTTTTATTATTTAAGCTCTAATTCTTCTAGTTATCGAGAAAAACGCAGTTAAAGTTTTTCATATAAAAACATGAAAAAAGTCAATTTTTACTAGTGATAACAGATTTTTATTATTTAAGCTCTAATTCTTCTAGTTATCGAGAAAAACGCAGTTAAAGTTTTTCATATAAAAACATGAAAAAAGTCAAATTTTACTAGTGATAACAGATTTTTATTATTTAAGCTCTAATTCTTCTAGTTATCGAGAAAAACGCAGTTAAAGTTTTTCATATAAAAACATGAAAAAAGTCAATTTTTACTAGTGGTAACAGATTTTTATTATTTAAGCTCTAATTCTTCTAGTTATCGAGAAAAACGCAGTTAAAGTTTTTCATATAAAAACATGAAAAAAGTCAATTTTACTAGTGATAACAGATTTTTATTATTTAAGCTCTAATTCTTCTAGTTATCGAGAAAAACGCAGTTAAAGTTTTTCATATAAAAACATGAAAAAAGTCAATTTTTACTAGTGATAACAGATTTTTATTATTTAAGCTCTAATTCTTCTAGTTATCGAGAAAAACGCAGTTAAAGTTTTTCATATAAAAACATGAAAAAAGTCAATTTTTACTAGTGATAACAGATTTTTATTATTTAAGCTCTAATTCTTCTAGTTATCGAGAAAAACGCAGTTAAAGTTTTTCATATAAAAACATGAAAAAAGTCAATTTTTACTAGTGATAACAGATTTTTATTGTTTAAGCTCTAATTCTTCGAGTTATCGAGAAAAACGCAGTTAAAGTTTTTCATATAAAAACATGAAAAAAGTCCATTTTTACTAGTGATAACAGCTTCTAACTCTTCTAGTTATCGAGAAAAACGCAGTTAAAGTTTTTCATATAAAAACATGAAAAAAGTCAAATTTTACTAGTGATAACAGATTTTTATTATTTAAGCTCTAATTCTTCTAGTTATCGAGAAAAACGCAGTTAAAGTTTTTCATATAAAAACATGAAAAAAGTCAATTTTTCTAGTGATAACAGATTTTTATTATTTAAGCTCTAATTCTTCTAGTTATCGAGAAAAACGCAGTTAGAGTTTTTCATATAAAAACATGAAAAAAGTCAATTTTTACTAGTGATAACAGATTTTTATTGTTTAAGCTCTAATTCTTCTAGTTATCGAGAAAAACGCAGTTAGAGTTTTTCATATAAAAACATGAAAAAAGTCAATTTTTACTAGTGATAACAGATTTTTATTGTTTAAGCTCTAATTCTTCTAGTTATCGAGAAAAACGCAGTTAAAGTTTTTCATATAAAAACATGAAAAAAGTCAATTTTTACTAGTGATAACAGATTTTTATTGTTTAAGCTCTAATTCTTCTAGTTATCGAGAAAAACGCAGTTAAAGTTTTTCATATAAAAACATGAAAAAAGTCAATTTTTACTAGTGATAACAGATTTTTATTGTTTAAGCTCTAATTCTTCTAGTTATCGAGAAAAACGCAGTTAAAGTTTTTCATATAAAAACATGAAAAAAGTCAATTTTTACTAGTGATAACAGATTTTTATTGTTTAAGCTCTAATTCTTCTAGTTATCGAGAAAAACGCAGTTAAAGTTTTTCATATAAAAACATGAAAAAAGTCAATTTTTACTAGTGATAACAGATTTTTATTGTTTAAGCTCTAATTCTTCTAGTTATCGAGAAAAACGCAGTTAAAGTTTTTCATATAAAAACATGAAAAAAGTCAATTTTTACTAGTGATAACAGATTTTTATTGTTTAAGCTCTAATTCTTCTAGTTATCGAGAAAAACGCAGTTAAAGTTTTTCATATAAAAACATGAAAAAAGTCAATTTTTACTAGTGATAACAGATTTTTATTGTTTAAGCTCTAATTCTTCTAGTTATCGAGAAAAACGCAGTTAAAGTTTTTCATATAAAAACATGAAAAAAGTCAATTTTTACTAGTGATAACAGATTTTTATTGTTTAAGCTCTAATTCTTCTAGTTATCGAGAAAAACGCAGTTAAAGTTTTTCATATAAAAACATGAAAAAAGTCAATTTTTACTAGTGATAACAGATTTTTATTGTTTAAGCTCTAATTCTTCTAGTTATCGAGAAAAACGCAGTTAAAGTTTTTCATATAAAAACATGAAAAAAGTCAATTTTTACTAGTGATAACAGATTTTTATTGTTTAAGCTCTAATTCTTCTAGTTATCGAGAAAAACGCAGTTAAAGTTTTTCATATAAAAACATGAAAAAAGTCAATTTTTACTAGTGATAACAGATTTTTATTGTTTAAGCTCTAATTCTTCTAGTTATCGAGAAAAACGCAGTTAAAGTTTTTCATATAAAAACATGAAAAAAGTCAATTTTTACTAGTGATAACAGATTTTTATTGTTTAAGCTCTAATTCTTCTAGTTATCGAGAAAAACGCAGTTAAAGTTTTTCATATAAAAACATGAAAAAAGTCAATTTTTACTAGTGATAACAGATTTTTATTGTTTAAGCTCTAATTCTTCTAGTTATCGAGAAAAACGCAGTTAAAGTTTTTCATATAAAAACATGAAAAAAGTCAATTTTTACTAGTGATAACAGATTTTTATTGTTTAAGCTCTAATTCTTCTAGTTATCGAGAAAAACGCAGTTAAAGTTTTTCATATAAAAACATGAAAAAAGTCAATTTTTACTAGTGATAACAGATTTTTATTGTTTAAGCTCTAATTCTTCTAGTTATCGAGAAAAACGCAGTTAAAGTTTTTCATATAAAAACATGAAAAAAGTCAATTTTTACTAGTGATAACAGATTTTTATTGTTTAAGCTCTAATTCTTCTAGTTATCGAGAAAAACGCAGTTAAAGTTTTTCATATAAAAACATGAAAAAAGTCAATTTTTACTAGTGATAACAGATTTTTATTGTTTAAGCTCTAATTCTTCTAGTTATCGAGAAAAACGCAGTTAAAGTTTTTCATATAAAAACATGAAAAAAGTCAATTTTTACTAGTGATAACAGATTTTTATTGTTTAAGCTCTAATTCTTCTAGTTATCGAGAAAAACGCAGTTAAAGTTTTTCATATAAAAACATGAAAAAAGTCAATTTTTACTAGTGATAACAGATTTTTTATTGTTTAAGCTTTAATTCTTCTAGTTATCGAGAAAAACGCAGTTAAAGTTTTTCATATAAAAACATGAAAAAAGTCAATTTTTACTAGTGATAACAGATTTTTATTGTTTAAGCTCTAATTCTTCTAGTTATCGAGAAAAACGCAGTTAAAGTTTTTCATATAAAAACATGAAAAAAGTCAATTTTTACTAGTGATAACAGATTTTTATTGTTTAAGCTCTAATTCTTCTAGTTATCGAGAAAAACGCAGTTAAAGTTTTTCATATAAAAACATGAAAAAAGTCAATTTTTACTAGTGATAACAGATTTTTATTGTTTAAGCTCTAATTCTTCTAGTTATCGAGAAAAACGCAGTTAAAGTTTTTCATATAAAAACATGAAAAAAGTCAATTTTTACTAGTGATAACAGATTTTTATTGTTTAAGCTCTAATTCTTCTAGTTATCGAGAAAAACGCAGTTAAAGTTTTTCATATAAAAACATGAAAAAAGTCAATTTTTACTAGTGATAACAGATTTTTATTGTTTAAGCTCTAATTCTTCTAGTTATCGAGAAAAACGCAGTTAAAGTTTTTCATATAAAAACATGAAAAAAGTCAATTTTTACTAGTGATAACAGATTTTTATTGTTTAAGCTCTAATTCTTCTAGTTATCGAGAAAAACGCAGTTAAAGTTTTTCATATAAAAACATGAAAAAAGTCAATTTTTACTAGTGATAACAGATTTTTATTGTTTAAGCTCTAATTCTTCTAGTTATCGAGAAAAACGCAGTTAAAGTTTTTCATATAAAAACATGAAAAAAGTCAATTTTTACTAGTGATAACAGATTTTTATTATTTAAGCTCTAATTCTTCTAGTTATCGAGAAAAACGCAGTTAAAGTTTTTCATATAAAAACATGAAAAAAGTCAATTTTTACTAGTGATAACAGATTTTTATTGTTTAAGCTCTAATTCTTCGAGTTCTCGAGAAAAACGCAGTTAAAGTTTTTCATATAAAAACATGAAAAAAGTCAATTTTTACTAGTGATAACAGATTTTTATTGTTTAAGCTCTAATTCTTCTAGTTATCGAGAAAAAACGCAGTTAAAGTTTTTCATATAAAAACATGAAAAAAGTCAATTTTTACTAGTGATAACAGATTTTTATTGTTTAAGCTCTAATTCTTCTAGTTATCGAGAAAAACGCAGTTAAAGTTTTTCATATAAAAACATGAAAAAAGTCAAATTTTACTAGTGATAACAGATTTTTATTATTTAAGCTCTAATTCTTCTAGTTATCGAGAAAAACGCAGTTAAAGTTTTTCATATAAAAACATGAAAAAAGTCAATTTTTACTAGTGATAACAGATTTTTATTATTTAAGCTCTAATTCTTCTAGTTATCGAGAAAAACGCAGTTAAAGTTTTTCATATAAAAACATGAAAAAAGTCAATTTTTACTAGTGATAACAGATTTTTATTGTTTAAGCTCTAATTCTTCGAGTTATCGAGAAAAACGCAGTTAAAGTTTTTCATATAAAAACATGAAAAAAGTCCATTTTTACTAGTGATAACAGCTCTAACTCTTCTAGTTATCGAGAAAAACGCAGTTAAAGTTTTTCATATAAAAACATGAAAAAAGTCAAATTTTACTAGTGATAACAGATTTTTATTATTTAAGCTCTAACTCTTCTAGTTATCGAGAAAAACGCAGTTAAAGTTTTTCATATAAAAACATGAAAAAAGTCAATTTTTACTAGTGATAACAGATTTTTATTATTTAAGCTCTAATTCTTCTAGTTATCGAGAAAAACGCAGTTAAAGTTTTTCATATAAAAACATGAAAAAAGTCAATTTTTACTAGTGATAACAGATTTTTATTATTTAAGCTCTAATTCTTCTAGTTATCGAGAAAAACGCAGTTAAAGTTTTTCATATAAAAACATGAAAAAAGTCAATTTTTACTAGTGATAACAGATTTTTATTGTTTAAGCTCTAATTCTTCGAGTTATCGAGAAAAACGCAGTTAAAGTTTTTCATATAAAAACATGAAAAAAGTCCATTTTTACTAGTGATAACAGCTCTAACTCTTCTAGTTATCGAGAAAAACGCAGTTAAAGTTTTTCATATAAAAACATGAAAAAAGTCAAATTTTACTAGTGATAACAGATTTTTATTATTTAAGCTCTAATTCTTCTAGTTATCGAGAAAAACGCAGTTAAAGTTTTTCATATAAAAACATGAAAAAAGTCAATTTTTACTAGTGATAACAGATTTTTATTATTTAAGCTCTAATTCTTCTAGTTATCGAGAAAAACGCAGTTAAAGTTTTTCATATAAAAACATGAAAAAAGTCAATTTTTACTAGTGATAACAGATTTTTATTGTTTAAGCTCTAATTCTTCGAGTTATCGAGAAAAACGCAGTTAAAGTTTTTCATATAAAAACATGAAAAAAGTCCATTTTTACTAGTGATAACAGCTCTAACTCTTCTAGTTATCGAGAAAAACGCAGTTAAAGTTTTTCATATAAAAACATGAAAAAAGTCAATTTTTACTAGTGATAACAGATTTTTATTATTTAAGCTCTAACTCTTCTAGTTATCGAGAAAAACGCAGTTAAAGTTTTTCATATAGAAACATGAAAAAAGTCAATTTTTACTAGTGATAACAGATTTTTATTATTTAAGCTCTAATTCTTCGAGTTATCGAGAAAAACGCAGTTAAAGTTTTTCATATAAAAACATGAAAAAGTAAATTTTTACTTGTGATAACAGATTTTTATTATTTAAGCTCTAACTCTTCTAGTTATCGAGAAAAACGCAGTTAAAGTTTTTCATATAAAAACATGAAAAAAGTCCATTTTTACTAGTGATAACAGATTTTTATTATTTAAGCTCTAACTCTTCTAGTTATAGAGAGAAACGCAGTTAAAGTTTTTCATATAAAAACATGAAAAAAGTCCATTTTTACTAGTGATAACAGATTTTTTATTATTTAAGCTCTAATTCTTCTAGTTATCGAGAAAAACGCAGTTAAAGTTTTTCATATAAAAACATGAAAAAAGTCCGTTTTTACTAGTGATAACAGATTTTTATTATTTAAGCTCTAACTCTTCTAGTTATCGAGAAAAACGCAGTTAAAGTTTTTCATATAAAAACATGAAAAAAGTCAATTTTTACTAGTGATAACAGATTTTTATTATTTAAGCTCTAATTCTTCGAGTTATCGAGAAAAACGCAGTTAAAGTTTTTCATATAAAAACATGAAAAAAGTAAATTTTTACTAGTGATAACAGATTTTTATTATTAAAGCTCTAACTCTTCTAGTTATCGAGAAAAACGCAGTTAAAGTTTTTCATATAAAAACATGAAAAAGGTCAATTTTTACTAGTGATAACAGATTTTTATTATTTAAGCTCTAACTCTTCTAGTTATCGAGAAAAACGCAGTTAAAGTTTTTCATATAAAAACATGAAAAAAGTCAATTTTTACTAGTGATAACAGATTTTTATTATTTAAGCTCTAATTCTTCGAGTTATCGAGAAAAACGCAGTTAAAGTTTTTCATATAAAAACATGAAAAAAGTCAATTTTTACTAGTGATAACAGATTTTTATTATTTAAGCTCTAACTCTTCTAGTTATCGAGAAAAACGCAGTTAAAGTTTTTCATATAAAAACATGAAAAAAGTCAATTTTTACTAGTGATAACAGATTTTTATTATTTAAGCTCTAACTCTTCTAGTTATCGAGAAAAACGCAGTTAAAGTTTTTCATATAAAAACATGAAAAAAGTCAATTTTTACTAGTGATAACAGATTTTTATTATTTAAGCTCTAACTCTTCTAGTTATCGAGAAAAACGCAGTTAAAGTTTTTCATATAGAAACATGAAAAAAGTCAATTTTTACTAGTGATAACAGATTTTTATTATTTAAGCTCTAATTCTTCGAGTTATCGAGAAAAACGCAGTTAAAGTTTTTCATATAAAAACATGAAAAAAGTCAATTTTTACTAGTGATAACAGATTTTTATTATTTAAGCTCTAACTCTTCTAGTTATCGAGAAAAACGCAGTTAAAGTTTTTCATATAAAAACATGAAAAAAGTCAATTTTTACTAGTGATAACAGATTTTTATTATTTAAGCTCTAATTCTTCGAGTTATCGAGAAAAACGCAGTTAAAGTTTTTCATATAAAAACATGAAAAAAGTCAATTTTTACTAGTGATAACAGATTTTTATTATTTAAGCTCTAACTCTTCTAGTTATCGAGAAAAACGCAGTTAAAGTTTTTCATATAAAAACATGAAAAAAGTCAATTTTTACTAGTGATAACAGATTTTTATTATTTAAGCTCTAACTCTTCTAGTTATCGAGAAAAACGCAGTTAAAGTTTTTCATATAAAAACATGAAAAAAGTAAATTTTTACTAGTGATAACAGAATTTTATTATTTAAGCTCTAACTCTTCTAGTTATAGAGAGAAACGCAGTTAAAGTTTTTCATATAAAAACATGAAAAAAGTCAATTTTTACTAGTGATAACAGATTTTTATTATTTAAGCTCTAACTCTTCTAGTTATCGAGAAAAACGCAGTTAAAGTTTTTCATATAAAAACATGAAAAAAGTCCGTTTTTACTAGTGATAACAGATTTTTATTATTTAAGCTCTAACTCTTCTAGTTATCGAGAAAAACGCAGTTAAAGTTTTTCATATAAAAACATGAAAAAAGTCAATTTTTACTAGTGATAACAGATTTTTATTATTTAAGCTCTAATTCTTCGAGTTATCGAGAAAAACGCAGTTAAAGTTTTTCATATAAAAACATGAAAAAAGTAAATTTTTACTAGTGATAACAGATTTTTATTATTAAAGCTCTAACTCTTCTAGTTATCGAGAAAAACGCAGTTAAAGTTTTTCATATAAAAACATGAAAAAAGTCAATTTTTACTAGTGATAACAGATTTTTATTATTTAAGCTCTAACTCTTCTAGTTATCGAGAAAAACGCAGTTAAAGTTTTTCATATAAAAACATGAAAAAAGTCAATTTTTACTAGTGATAACAGATTTTTATTATTTAAGCTCTAATTCTTCGAGTTATCGAGAAAAACGCAGTTAAAGTTTTTCATATAAAAACATGAAAAAAGTCAATTTTTACTAGTGATAACAGATTTTTATTATTTAAGCTCTAACTCTTCTAGTTATCGAGAAAAACGCAGTTAAAGTTTTTCATATAAAAACATGAAAAAAGTCAATTTTTACTAGTGATAACAGATTTTTATTATTTAAGCTCTAACTCTTCTAGTTATCGAGAAAAACGCAGTTAAAGTTTTTCATATAAAAACATGAAAAAAGTCAATTTTTACTAGTGATAACAGATTTTTATTATTTAAGCTCTAACTCTTCTAGTTATCGAGAAAAACGCAGTTAAAGTTTTTCATATAGAAACATGAAAAAAGTCAATTTTTACTAGTGATAACAGATTTTTATTATTTAAGCTCTAATTCTTCGAGTTATCGAGAAAAACGCAGTTAAAGTTTTTCATATAAAAACATGAAAAAAGTCAATTTTTACTAGTGATAACAGATTTTTATTATTTAAGCTCTAACTCTTCTAGTTATCGAGAAAAACGCAGTTAAAGTTTTTCATATAAAAACATGAAAAAAGTCAATTTTTACTAGTGATAACAGATTTTTATTATTTAAGCTCTAATTCTTCGAGTTATCGAGAAAAACGCAGTTAAAGTTTTTCATATAAAAACATGAAAAAAGTCAATTTTTACTAGTGATAACAGATTTTTATTATTTAAGCTCTAACTCTTCTAGTTATCGAGAAAAACGCAGTTAAAGTTTTTCATATAAAAACATGAAAAAAGTCAAATTTTACTAGTGATAACAGATTTTTATTATTTAAGCTCTAACTCTTCTAGTTATCGAGAAAAACGGAGTTAAAGTTTTTCATATAAAAACATGAAAAAAGTCAAATTTTACTAGTGATAACAGATTTTTATTATTTAAGCTCTAACTCTTCTAGTTATCGAGAAAAACGCAGTTAAAGTTTTTCATATAAAAACATGAAAAAAGTCAAATTTTACTAGTGATAACAGATTTTTATTATTTAAGCTCTAACTCTTCTAGTTATCGAGAAAAACGCAGTTAAAGTTTTTCATATAAAAACATGAAAAAAGTCAAATTTTACTAGTGATAACAGATTTTTATTATTTAAGCTCTAACTCTTCTAGTTATCGAGAAAAACGCAGTTAAAGTTTTTCATATAAAAACATGAAAAAAGTCAAATTTTACTAGTGATAACAGATTTTTATTATTTAAGCTCTAACTCTTCTAGTTATCGAGAAAAACGCAGTTAAAGTTTTTCATATAAAAACATGAAAAAAGTCAAATTTTACTAGTGATAACAGATTTTTATTATTTAAGCTCTAACTCTTCTAGTTATCGAGAAAAACGCAGTTAAAGTTTTTCATATAAAAACATGAAAAAAGTCAAATTTTACTAGTGATAACAGATTTTTATTATTTAAGCTCTAACTCTTCTAGTTATCGAGAAAAACGCAGTTAAAGTTTTTCATATAAAAACATGAAAAAAGTCAAATTTTACTAGTGATAACAGATTTTTATTATTTAAGCTCTAACTCTTCTAGTTATCGAGAAAAACGCAGTTAAAGTTTTTCATATAAAAACATGAAAAAAGTCAAATTTTACTAGTGATAACAGATTTTTATTATTTAAGCTCTAACTCTTCTTGTTATCGAGAAAAACGCAGTTAAAGTTTTTCATATAAAAACATGAAAAAAGTCAAATTTTACTAGTGATAACAGATTTTTATTATTTAAGCTCTAACTCTTCTAGTTATCGAGAAAAACGCAGTTAAAGTTTTTCATATAAAAACATGAAAAAAGTCAAATTTTACTAGTGATAACAGATTTTTATTATTTAAGCTCTAACTCTTCTAGTTATCGAGAAAAACGCAGTTAAAGTTTTTCATATAAAAACATGAAAAAAGTCAAATTTTACTAGTGATAACAGATTTTTATTATTTAAGCTCTAACTCTTCTAGTTATCGAGAAAAACGCAGTTAAAGTTTTTCATATAAAAACATGAAAAAAGTCCATTTTTACTAGTGATAACAGATTTTTATTATTTAAGCTCTAATTCTTCGAGTTATCGAGAAAAACGCAGTTAAAGTTTTTCATATAAAAACATGAAAAAAGTCAATTTTTACTAGTGATAACAGATTTTTATTATTTAAGCTCTAACTCTTCTAGTTATCGAGAAAAACGCAGTTAAAGTTTTTCATATAAAAACATGAAAAAAGTCAATTTTTACTAGTGATAACAGATTTTTATTATTTAAGCTCTAACTCTTCTAGTTATCGAGAAAAACGCAGTTAAAGTTTTTCATATAAAAACATGAAAAAAGTAAATTTTTACTAGTGATAACAGAATTTTATTATTTAAGCTCTAACTCTTCTAGTTATAGAGAGAAACGCAGTTAAAGTTTTTCATATAAAAACATGAAAAAAGTCAATTTTTACTAGTGATAACAGATTTTTATTATTTAAGCTCTAACTCTTCTAGTTATCGAGAAAAACGCAGTTAAAGTTTTTCATATAAAAACATGAAAAAAGTCAATTTTTACTAGTGATAACAGATTTTTATTATTTAAGCTCTAACTCTTCTAGTTATCGAGAAAAACGCAGTTAAAGTTTTTCATATAAAAACATGAAAAAAGTCAATTTTTACTAGTGATAACAGATTTTTATTATTTAAGCTCTAATTCTTCGAGTTATCGAGAAAAACGCAGTTAAAGTTTTTCATATAAAAACATGAAAAAAGTCCATTTTTACTAGTGATAACAGCTCTAACTCTTCTAGTTATCGAGAAAAACGCAGTTAAAGTTTTTCATATAAAAACATGAAAAAAGTCAATTTTTACTAGTGATAACAGATTTTTATTATTTAAGCTCTAACTCTTCTAGTTATCGAGAAAAACGCAGTTAAACTTTTTCATATAAAAACATGAAAAAAGTAAATTTTTACTAGTGATAACAGAATTTTATTATTTAAGCTCTAACTCTTCTAGTTATAGAGAGAAACGCAGTTAAAGTTTTTCATATAAAAACATGAAAAAAGTCCATTTTTACTAGTGATAACAGATTTTTTATTATTTAAGCTCTAATTCTTCTAGTTATCGAGAAAAACGCAGTTAAAGTTTTTCATATAAAAACATGAAAAAAGTCAATTTTTACTAGTGATAACAGATTTTTATTATTTAAGCTCTAACTCTTCTAGTTATAGAGAGAAACGCAGTTAAAGTTTTTCATATAAAAACATGAAAAAAGTCCATTTTTACTAGTGATAACAGATTTTTATTATTTAAGCTCTAACTCTTCTAGTTATCGAGAAAAACGCAGTTAAAGTTTTTCATATAAAAACATGAAAAAAGTCAATTTTTACTAGTGATAACACATTTTTTATTATTTAAGCTCTAATTCTTCTAGTTATCGAGAAAAACGCAGTTAAAGTTTTTCATATAAAAACATGAAAAAAGTCAATTTTTACTAGTGATAACACATTTTTTATTATTTAAGCTCTAATTCTTCTAGTTATCGAGAAAAACGCAGTTAAAGTTTTTCATATAAAAACATGAAAAAAGTCCATTTTTACTAGTGATAACAGATTTTTTATTATTTAAGCTCTAATTCTTCTAGTTATCGAGAAAAACGCAGTTAAAGTTTTTCATATAAAAACATGAAAAAAGTCAATTTTTACTAGTGATAACAGATTTTTATTATTTAAGCTCTAACTCTTCTAGTTATAGAGAGAAACGCAGTTAAAGTTTTTCATATAAAAACATGAAAAAAGTCCATTTTTACTAGTGATAACAGATTTTTATTATTTAAGCTCTAACTCTTCTAGTTATCGAGAAAAACGCAGTTAAAGTTTTTCATATAAAAACATGAAAAAAGTCAATTTTTACTAGTGATAACACATTTTTTATTATTTAAGCTCTAATTCTTCTAGTTATCGAGAAAAACGCAGTTAAAGTTTTTCATATAAAAACATTACTAGTGATAACAGATTTTTATTATTTAAGCTCTAACTCTTCTAGTTATCGAGAAAAACGCAGTTAAAGTTTTTCATATAAAAACATGAAAAAAGTCAATTTTTACTAGTGATAACAGATTTTTATTATTTAAGCTCTAACTCTTCTAGTTATCGAGAAAAACGCAGTTAAAGTTTTTCATATAAAAACATGAAAAAAGTAAATTTTTACTAGTGATAACAGAATTTTATTATTTAAGCTCTAACTCTTCTAGTTATAGAGAGAAACGCAGTTAAAGTTTTTCATATAAAAACATGAAAAAAGTCCATTTTTACTAGTGATAACAGATTTTTTATTATTTAAGCTCTAATTCTTCTAGTTATCGAGAAAAACGCAGTTAAAGTTTTTCATATAAAAACATGAAAAAAGTCAATTTTTACTAGTGATAACAGATTTTTATTATTTAAGCTCTAACTCTTCTAGTTATAGAGAGAAACGCAGTTAAAGTTTTTCATATAAAAACATGAAAAAAGTCCATTTTTACTAGTGATAACAGATTTTTATTATTTAAGCTCTAACTCTTCTAGTTATCGAGAAAAACGCAGTTAAAGTTTTTCATATAAAAACATGAAAAAAGTCAATTTTTACTAGTGATAACACATTTTTTATTATTTAAGCTCTAATTCTTCTAGTTATCGAGAAAAACGCAGTTAAAGTTTTTCATATAAAAACATGAAAAAAGTCAATTTTTACTAGTGATAACACATTTTTTATTATTTAAGCTCTAATTCTTCTAGTTATCGAGAAAAACGCAGTTAAAGTTTTTCATATAAAAACATGAAAAAAGTCCATTTTTACTAGTGATAACAGATTTTTTATTATTTAAGCTCTAATTCTTCTAGTTATCGAGAAAAACGCAGTTAAAGTTTTTCATATAAAAACATGAAAAAAGTCCATTTTTACTAGTGATAACACATTTTTTATTATTTAAGCTCTAATTCTTCTAGTTATCGAGAAAAACGCAGTTAAAGTTTTTCATATAAAAACATGAAAAAAGTCCATTTTTACTAGTGATAACACATTTTTTATTATTTAAGCTCTAATTCTTCTAGTTATCGAGGAAAACGCAGTTAAAGTTTTTCATATAAAAACATGAAAAAAGTCCGTTTTTACTAGTGATAACAAATTTTTATTATTTAAGCTCTAACTCTTCTAGTTATCGAGAAAAACGCAGTTAAAGTTTTTCATATAAAAACATGAAAAAAGTCCGTTTTTACTAGTGATAACAGATTTTTATTATATAAGCTCTAATTCTTCTAGTTATCGAGAAAAACGCAGTTAAAGTTTTTCATATAAAAACATGAAAAAAGTCCGTTTTTACTAGTGATAACAGATTTTAATTATTTAAGCTCTAACTCTTCTAGTTATCGAGAAAAACGCAGTTAAAGTTTTTCATATAAAAACATGAAAAAAGTCAATTTTTACTAGTGATAACAGATTTTTATTATTTAAGCTCTAACTCTTCTAGTTATCGAGAAAAACGCAGTTAAAGTTTTTCATATAAAAACATGAAAAAAGTCAATTTTTACTAGTGATAACACATTTTTTATTATTTAAGCTCTAATTCTTCTAGTTATCGAGAAAAACGCAGTTAAAGTTTTTCATATAAAAACATGAAAAAAGTCCATTTTTACTAGTGATAACAGATTTTTTATTATTTAAGCTCTAATTCTTCTAGTTATCGAGAAAAACGCAGTTAAAGTTTTTCATATAAAAACATGAAAAAAGTCCATTTTTACTAGTGATAACAGATTTTTTATTATTTAAGCTCTAATTCTTCTAGTTATCGAGAAAAACGCAGTTAAAGTTTTTCATATAAAAACATGAAAAAAGTCCATTTTTACTAGTGATAACACATTTTTTATTATTTAAGCTCTAATTCTTCTAGTTATCGAGAAAAACGCAGTTAAAGTTTTTCATATAAAAACATGAAAAAAGTCCATTTTTACTAGTGATAACACATTTTTTATTATTTAAGCTCTAATTCTTCTAGTTATCGAGAAAAACGCAGTTAAAGTTTTTCATATAAAAACATGAAAAAAGTCCGTTTTTACTAGTGATAACAAATTTTTATTATTTAAGCTCTAACTCTTCTAGTTATCGAGAAAAACGCAGTTAAAGTTTTTCATATAAAAACATGAAAAAAGTCCGTTTTTACTAGTGATAACAGATTTTTATTATATAAGCTCTAATTCTTCTAGTTATCGAGAAAAACGCAGTTAAAGTTTTTCATATAAAAACATGAAAAAAGTCCGTTTTTACTAGTGATAACAGATTTTAATTATTTAAGCTCTAACTCTTCTAGTTATCGAGAAAAACGCAGTTAAAGTTTTTCATATAAAAACATGAAAAAAGTCAATTTTTACTAGTGATAACAGATTTTTATTATTTAAGCTCTAACTCTTCTAGTTATCGAGAAAAACGCAGTTAAAGTTTTTCATATAAAAACATGAAAAAAGTAAATTTTTACTAGTGATAACAGAATTTTATTATTTAAGCTCTAACTCTTCTAGTTATAGAGAGAAACGCAGTTAAAGTTTTTCATATAAAAACATGAAAAAAGTCCATTTTTACTAGTGATAACAGATTTTTTATTATTTAAGCTCTAATTCTTCTAGTTATCGAGAAAAACGCAGTTAAAGTTTTTCATATAAAAACATGAAAAAAGTCAATTTTTACTAGTGATAACAGATTTTTATTATTTAAGCTCTAACTCTTCTAGTTATAGAGAGAAACGCAGTTAAAGTTTTTCATATAAAAACATGAAAAAAGTCCATTTTTACTAGTGATAACAGATTTTTATTATTTAAGCTCTAACTCTTCTAGTTATCGAGAAAAACGCAGTTAAAGTTTTTCATATAAAAACATGAAAAAAGTCAATTTTTACTAGTGATAACACATTTTTTATTATTTAAGCTCTAATTCTTCTAGTTATCGAGAAAAACGCAGTTAAAGTTTTTCATATAAAAACATGAAAAAAGTCAATTTTTACTAGTGATAACACATTTTTTATTATTTAAGCTCTAATTCTTCTAGTTATCGAGAAAAACGCAGTTAAAGTTTTTCATATAAAAACATGAAAAAAGTCCATTTTTACTAGTGATAACAGATTTTTTATTATTTAAGCTCTAATTCTTCTAGTTATCGAGAAAAACGCAGTTAAAGTTTTTCATATAAAAACATGAAAAAAGTCAATTTTTACTAGTGATAACAGATTTTTATTATTTAAGCTCTAACTCTTCTAGTTATAGAGAGAAACGCAGTTAAAGTTTTTCATATAAAAACATGAAAAAAGTCCATTTTTACTAGTGATAACAGATTTTTATTATTTAAGCTCTAACTCTTCTAGTTATCGAGAAAAACGCAGTTAAAGTTTTTCATATAAAAACATGAAAAAAGTCAATTTTTACTAGTGATAACACATTTTTTATTATTTAAGCTCTAATTCTTCTAGTTATCGAGAAAAACGCAGTTAAAGTTTTTCATATAAAAACATTACTAGTGATAACAGATTTTTATTATTTAAGCTCTAACTCTTCTAGTTATCGAGAAAAACGCAGTTAAAGTTTTTCATATAAAAACATGAAAAAAGTCAATTTTTACTAGTGATAACAGATTTTTATTATTTAAGCTCTAATTCTTCTAGTTATCGAGAAAAACGCAGTTAAAGTTTTTCATATAAAAACATGAAAAAAGTCCGTTTTTACTAGTGATAACAGATTTTTATTATTTAAGCTCTAATTCTTCTAGTTATCGAGAAAAACGCAGTTAAAGTTTTTCATATAAAAACATTACTAGTGATAACAGATTTTTATTATTTAAGCTCTAACTCTTCTAGTTATCGAGAAAAACGCAGTTAAAGTTTTTCATATAAAAACATTACTAGTGATAACAGATTTTTATTATTTAAGCTCTAACTCTTCTAGTTATCGAGGAAAACGCAGTTAAAGTTTTTCATATAAAAACATGAAAAAAGTCCGTTTTTACTAGTGATAACAAATTTTTATTATTTAAGCTCTAACTCTTCTAGTTATCGAGAAAAACGCAGTTAAAGTTTTTCATATAAAAACATGAAAAAAGTCCGTTTTTACTAGTGATAACAGATTTTTATTATATAAGCTCTAATTCTTCTAGTTATCGAGAAAAACGCAGTTAAAGTTTTTCATATAAAAACATGAAAAAAGTCCGTTTTTACTAGTGATAACAGATTTTAATTATTTAAGCTCTAACTCTTCTAGTTATCGAGGAAAACGCAGTTAAAGTTTTTCATATAAAAACATGAAAAAAGTCCGTTTTTACTAGTGATAACAGATTTTTATTATATAAGCTCTAATTCTTCTAGTTATCGAGAAAAACGCAGTTAAAGTTTTTCATATAAAAACATGAAAAAAGTCCGTTTTTACTAGTGATAACAAATTTTTATTATTTAAGCTCTAACTCTTCTAGTTATCGAGAAAAACACAGTTAAAGTTTTTCATATAAAAACATGAAAAAAGTCCGTTTTTACTAGTGATAACAGATTTTAATTATTTAAGCTCTAACTCTTCTAGTTATCGAGAAAAACGCAGTTAAAGTTTTTCATATAAAAACATGAAAAAAGTCCGTTTTTACTAGTGATAACAGATTTTTATTATATAAGCTCTAATTCTTCTAGTTATCGAGAAAAACGCAGTTAAAGTTTTTCATATAAAAACATGAAAAAAGTCCGTTTTTACTAGTGATAACAGATTTTAATTATTTAAGCTCTAACTCTTCTAGTTATCGAGGAAAACGCAGTTAAAGTTTTTCATATAAAAACATGAAAAAAGTCCGTTTTTACTAGTGATAACAGATTTTTATTATATAAGCTCTAATTCTTCTAGTTATCGAGAAAAACGCAGTTAAAGTTTTTCATATAAAAACATGAAAAAAGTCCGTTTTTACTAGTGATAACAAATTTTTATTATTTAAGCTCTAACTCTTCTAGTTATCGAGAAAAACACAGTTAAAGTTTTTCATATAAAAACATGAAAAAAGTCCGTTTTTACTAGTGATAACAGATTTTAATTATTTAAGCTCTAACTCTTCTAGTTATCGAGAAAAACGCACTTAAAGTTTTTCATATAAAAACATGAAAAAAGTCAATTTTTACTAGTGATAACAGATTTTATTATTTAAGCTCTAACTCTTCTAGTTATCGAGAAAAACGCACATAAAGTTTTTCATATAAAAACATGAAAAAAGTCAATTTTTACTAGTGATAACAGATTTTTATTATTTAAGCTCTAATTCTTCTAGTTATCGAGAAAAACGCAGTTAAAGTTTTTCATATAAAAACATGAATAAAGTCCATTTTTACTAGTGATAACAGATTTTTATTATTTAAGCTCTAACTCTTCTAGTTATCGAGAAAAACGCAGTTAAAGTTTTTCATATAAAAACATGAAAAAAGTCCATTTTTACTAGTGATAACAGATTTTTATTATTTAAGCTCTAATTCTTCTAGTTATCGAGAAAAATGCAGTTAAAGTTTTTCATATAAAAACATGAAAAAAGTCCATTTTTCCTAGTGATAACAGATTTTTTATTATTTAAGCTCTAATTCTTCTAGTTATCGAGAAAAACGCAGTTAAAGTTTTTCATATAAAAACATGAAAAAAGTCCATTTTTACTAGTGATAACAGATTTTTATTATTTAAGCTGTAACTCTTCTAGTTATCGAGAAAAACGCAGTTAAAGTTTTTCATATAAAAACATGAAAAAAGTCCATTTTTACTAGTGATAACAGATTTTTATTATTTAAGCTCTAACTCTTCTAGTTACCGAGAAAAACGCACATAAAGTTTTTCATATAAAAACATGAAAAAAGTCAATTTTTACTAGTGATAACAGATTTTTATTATTTAAGCTCTAATTCTTCTAGTTATCGAGAAAAACGCAGTTAAAGTTTTTCATATAAAAACATGAATAAAGTCCATTTTTACTAGTGATAACAGATTTTTATTATTTAAGCTCTAACTCTTCTAGTTATCGAGAAAAACGCAGTTAAAGTTTTTCATATAAAAACATGAAAAAAGTCCATTTTTACTAGTGATAACAGATTTTATTATTTAAGCTCTAACTCTTCTAGTTATCGAGAAAAACGCACATAAAGTTTTTCATATAAAAACATGAAAAAAGTCAATTTTTACTAGTGATAACAGATTTTTATTATTTAAGCTCTAATTCTTCTAGTTATCGAGAAAAACGCAGTTAAAGTTTTTCATATAAAAACATGAATAAAGTCCATTTTTACTAGTGATAACAGATTTTTATTATTTAAGCTCTAACTCTTCTAGTTATCGAGAAAAACGCAGTTAAAGTTTTTCATATAAAAACATGAAAAAAGTCCATTTTTACTAGTGATAACAGATTTTTATTATTTAAGCTCTAATTCTTCTAGTTATCGAGAAAAATGCAGTTAAAGTTTTTCATATAAAAACATGAAAAAAGTCCATTTTTCCTAGTGATAACAGATTTTTTATTATTTAAGCTCTAATTCTTCTAGTTATCGAGAAAAACGCAGTTAAAGTTTTTCATATAAAAACATGAAAAAAGTCCATTTTTACTAGTGATAACAGATTTTTATTATTTAAGCTCTAACTCTTCTAGTTATCGAGAAAAACGCAGTTAAAGTTTTTCATATAAAAACATGAAAAAAGTCCATTTTTACTAGTGATAACAGATTTTTATTATTTAAGCTCTAATTCTTCTAGTTATCGAGAAAAATGCAGTTAAAGTTTTTCATATAAAAACATGAAAAAAGTCCATTTTTACTAGTGATAACAGATTTTTATTATTTAAGCTGTAACTCTTCTAGTTATCGAGAAAAACGCAGTTAAAGTTTTTCATATAAAAACATGAAAAAAGTCCATTTTTACTAGTGATAACAGATTTTTATTATTTAAGCTCTAACTCTTCTAGTTACCGAGAAAAACGCATATAAAAACATGAAAAAGTCCATTTTTACTAGTGATAACAGATTTTTATTATTTAAGCTCTAACTCTTCTAGTTACCGAGAAAAACGCAGTTAAAGTTTTTCATATAAAAACATGAAAAAAGTCCATTTTTACTAGTGATAACAGATTTTTATTATTTAAGCTCTAACTCTTCTAGTTACCGAGCAAAACGCAGTTAAAGTTTTTCATATAAAAACATGAAAAAGTCCATTTTTACTAGTGATAACAGATTTTTATTATTTAAGCTCTAACTCTTCTAGTTACCGAGAAAAACGCAGTTAAAGTTTTTCATATAAAAACATGAAAAAAATTCATTTTTACTAGTGATAACAGATTTATATTATTTAAGCTCTAACTCTTCTAGTTATCGATAAAACGCACTTAAACAATTTTTTCTATGTTTTGTTTCAATTTAAACCTCTTAACTACAATAAAACATCCTTTATAAAACAATTTGTGTGACTAAATGAGTTATAACGGTTATGTTATTTCTTATTCATAACTATTTAAACTAATTAGTAATATATCTATCGCATAGTAATAGTTATGCTTGAGAAATACTTTTATTTGATACCCATAATAGTTATCATCAATTTTTAAAAATAAAAATTGGAAATAATAATTATTCCTAATAAATAAATTAAAAATTTATTCGCAATTTTTATCGAATAAAAGTTATTACTATTAAGTCCTTGGTAAATGGTGAATAATTTAATTAAAGATCCCTTAACAAATTACAGCAATTGGCATACAATTTTCAAGGTTTGAAAAATGACACTCTATTGCTCAAATGGTAAGAAATGCTTGGTTATTCCTCAAATTAATAAATATAGCAAAAGTAATAGTAATACCACAATAACAATATTAACAACAATAATGATGTTGATAATAATGACGTTAATGACAAACGGCATGAAATGTTGTAGGGGAAAATGCAAACGCATCAGAAACAAAATTGAATTGATAGTAAAATATTAAGGAAATGTTCATTGACATAAACATATGAATAGATGTGTGTAAAAACTTATATTTATCCATACACATACATATATGTATTCACTTACATATACGTGTGTGTATGTAATTTAATTTAAAACTATTATATTTGATAATTGATGGCTGACAAAAGAATTACACATACATTTGTAGACACTGTGTATTAAAATTTTGCATATTTATGCAAGTAGTTCTATACAAAATTCAAATGACTAATAATTAAGAAATATATTAAAATTAAACTTTTTTCATCAACATATAAATGTTTCTACATACACAAGAATATTCATTTATATAAATGTTTAATATAGAGATTTTAAAAATATTTTATTTATGAATGAGATAAATTAAGTTCGACACCATTTGCTATAAAGTTCTCTCTTTCTAAAGTGGTAGAATCGAGTCGAGATTTGTTTATTCTAACTAAAGAAAATTTTCCTTTAATTTCAAAACTTAAGGATCCCTGGCTGAGATCTTGTGTGCATTTCAGCTTAAAGCTGGGATCACACGATTGACGCAATGCACCAATTTTCACACTTTTTAATAGCAAAATCGTGTGACTGCACAATCAAATGGCTCATGTTCCAATCAAAGACAATATTGCGCTTACTTTTACCATTTAAATACAACCCCGGTGCGTCAATCGTGTGACTACTTGATATGCAACTGCGCATCAATAAAAATAACAAAAATGTACCAATATTTATTGCGTTCTTGTGCGGCAATTAAACAACACAATACGCGCCAATATATATGGGCCAATATTTGCCTTTTTTTAATAAATTAACTTTTGTGTGTTTCTTTTAGTAGGAATAAATATATACATATTTATTTATTTTTCATTTTAATTATATAGTTTTTTTTTAAATTAGTGCAATAGCTGTTCAGGATGAATATTTTTATTCAAGATATTAAAAATTTTTTATTTTTCGAATTTATTCTATGAGCTTAATTTCAGTTATGTTTTTTATAAAGCTTTTTGTAATAGTTTTATTCCTTAAAATATTGAGGAATGACTTTATACACTACCAGACTTTTATATTGTATCTTCTAATTAGATCTTACCTTAGCTATCCTTTGGATAACAATGAAGTATATTGTATATAAAGAAAAATTTACAATTATTAGACACCAGCAGAATGTAATATATTTTCTGGCCCGCTACGGCCCTCGTCAGCATTCTTTGTGTCACACTGGATAGTGATACTTTATAAATTGAATGTATTTAACTTAACTATTTTAACAAATAGAATATGGGAATTATTTCCAAAGGATAGCTAAGGTAAAAGGCTGGTAGTGTATAAAGTCATTCCTGAAAATTTAAGAAATAAGACTATTACAAAAAGCTTTATAAAATATATAACTGAAATTTAGCTCATAGAATAAATTCGAAATATAAAAAATGTTGAATATAATAAAGTAACTTATGATAAAGAAATAATTCCCAGATTCTATTTATTCAAAATATTTAATAAACCTAAAATAAAACGGACTATTATTTCTATTTAAGAAATATTTAGGTATGTGATGAAAATCGCTCGATTTCAAAACGATAAAAATTTCTGAATTATATCATAAAGTCTTAATTTTTTCTTCAAAACATAGTTTAAATAATATATATAATAAACAATTTAAAAGAATATACACAGGAAAACGGAGAAAAATATATTGAAATTCTTTAAAGCGATTGTATCTTATATTTTTTAACATATATAATGTTGTAATTATTTCTTTTTTAAATTTTTATTATATTAACCATTTTTAGAAATATTTAAACTTTGACGTTTTTACATTTTTTACCAATATTTGTCGTTAATATTTCTTAAAGAAAATATTTGTTAACTTAAAAAACGAGAATAACAAATTCATTAAAGTAACCGAGATTTCTCGCTACTTAACGATATCGGTAGTAAAATTCAAAAAGTTACAGATTTAAGGTACTGGTATTTAAATAATATTATTTAAAACCTAAATTTCAGTGAACGATACAAGTATTTTTAATTTGCATTCTTAAAATTTGAATAGAAATATTCGCTATTTCTATATATTTTAAAATAGAATTTTATTTTGGGTAATTCCATGTCAAATCGAACAAGAGTGGGACCCCCTTTCGATTTGAATAAAATTTGGTGTGAAGGTTCCTTTCATCCTATAAGGAACATACATATATTAACGAAAAAAAATTGTTTAATTTTTTTAATTCATATTCAAAATGTCATAATTTCGCCGAATTAGACGAATGTGTTGAGTTTATACGAAGATGATTTGTATGTCATTTTTAAGAGAATACTTGGGTCTACAAACAATATTTAAAAAAAAATGTTAGTTTTTAAAAAATGTAATATCTACAATATATAAAATTTTAAAAATGGTCTAAGTCAATAACCTAATTCTTTTTTTTTTTTTGTCTGATTTTTTTTTATGTAATTCCTCAAAGTATTCTTTAAAACTCCTGAAACTTTCTTTCTTCGTCTTCAAAAAATTAAATGGGTTTTATACATTTTACACTTTATCAATGTCGTTACTTTGTTTTAACACCTCAAATCACACAAATCAAATTTAATAAATACTTATTGTTCAAAATTACAATATAAAATTTTATTTTAGGACCATTTTTTACCGCTTGCAAATTAAAAAAAATCATATCCTAAAAAAAAGAAACCACCTCCTTCAAAGCTTCAGGATTTTTAAAGTACAGGTTGAGGAATTACATTAAAAAAAATAAGCCAAAAAAAAAATTAGGTTTTTGACTTAGACCATTTTTAAAATTTAATATTTTGTAGATATAAAATTTTTTAAAAAATAAACATTTTTTTAAAATATTGTTTGTAGCCCCAAGTATTCTCTTTAAAATGACATGCAAATCATCTTCGTTTGTTCAGTAGTTTTTGAGTTATTGAAAAAATAAACTCAACACATTCGGCTAATTCGGCGAAATTATGACATTTTTAATATGACGTAACTTTTGAAAAAAAAATTTTTTAGTTTTTATATGTTCCTTATAGGATGAAGGGAACCTTCACACCAAATTGCATTCAAATCGAAAGGGGTTAGGTCCCACTCTTGGTCGATTTGACATGGAATTACCCCATTGTTTAAGTTTTGGAATTTTATATGTATATTTTCCTTAAAAAATTTGAAATAAAACTATTCAACAAAAATTTGGTTAAATAAATGAAACAATTTCCTTTTTTTAATGAACAAACCAACTAGAACTTCCAAACAAATAAAAAGAGCTTATACAACAGCTGTTTGACACAAATGAAGAACAATCATGTGACTGTGCTGCGGTAATTATTCTACTTATTTCGCTTTGTACCAATTAGCGGCAATTCAGTTTGTATAAAACAGGACAATCGTGTGATTTCAGAATATTTGATTGGGTCAATTTCGTTATTAATACAACACACTCAGGTTAAAAAATACGTACACTTGGGTGGAATTGTGACTGTAAACACGAAGGTTATCCACGATATTATGAAATAATCGACCAACTAAAGAACACATTTTGCGAATGTATTACTGTTTCTTCGCTTATGCTGCCCAACATCAAGATAACGTGGCAACGATGTGCTTAAAAAAGTGGTCTAAGTGCGAAAAAAATGATCAGAAATAACGGTCAAGCACAAATAAGTTTATTCATTACATATGATCAGACTTTTGTTTGAAAAAAGTAATCTCAATACATTCCTTATCCCTTTTAGGCTGCCTGATTACAGCAGTGCTTTGTAGACGGAAATCTCCGCCATAAAGTGAATTGGCTGAGGTATTATCGTATATCGAGAGATATGTATGTATATTCATATTAAAGGCTGGTGTCTTTACGTTAATCAAAGTTAACTGTGCATACCGGATGTCTATAAATGAGATTGCGAAAAATTCTTGGCTAATGCTAGCGTAGGTATCAGGGCGCAATGGGTGCCTGGAAAACCAAACTCCAGAGGGCTTGACAAAGCAAGGCTGTCTTTTCGATTATATGTTCTTCGACGGCCTTATCGCCATTTCGATGGCTCGCTGTAGAACTCTCATCAAATGTGAGTCATACAGCAGGGCTCAGGAGAGATGGCATGCATGCTTTATGGCCAGCAGGTTCTCAGTTTTGGGGACTTATCCCCAAATAAGGGATTTTTTGGAATTGAGGATACAAATTATGCGAAAATCCCCAGGGGCTTTTTGGGGAAAGGCACTTTTTCGCTGGGGATTTTTGGGGATAATATACATATTATTATAAATTAAATTTGTGCAGTAACAAGCCCGATTTGGAAAAGATGTGGGAACAACTTTAAGTTTTTTTTCAAGAGCTTGCTGAAATAGTTTTAAATATGCTTTTTGTACCAACAAGCGTTACTTCTTTTGAACGAGTCTTTTCTATAATGAAAACAACCAAAATCAATATTTGCAACAGAATGCGGTATTAGTTATTATAAGCTTTTCTTAAAATTACACTTAAAAAATAATACAGCACTTTTCAAACAAACAACATGTAAAACTAAATTGCATTTGGTGATGATTTTGATTCCCTAGTTCTTGAAATGATAAATATTGACGCATAATTATTTTTCTTTTGCGCTTTTACTACATCCCTGTTACATAGCTACTATACATGTGTACGTATATATTAAGAACTAAGAGAATAAATAACATTAGTTTTAATAATATTACACAAATGAATTTATTTATGGATTTAAATCACAGAAAAAATTAAAAATTGTCTCTAATTATCAAATTCATACCAAATTCATAAAATCAAACAAATAATATTTTTGATTTTGCACCTATTACCAAAAAACATTGATTACTAAAAATTTTAAGATTGTGATAAAATTTTTTCAATAAATAATATTTTGAATTTTAATTAAAATAACGATCAAGCCACTTTGCCATTTTAAACAATGTGTTAATTTGTTTAATTAAATATTGACAATTCCCAACAACAATTCCACAAGTTTAAATTATTTTATTTTAAACGAAAAAAAGTCAATTAAGATTTTTTGTTATTTAATTTATATTTAAATTAAATATTTATTTCAAAACAATTTTCTCTCAACTAACAAAATAATTCATTCAATTATCACATTAATTAAATTTAAATACTTTTTTAACCACTTTTTTAATTGTTAAAAAACTTTTTTCTCTGATCAATGTATGCATATTTTTCCTTTGGCATAATATGATGTATTTTATTTTTAAGGATATGTGTTGATTTTCGGGGATAAGAAAATATCTATTTTGGGGATTTAAGGGGATGAGAAATCGCAAATTGGGGACTATATTCAAAATAAAACTTGGAACCCTGATATACAGGACTCTATGGACTGGCTATGACGCGAGGAAATTTTGAATGCTACTTGGGTTTGGTGTTCGGAGATATCGGTAATGGGCCTATTTTATAATGACTACTGCCGTTGTCATGATGAGGAGGAGGGTGTAACGGTGTTGTACTTTCTTTGCCAATGCCTCCGTTTTGGGGTCAGTAGGATGAAGCATTCTGGGAGACCAGAACTGCCATGTTTGGAGGCTATATCTTACGTGGGACTTAGGTCGATTTCTCTGTTTTGCAGGGAATCGGAATGGTTCAAGACCGCAGTGCTGTCTGGGAATAATCTAGTGGACACTGGCTGACTTTAATCAGTCGTCTTTTGGGTGTCAATTGAACCAAACATATTATTTTTTTAAGTTTTGAATCAAAAAGGCCGAAATTGGTTGATCATTTTAATTTCCTGCTATAAATCGATTTTTTATTAAAAAAAAAAAAAAAATTATTTAAAAAACGGCACCCCAAATATTTGTGATATATTTTTAACCATAAATTGATTTTAATTTAATTGTAATTGATCTCAGAAATAAAGAATAGTCTAGTAATAATAATAAATATTTTTTTTTTTGGGAGCTGATGACCTAAAATGCTAGTACTCGAATAAATTAACTATATAATTATTATTAGGGATGTAATATTTTTTTTTTAAATAAAAAAATGGTTTGTAAAGTATTTCAATTCAATTAATGTGATAATTGAAACAATTAATGAAATTATATTTTTAGTTGAAAGAAAATTAAAAATGTAATTTTCATTTAAATAACATTTAAGTTGTTTTGAAATATATTTTTGATTAAAATATTAACTAAATAACAAAACAGCTTAATTAATTTTTTCGTTAAAAATAAAATCATTTAAGCTTGTAGAATTGTTGTTGGGAATTGTCAAAACCTGAGCTTTATTTAATAAAATCAATTACCACATTGTTTGAAACGGCAAAGATTTTAGAATTAAAATAAAAAATATCATTTATTGAAAAAAATATTAACAATTTGAAATTTTTACAATTTTGGGTAATCAATTTAATCATTTTGGTAATAGGTGCAGAATCAACAAATTGGTTGCTTGATTCTATGAATTTGGTGATTAAAGACACTTTTTAATTTTTTTTGTATTCCATTCTATCTTAAAAAATCGGCAGCTTTCCAAACCTTGTAATTTTTATTGTAATATTTTTAAAAAAAATTTATTTAACAGAAGTCTTATATGAGCGATGCGGAAAAATTTCATCACTCCTGCAGTCAAAGAAGGCTGTTCATTGTGATCGAAATTTGAAGTGTTAGCTCTAATATTGCCTCAATATTTTTTAAAAACTCAAAACAAATTAAGGTTTTGTCTGAAATATACTACATATCGTGCAAAGCTAAACGGCTAAGAATTAAGTCACAAGAATTTCATTATTCTCTTAGTTGTTATACAAAAAATAAACATAGACAATTAAACTTTTTGATCGAAAAGACTCTAAAAAGTATCGTCGTATCATCAGTAAAATATCGCCGATACCGATATATCTGAAAATCTGAAGTATCGCCGATATATCGGTATTCGTTATATCCCTAATAATTATATTATTAGAAACATAGTAATAAAAATAAATAATAATGTTTTTGGTTAATTTTGGGAAACCCGATTTCCACCGGGATTAAATCGCTGTTTAATTTTAAAACCCAAAAAATAATTTTTTTCATGTTGCTTTGAATGACCTCATTTCTTTTAACTTAACACATTTCAAATACAAAAATTAAATGTTCACATACGTATGTTTTTTTCAATGTCCCCGACGATTTTCATAATTATCTAGGGCCACAATTTAAATCTTCTAATATACAATAAGAAATGGGCTTGAAGTAGTTAAATTTATTACTAATCCAAGTCACACTTTATTTTTATACTTTTATACTTCAAGTGCTCCCCATAACCCAAACCTATATAACAAATTGGTAAGTCCACCAGCCGGATTTCGAAAAATGCAGAGCCCAAAAGCAGCATAAGTAATGCAACATTCAAAACTGCTGGGATATTTTCTCTTAGTAAAATGTGAGTTTAAGCATCAAACAACTCTAATAGCAAACAGCTACGAATACGAATAGTATGTGAATGTGTTTGTGAGACCATAAAAGTAAAGCAAACAGCGTAACATATTCAACAGGAAAACGGAAATGCTATGCTCAGCATTAATATTTAGCATAACAACAAAAACTACAATAAAAACAACAACAACAATAACAAACAAAATTAAAATAACAAAAACCCCTATGACAGACTTTACTAAAATTCTTGAATTTGTTAGAACATTTGTATATAATTTTATTAGAATATTTTACTGCACTACTAAATACTACTACTCGTGTACATATAAATCTTTTAGGCTAACATCACGCCCACCCATACATCTATTTGAAAATTTATTCATATTTGAATTACAATTGACATTCAGTCTGTCTAACGGTCTACTATGCATTCCATTGCTGCAGTTAGTAGTTGTTTAGTTTGGTTTTTGTTGTTGTTCATATTAATAAAATGTTAATTGTGAAAATGTCAACTCAGCAGATTGAAACAATTTTCATTAACATTAAACACTCACACATACACTATATAATGTTATACAAATAACGTACATACATATGTGAATGTGTTAGTGTTTGTGTGAAAAAAATTGTATTTAAGTGCATGTCTCTATTATTAAATTATTGAAAATTTTGACAATTTAAACACAAAAACAGTTTAAAGTCAAATAAAAAATAAATTGTTAAAATTAATATACATTTTTGCACTGAATTTTAAAGTTAAAGTTTAAACTAAATTCCTAAAAAAGACACCGGAATTTATGTGGCTTATATTTTTTTCAATAAAATTTAATTGCTAAAAATAAACCAATATTAAATTTTTAATTCAATAAAAAACAATTTTTTATAAATTTGTAAATGTAAATGCATTATTTGATTAGTAAAAAAATTAGTCAAATTTTGCGACAACAGTTGATGTTACAAATTTTGTATAATCATTAAATAAACAATTTAGAATGCAATACTCGGCTCTGCCGAATCTTTGATACCCACCACCGACAATTCGAATATTTCAGGAGTGGGCTCTATATGATATCAATATATTATTGATCAATCCTTATAAAAACGGTCGTCAGCATTAAAATTTGTTACGGTTTAGAACTATATTTAATTATTGACCGACTATCAAAAAGTTTTATGCTTTTCTTTTTAGAAATTTCAACTAGCTTTAGTAAAACTTATTCATTCGCATCAGATTTAACCGAACTTAAATGAATTTTAGGAGGGGAATTAATATTGGACCCAGGATGGACCAATCATGCCAAAATGATGTAGAGTGCTTTCTGGTAATAACAGAAAGTGAATTTCAGAAGGCTGCCTAATATGGGATCTAAGGTAAATTATGGACCGTATATCACAAAATTGCATGACATTTTTCTGACCATATGAAGCTAAATTGGAACACATTTTACCGCAATATCTATATCTGCTGCGGTTTTAGGCGTATTTGATTAATTTCCCAGAGCGTGTTTTGTATGGGGCATATGGTAAATTGATTTATAGTCCTATGAAACTGTGAAGTATTAAATTTGATTGTGATAGCATTATTTATAACAGTTTTAGGCGTAATTAGCTGTTTTCCGAGAGGTGAGTTTATATGGGATCTATGGTAAATTATGGACCGATATTCACGAAATATCACAATCTGTCCTATAAAACCGTGACGAACTAAATTTTACAATACAATAGCATCATTTGTTATGGTTTATGCCTACTAAACTGGTCTATGGTAACTTATGGACCGATCTTTACGAAATTTTTCAACATGATTTCTAGTCATATATAATTTGTGCAAAATCTGGTATCAACCCGTGCATTTTAACACCGTTTTTGTTAATTTTTGTAACAAAACTACAAATTCTTTAGGGTGATAGTTCCACATTTTAATTCAAACTGCCTGGGATAGCTACAAGCAATTTGGCACCAAGTTTGTTCTTTTTTGTTGGCGGAAGGGCGGACAGACAGACAGACATGGCTAAATCAAACTAGAAAATATACGTAGAAGAGTAACATACTATGGTTGGATTTTAAGCTTGTGTTTGCAGGTTATAATATGGTCAAAAGTAACCATAATTTGTTCAAAATTAACCATATTTTGGGCAATATTAACCTTAATAATGGTTAAAATTAACCAAATTAACCATAATATGGTCAAAACTTTTCAGAATTGGGACAAAAGTAACCATGGTATGGTTATAATTACCAATGATATGGTTTTTGTTAACCATATTATGGTTATTTATTTCAGCCATATTTTCAATTTTACTTTATGTGTCAATTTATAATATTATTTCGTTTCTTATTCCTGTTACGATCCACTTTTAAAGCAATACCATTTAAATCATTTTCTTTGATGGACTTTATTAGCGAGCACTCCTTCTGTTTTTCAGGCTCACACTTCTACGTAAATTTATATATTTTAATCAATAATTAAAATAAAATGAATGAAAATTTTAGGCAAACCAAGCAAGTATGTAATTGAAAAGCATTACACTATTGTAGAGGCCAAAAAACATTATTAATTTAAATGTAACATGCTTCTTTAAAATATTATAATTTCAAACATATTACATATTGTTATTATTAACCATAACATGTTTGAAGACAGCCATAATATGGTTATGGCTTTTGGATGGATGAATTTAACGATAATATGGTTGCCGGTTACAATCATATGGAAAAAGCGTTGTTTTGAATTACAAAACATTTATTTTGATAGATATCCCACTATGTGACCAAAAAACTCTTAAAGAAAAGAACATAAGCTTTCTTTTGAGCAAAAAAAGGGCCATTTTGAAAAACAATTAATTTTTCGAAAGATTGCAGAAATAGCTGCCTTAGCTATTTAGGACAAATTTTGCTAAGAATAAAAGGAAAAAAAACACCTGTTTGACCAAAATGTCAAACTTTGACCCCTTTAGCTTAGAGAGTTATTGAGCGATCTTGTTGAAAAATTGTATCTAAGCTATTATACAATAGGACTAACCTTGATGCGAATTCCCGATCGGAAGACATTGGTTTCAAAAGTTGGGTCTCTTGAGATGAAACGCCCCATATATATAAACTATTTTAAAAAAGAAAAATTTTTGTCTCGGTCGTTTTATGGTTGTAACAAAAATATATTTTCTAGAAATGATTTCATGGTTTCAACCATAACATGTTGCTTATAAAATATTGTAAAACGAGCAAAATATTATTGTTTAATTTAAAACAAAGTAATACAAAAAATTTACTTGATTGTGGATAACCATAACATTATGACGGCAGATACTGAATCTAACCTTTTTTTTCTTTGTAAGATTTAAAAAACCTTTATTAAGCCAACATTCAAGACGATTTTGCATAAATCAATTTAACTCCAAAGGGAATGTTTTAAAAGAGAATAAGGTCCAATGGATCCCAATTCATACGTTGTAAGTCTTATTGATAAACTTATCATATTTTCTTCTTTGAATCAGCTTCGGGGTTCACACTTGTGTTATTGCTGAAATATGTGTGCGTTTCTTTTCCCCTCTATAAACTAGCCTCGTCTATAAACTAGCAAGCTGATCAATAAGACTTGCATCGTAGGAATCCTGACTAAGTAAACTTTTAAAATTTCGATACAAGCATATTTGTTTGTCTAAGGGCGTGTGTGAAACGGTAGCAAAGTACTCATGAATGTAAAAATTTGACACTGTTGAGGTGAATAAAATTTCACTAGCCCTAGTATAAATTTTGAAATTAGCGTAGAAATGTTTGACAACCACACACTTCCAGGTCGTGCAGCTCAATGTCGCCTCTTAGCCGCCGCCGAACTTAAATTTTGCGTTGAAGTCGCCGCCGGTTCGAAAGGCACATTTATCCTCATTTTTTTAAGTCAACCCTTGACATTAGTGTCTAATAAGAGTAAAATTCTTTTTTTTTTTAATAAAATTCAATAATGGACTACAGACTGCATTTACAATGCACGCATTTAGTTATATTTCCAAGGCACAATCTTATGTATCTGTAATTGGAAAAAACCAATCACAATAACATGGAAATATATTCGATTGAGAGGTAATCTAAATTTAAAAAAACTGGATAAATAATGTTTGTTAGATCATTAATCCCATAATCAGCTTATTAGGATTTGGGTTACCTAAAACACGCAAATCGCGAAGGTTTAAACAATTTAATAAAAATGAGAAATTTCGTAAAAGTTAATAAGATCATAAAATATCATTAATTAGTATTGTGGTTATTTTATTGAACTGTTAATGGTTTTGAATCCAAATTTAGATATTTTTAATTAGGCTTAAGTTTACTGAATTTAATTTTCATTAAATTATTTTTATGAAGACAGGAATTTTACAACATGAAATCAATTAAAAATTTTTTTTTTTTTTTTTTTTTTAATAAAAATATATCGCTGAAAAACGTCAAAAATTAAAAAAAAAATGGAAAAATTTTTAAAAAGCCCGAATTGCAACCTCACAAAATTCCTCAAAGTTTGTTCACATTTGCAACCTGCTAGCAAATCATATTAAAAGTAAGCACGAATTCTGAAAATTGGTTTATAAATTATAGATCAGCTCAGAAATAAAATTTCCGGACAGACAAATTGTTCGTCTGTTTTACAAAATTTTTTGTAAATACAATCTGTTAACACGCCCAATAAAAATGCAAAAAAAAATCGGCTCACAAATAACGAAGTTATGCGGTTACAAACATTAAATGACGGAGTTATGCGGTTACAAACATTAAAAAAGTAATATACAACCGAATTAAAATACTCTTTCTTTTTTGGAGTCGGGTTAATATATATTTATATGAATAACAAATACATATATTTCAAATAATAACAAATTGATATAGATATTTTTTCATTTTGAATAACTAATTTTTTTGTCAGGTGATCCACTACCGGCTACTTTTTGCTGAACCGCCGCCGCCAAAAAATTTGCAGACATAGACTTCTGTTAAGAAATGTCAAAAAGAAATTGTTCTTTTCTTTATGTCAAAATTGTTCGTTGTCAAAAATGTTATAATTTCACACAGCATGAATTTTTTTATCGCAGACAAATTTTATTTCACCATAGAACTTTATTACCGTTTCACACACGCACTAAGATTGATTTTTTTTGCACAGTGTTATGGTTTTAAATTTCATATAAAAATTAACCGTCCTAAATATGTCAAATCTAATGCTATGTTCACACTTGATTCTAATCACATCAAAATCGATGTAATTAAATAAATAAATTTTATTTATGTACAAATTACTTTTTAATTGTTATCGGGTATGTGATGAAAATCGATCGATTTCAAAACGAACGTTTTTAAAAGGTGTGATGAATTTCGAGCGATTTAAAAATCAATTTCTGAATTATAATCTTAAGTTTTTGTTCAAAATACAGTACATTGAACTCATGTAATACACAATTTAAAAGAGTATGGACTGGAAATAAGAGGAATATGTATAATAAATCAATTTTAAAAGATTCTAAAAACGATATTATCGGTTTCAAATCGTTTCGTTTTCCAAATCGATTTCCATCACATACCTGTATATTTTATTTCTGTTTTACTTTTTGTTTTGTGTGTGTTTTTTGTACATACATAGTATCATTTGCAGTTTTGATTGATGGTAGATGTTAGATGTGAACAATGTAAACGCTTGTTTCAACTATTCTACATCTTCCATGCGTTTCATCTAAATGTGTATCAGTGTAAAAAGTCTATTAGTCTATTTTTTCAATTTAAAGCTTTTAACCTCTTAACAGCGGTGGATTCACTATGTGATGAAAAAATTAAAAAAGTTTAAAATTGGTTTTTGTATTTAATAGACACTTATCATGTGCCCAAACCTAAATTAAGCTTGCCATTACTTTCAGTCTGTTGGTCATGTTTTCTGCTTAAAGGGAATAGTTAAAAAGTAAAATAAAAATAGTAACTTGGAAACAGTTTTTAAGCTTTTGTTTAAGACGAATCCACAAGGAAGACGGAGCCACAAGTGGCTCAAACACGTCTGCACACGCAAAAAGTGTTGTTGCTAGTGGTTTGGTCGCATATTGACATGTTGTGAGATTGTAACAGTTTATGCAATAAGCTCAGTTGCGGAAAGTTGTCAAAGAGTAACCATTAGGCCACAGTGCATTAAAAAAGCGTTATTTGTTAAAACACAATATGAAAGTATTGAACTTTCTTATTATTGCAATAATGTACTAAACAAAAATTTTTTTAATATCTATTTTGAAAATAATATCAATAACACAAGGAAACAAAATTGAACTTTTTTGTGTTGATAGGAAGTTTGATGCAAATTTTTACTAATTTAAGGTCGCTAATTTCAAAACTTATATCCGTTTTTGTTCATCATTTCGCATTTTTAAGTTACAAATACTAATCGTATTTTTGACATTTTTCCAAAAATTAAAGGTTTAAAAAATCATTACTTTACTCTTCATTTATTTTGTATTTTTAAAAATCATGAAAAATACAAAACGAGAAAAATTTAAAGTCTTAGTACTTTCACGGAATGTCACATAACCTATGAACAAAATGAGATATAGATCATAAAAATCGCTGAACGCGTTTCGCTTTTATTCACAATCAAGTGAAGGTACCTCATTTTTAAGTGAACGAAGAAACGTCCTTAAATAGAACAGCAGCAAACACACACACATTAAACAATATAATATTCAAAAAAATATTTTTGTTTACGAAAAGGTTTATTAAACAAATTTTCATAGAAAATTCGTTTCATAAACCTGCTATGAACCTAAAATATTTTTTATGAATATGGGGGTAAGTGTGTAAATGATTATAAAGATTACTTTATATCAGGGACCGAAAACAAAAATTATGTATTTTTAAATCTTTAAGAAAATCGGAGAGCAAATAACAAATATTTCTGCAAAAAATAAAAATCAGAAGATAAAAATATTTCTGTCAAAATAAAATCTGAAAATAACAATTATATTTTGATTTTTATAATAAATGGTATGATAGAAACAGTCCCTACTTTATATAAGTAATTTGTATACCCCTCAACAGATTCTGATCGGAATGGTTTTAATTCCGTATTTGTAATTTCGTTTGGTTTGATTTTGGAATCTCTGCTTTCAAATAAAGTATGACAATGCTGTAAAGGAAAAAACTTGGGTTTGCTCATCGTTTGTGTCGCCACCACCTAAATTTGTTCTTTATTTGTTTGCACTAAAAAACTAATCTGGCAGTACTTCAATTAAAAAATACATCAGTTTGTTTTGTTTTCTCCTAAAGTTAAAGGAATTAAAATGTTTGTGGATAACTATTAGAAAACTTAAAGTGCTTTCATTCTGAAACATATTTTCGTTTTACTTTTTCTAAAGAAGCAAAATACGTAACAAATTCCACTTTCGGTCCGAAAAAAATTCTGTGACATTCCTTTTTAGTATGTCATTTCGTTTGTAATTTCCAAAATATTGATCTTAGACCCTATAAAGTATATATATTCTTGGTCCTTATAAGTTGCGAAGTTGATTTAACGTTGTCCATCTTATATTATATGTCTGGAGAACGGCCAAATTTCCAAAATTCGACAAAAGTGGGCAGAATTGGAGAAGTAAACGTGGCACAAAATCGAGTCATTTATATCTAAAAACCGGTATTAACATAACTTTCTGTTCGCATCGTACCATGGTGAAAAGTATATCAGATTCGGCATAGACGAATATAGTAATCTTACTTGTTTAAAACCTCAATTTGAAAAATTTGCTGTTTAAAAAAAAATTGCATTTATAGGAAGGTTTGCAAAAGAGTTTTATTTTGTTTTATAAATCGCAAACATTTTCTTCTTACAGAAATTTCAAAAAAAAAATTGATAGAAAACATTGTAGAAAATTTAAAATTTGTAGGAAATTTTGCAAAAAAAAACACAAAATTTAGTAATTAAATTTTGTTTTTGTTTTAGAAATTGTCTTGCACACGAGAGCTTGTTAAAAGACGTACAGTGAGATAGAAACATTTACTCGTATGGTCAAAATTAAATAGTTTAACTACAGCTGATTCCACAAGTTTTACTTGCCATGTTTAAGAGTATATAAAAATATTAATATTTAAATAAAATTTTTAAAGTTTTTTTTTTTGTTAGCGTGACCAATATTAACTGAAAGTAATTAATAGGTTTTTATTAAGCATAGCTGGAAAAATTATATATTTTATGCTTATATATTAAAAGTCGAAATAACACTCTAACATTGAAAACGAAAGCTGTCTTATAAATACCACTTTTTAGTATTGGCCAACAAACTGTTTTTTTTTTTTTTGCAAGCAACAACGAAAAGAGGTAACAAAAAAACACACACACAAAACAAAAGACTTAAGCAACATGCATGATTAAATGTCTAAGCAAAAACAGCACCAACAGCAACAACAAAAACGTCTTATATGTACAATTACCCTTAAAATTTTGAAAACAAAAAAAAAAACAAAACTCCTAAAAGTACTTCAATTCGTACCAAAATAAACAAGTCATTTTAAAATGACCTTTGCCATAATTTAACATTCAATGTATTTATACATACCATCAATTTCATTCACACAGCCAAACAGCAAAAGCACAAAAAAACAAAATAACAGACAAACGAACAATTATTGCTGATTTGATTTTATTCAAAGGGCTTTTTTAGAGTCTTCTTATTCGGTTTATGCTTGTAAATGTTTCTAAAATCCAAAAAAAGATTGTATATTTGCTTTGAAACAACTTTTTGTATTGCTGCTTGAAATACACAAAAAAAATGTCTGAAAATAACTTTTTGTGCATGAGTTCGTTTGCAAAAGTGTTTGAGGGCAATCAGTCAAAATCTGTGATTTGCATACAAATCTATAAATCCAATCATTCAACTATTTACACTCAAGCTTTTATATTTTTTTTATTATTCCATTTTAAAGTACTACGCACGTATCTTTTTTTTAATTTTTGTAGTTTTTGTTTGTTTGTTTTGAATTTAGATCGAGGTTAATTGGAATCTGCATTAATAATGAAACAAATTATTAAAAACAACAAATAAAAAAAATGCACATTGCTTGAAAATACATACAAACGTGTCATACAATAGAAAAATTACTTTGTTTTATAAAACTTTAAGCAAACTCATTAATTTTCGATCAATTTAAAATGTAATTGTCGAAAACTAAATGCATTCACAACGTGTCTTTGTTTGGGTATAAATTTAACGCCAGAGGCATCATTGGATCATAATTCTATTCCAAATGAGACAAATCATTTTGTGAGTTTTATCGACACTCGATTTATAATAACACAATTCTTTCTGTTAAAAATTGGATGATATCGATTTGGCCAGTAAGTATTTCCAATTATGTATTTCACATGTCATACATAAGAGTTCCGTTAGAGATTCAGGAAAATTGCCTGGAAGTTTCCGGAAAAATATCTTTAAAATTATGATCATTTTTAAGGAGATCTCTAGGGCATCAACTTAAATTGTATGACATCAGGTGGCACTTGCTACTATTTTATCAACTTCGAGCATTATTTTTGAATACACACATAGACAAAACATTTTTCAATATGTTCACCTCAAACAAAACTATTTTTAATAAAAATGTTTAAAAATATTATGGTTGCGTTAACCATGTTATTAACACCGAAGGCCATATTATGATTAAATTATACCTCCATCAAGAAGTCATAACCATATTATGGTTGCTTTCGCACATGTTATGGTTAATAATAACAAAAACATGAAATGGTTATCGCTGACAATAAAATAGTTAAATAATAACCATGTTAACAAATTTTCGTAAATAATAGTTTTGTTGGAGGTTATCATATTAAAAAATTTGTTTTCTCTGCGTGTAAAATGGTACAAAATTTTGTAAAAAAAAATTCAAACTATATCAAAAATTTTTAAGCGAGAAGATGATATTAGACTTAAAGTTTGAAATAGTTGTAAGCTTTACTAAATGTTTAACACTATGAAGCAGTTGAATTTATCATTTCAAAATTTTAAACACTATTTCCCTATTTCAACTAAATTTTGAAAGATAGCGGTCGGATGTTACGCGTAGTTAGTTCTATCCTTTTCTTTTACGATTTTCTTCCTGAATCTAGCACAATGCAAGCATCATGTGAACATTTATTGAATCTTACACAGTTTTCACGAACCTTCGAACAAAATAAAGCAATTTTAGGTATTTAAATAAACAAATCCCAAACAATACAAGCCACTTAGTTCTTTTTTTTTTATTAAACAAATTTTATTTCCTAAAATGGCAGTTAATGCCAAAGGAAGGCCTAAATCGCATCTAGTTTTGCACATTATTCTTAACAAGAAATTCCCGGAAATGAAATTATAATGTTTTATGCTCCCATAGCCCATAAAAACATTTCCACAGAGATTATATCAATTAATTCCATTATAATACGTTTTTCTGATGTTCTTGAAACAAAAATCTATGTCAACAAGTCCATTTACAGCTGTTCATTTCAGATAGAAATAAAACGCTTAATTAAAGAAATTTTGTTTTCAAATTGTTTACGAAAAATGTTTTTGGATATCGTAAAAAGCGAGCTTATTCAATAAGGAGTATTTTTTAATATTTTAATTTGAAATTAAACCTTATACATATATATTGCACAGAGGCTAACCCAAAATTTAAAAAATGTTGATCGAAGCAAAACAATTTTTAATTGCACATTCAAAGCATATGAAAAATAATTTTTAAGCCAACCGTTTCATTGCCAAAAAGTAGACAAAATATCACGATATTATTACATTTAAAAAAATAAAAATTTTGAGTTAATACGCTATTTATGATCAAGTGCAATATATAAATATTAATTATTCCAAGTCAGAGGTTAATAAATAAAAATGTCAACCGTAATTCAGAATACTGCAAATATACAGTGTCTTAAGTATTGGGCGATTTATCGTGAGATTTGATTTATAATGTAAAATACAACACATAAATTTAAAAGTGAACTTAAAATTTTTATTATCGGTTAAAAGAACAATTTATGGCATTTACTCTTTGAAAATTATATCAGGTAAATTTTGGCCATGGCTACTTCTGAGGTGGTCCATTCGGAAGGTCCAATTTTGAACGACTCGTTTGAGCATAGCAACTGGTTTTTCGCGAATAACACGATTAATGTTGGCTCCCAAAGCGTCAATCGTAGCAGACTTATTCCTGAAGTTCTCAGACTTTACATATCCCCATAGCAAATAGTCCAAAGGTGTGATATCGCACGATCTAAGTGCCCAATTTAAGGTAACAAAACGTGAAATTAAGTGCTCACCACAATGATTTATCAACCAGATCATTGTTTCACGCGCTGAATGGCTCGTAGCGTCGTCTTGTTAAGACCAGAGCTTACTGAGACCTTGCGCTTAAATTTCAGGCAGCACATGACGTTTACATTCTGATTTTCCTAATTTTTGGAGAAATATGGATCAATGATTCCACCATACCGTTGTTTTTAATGGATGTAATGGTAGCTCTTGGTGCGCTCATCAGCCCATACACGGCAATTTTGTTTATTAACGTACCCATTGAGTCAGAAATGTGCTTCATCACTGAACAAAATTTAACGAAAAGACACCGGATTTTCATTTAGTGCTGTGGTGTGAGTCTTTCCACTATGACTTGCCAAATGACACTGAACAAAAATGACATAGCAAATTGATATGATTCAATTAAAAATCAAGCATCACGATAAATCACCCTTTATAATAGGATTTGACTAAATCTAAAGATATTTCTTAGATAAATGTAGAATTGTAAATTATTTATCGATTTTCTTATCCTTAGCAACTTTATAAAGTTAGTGTTTTAGTATATTTTACTGTTATATTTGACGTACAAAAACTTGCAATAGTTTTTAAACGATTTCCGATTAATTTCAGCCATTTATAATTTTTGTTAAAACATTGCGAAATTTCCAATAACCATTCGATTTTTTTTATTAGTTGAATTTTTTACTTTTGCAAATTCCTTTTTATGCCTCACGCACATTTTTTTTTTTTTTTTTAAGAAATGCCAAAAAGCAAAATTATTAATTTGTATCTGCAGTAGTTAAACATTATGAAAATATTTACAATAAGGGTTTCTACGGGGAAAATATTTTACGGGAATTTCCGGGAAAAATATTCTTTTTATTTGAGAAAAACTTCACGTAATTTCTCAAAATAAAATTCCGGGAAGTTTTTCTCAAACCCAATTATAAAAAAAATAAAAATTCTTCGGTAATTTTTTACATTCTCTCATTTTTTCCTAATTATATTCAATTGTTAAAACGGAAAAAATTTCATTAATGATTGGGTTGGTTGTAAGATTTTGTGTTAGACTTATGTACGGCTTTTCCATGACAGCCGATTGATTATGTAGTAAAATTTATATGAAAAGTCTGAATGATCTGCCTGTCATGTTGAAATCGCACATAAATGTTTTATGTCACGTAATTCTAAGTTTGGCAGTTTATGTACAACTATTTTCATATTTATCTAAGACCCTAAAAATTATATACGCTGGCGAGCTGGATACATCATTAACAACTAAGATTTCAAAGTGAAGTAAAACACATCAAATATTATAAAACCTATTCAGGATTTTATTTATACCACTCAAAAGAGAAAAGAAATTCAGGAATATTTAGAGAAAATTTTATAATAAATCGATTTTAGCTGAAGTTTTTGATATTTAAATTAGGCGTTAGTCCATCAAATTTAATTTTCATTAAATTATTTTTATTGAAGGAAGGAATTTACAACATGAAATGAATTAAAATTTGCAATTGCAATTACCCTTAAAAATCTAAAGTATCCATTTTTGAACTTTTAAGGAAAATTTTATTTTTGTTAACATATTTAACACTTTGTTTAAGCCCTTTTGCTTCAATTACGCTTATGATACGGTTGGTACACAGAAAAAATTCCCGCCAATTATTTTTTTTTTCAATTAGACCATTAATCAAAAATAAAATCAGTTTTAGTTAAAATTTAATCAAGTTAATTAAACGTTTACTTTTACCAATAGCATTACTCCAGAAAATTTTCTTAATATCAAAACGTATTTAATTGATACTATTAATTTGTTTACTGGTACAAATTAAATAAATTTTTAAATTAATATAACAAATTTTTAAATTGAAATAAATTTCTATGTCGTATTTTTTACGAAATTAAGTTTTTCAGTGACTCCAATAAATTTTACACAATACACAATATTGTAAAGAATAACGGCTTTACAACAAATTGTATGAGCAAGTTTACATTATGATACATAAAGTCTCTATTATGTTTTTACCTTCTGCTATACAGTTACTTTTATTCTACTTGAGACCAACGATATACTTTCAACCAAGTTGTCGAGTGTTTGTACTGTGTTTGATGTCTTATCCAAAGCGTATTTAAAGTCGTAGGCGCACTATCATATCGTGCAAAATGTTTCCTCAAAAAATCCCACAAATTGTCAATCGAGTTGAGATCTAGGCTTTGCGCGGGCCATTTCATTATTTGAAATTTTTTGCTTTGACAGCGAATCCTTAACGATCTTGGCCGCATGTTTTGAATCACCATCCTGTTAAAAATAAAAAAATCTTCTTCCTCTGGGTATGCACCTCTGTTCACAAGAACGGGTTCATTGTCTTCAAGTAGCCGAAGGTATTCATCTTCTGTTGTCATTATACCATCGATTTTTACTAATAGGCCGAGGTGCCTCCAAGTAAAAAAGATTGAACCTTTCAAGTTTTCACCTCCATGTTTAATCGTTTCTTTTGCTTTGTGCTTTTTTTTAAATTTCGTAAGGGTGCAGTTTTCCACAATTTTTGTGCCCTTTGTAGAACATTAAGCGAGCCTTTACATTTTTATTTGATAGTGCATTTTGTTTTTTTTTTTTTTTTTTTTTTGCTTTATAGCTGAAACCAGACAAATTTTTTTTTAAGAGCTCTGTATGCTGTTCACTCACTAAATGGCTCGTTTATGGCGCCTGCAGCCTGCTTAGGTATTTTTACCTGTTTTGAAATCGTTAAATGGTCCATGGTTCGAGAATCTCTCTCGGTGAGCAATTGGTTGGGATTTTTTACTTTATGGGCGCTTATATTTTTGATTTTTCTTACATAAAGCACAGGTCGGTTGAAAATTCCTAATTTCTTAGCAATATTACGTACTGATAAATTGGTTTTGGTCAATTTATTTATTGCTGGATGCGAAGTTAACAATATCCCATACCAAAATTGTTAATATTATTTGTTGGCAAATCTCTTTAGATTTTTTAAAAATAGGGTATGAGGAGAAGGAAAGAGGGAGTGGTGCTTGTGGACATTTAATTATAATTTTTCAAAATTGTAGCCGACTGGGAAGACTTCTGCCGGGAGTCTTTTGTTGTTTATTTGCTTGAAATTCGAAATTTTTAAAAACAAACAGGCTAAACTCATTTTAGACATACATATTCGTATTATCTTATCAATGCTACTCTCCCCTATTCCCAAGTCTTAGTTGGGGAAGTTTTCACAAAAAAAAAAAAAAAAAAAAACTGAAGTAAAATTTCAAAATCGGCAAAAGATGTTGTTAAACATTAAAAAGGCGTTGAAATATGCTTATAGTATTTAATGGAATTTATTAGTTCTTATAGTACAAAAAAAGGTTTTTTGCTTTTATTGCTGGGCCATTTTGCTGTTCTGTATTTTGGTTCCAAAAATATGGTCACCGTATTTATATTTTACTTAGTTAGATCGTTAAAGTTTTTCATTGATTAAAAGAAAAATTTCAAAATTGTAATACAATTTCTGTAGTATATTTTTTTTGCTTAAAATACTTAACTATTTTATTAGTATTATATAATATTTTATAAATAATTGCTTAATATTTTCCAAAGCCAAACAAAAATTACGTTATGCAAACTAATAAAAATTTCATTTTATTTTATCTTTTTTTTATTTATTAAATAACACAAGGGAACAAATTTGTTCTTTTTTTTTTTGGGTTGATTGAAAGTTTAATGCAATTTTTACTAATTCGAGGTTGTTGATTTCAAATCTAGTATCGATTTTCCTCCCCTAGCTTGAATTTTTAAGTTACAGGTACTAATCGTATTTTTTGACTTTTTTCCAAAAACTAAAAGTTAACAAAATAAAAACTTTAATCGGACTTTTCCGATTAACCGAGGTTGTGGTTTAATCGGTTAATTTTGATATTGATCGGTTAACCGATTAATAAACTTTAAAAAAAAAAAAAAATTTGGTAATATATAAAAATGGATAAATTATTTATTATTTGGAGTTTATTAATAAAAAACAATAAATTAAGAAACATAACAACTCTTCAACTAAAACGAGCAAAAAAAATAATTCATAAAGATGTCATTCATATTTTTTAAATATAAAAAATAAACTGTGAGATCATTTTATTAGTTATTTCAATAGTTTAAGAAGATCTTATAAAATAATCTTTTAGACAAATAATTTGGTTTAAATGTTTAGGATTTAAGCAATTATTTTTTTTAGTTTTGTTGAAACTTGACTTTGAAAAAATTTTTCATTTATCGTAGATGTTGGAGAAATTAAAAGTAACCCATAATAGAGAATATCTAATTTCTAAGCCCTCTTCCTGGATTTTTCTTAACATATAAAATCTTCCATTACGTCATTAGAGTCCTGTTTTAATTTTTTAAATGTTTAGCACTTCTAATTGTTGTGTATCGATTTATTCTGTTCAAAGATTGATTTGAGAAGAAACAACTAACTTAACCCATACATATAAAAAGTACGTGAAGCAAAAAGCTGTTGACAGCAAACACTTATTTAAAATGAAGATCACTGAACACCTTCTTTGTCTGTATGAAAAATATTTTCTAGACACATACCTTTTGGATATGAGACGAAACAAATAATTAAAAATACAAAAAAATATGTTATAATAATACAAAAAGTTAAAAATTTTTTTACACCGGTTAAACGACTGAAATTAACCGGATCAATCGTTAATCGAAAATAAGCTATTTTAAATTAATCGATCAGTTAATCGGGTAGTAATTAGTCGGTTAATTGATTAACGGTTAACTGAATAAATACTCTAAACTTTACTCTTCATTAAGCGATTTTCCAAATGGATGAGTAATGGCTGTTTACGTAAACCAAAAACAAGCAAAAACAGCTAGTTTTGTATTTTTAAAAAATATAAAAAATCCAAAACGGGAAAAAGTTAAAGTCTTATTAATTTTACGTAAAGTCACATAATCTATGAAGAAAATGAGGCATAGATTATAAAAATCGATGAACGCATTTCGCTTTTGTTCACAATCAAGTGAAGGTACCTCATTTTTAAAAAAATTAATTTTTTGTATGAAAATCGCGATTTTTATAAATTCAGTTTTCTCAATAAATTATGAATAATATCAAAAGTTGTGCACCGATTACAATGAAATAAAGCTCATTTCATTCGAAATATATACAACTTTTAAGACAAAAATTGTGATTTTTGTCTCATTTTTAATTTTTATGAATTTTTAAAGAACAAAAATTCTATTTTTTTTAAAAAAATTTTTTTTCTTTAACTTCAACCATATCTCTGCAACTACTAAGCATATTTAAAAACAATGTAAGCACGGCTTAAAGATTATATTGTTGACGAGTTTTGATTTTTTTTTTAACTGAATATGGTGAATCGTTTTCAAGTTATCCCCATATATGTAGCGGAAGTGCCTTAATTTTGTACAGAACGGTATATCGCAATAAGTCGAACTGATAGAAAAAAAGTAATTCCAGATTTGGATTAAGCGTCCCAAATAATCTTAAAAACAACATTCAGTTCTTAATCAACAAAAACCTTGTTTCCTTGTGTAATCAACCAATTAGAAGTTTTAATTTCTGTCTAAAATTGGTCATCGTATGCACAATGCCATTAAATTTGAAACTGTCATTAGCATTTATTCAGCTTAAATGTATATACTAACAATTAAATAGTCATCCGTTAAAAAAAAAATATTATAAATGTATACACAAGTCAGTCTATAAGTGTTTCTTGGCTTTCAAATAATTATTAAATAATTACAAATTTCCTGGATCCCTCTCCAAAGTTTAGCGTATTAATGAATACCATAAATTTTTTAAAAAAAATTTTCAAAATATTTTAATAACCCAAAAAAAAAATTAAAACCATACAACATTGTTTTAAAGGCCGTTTAAAGCCCAATAAGTACATGTTTTAAAATTATAATAATCTTATTCACTCCAAAGCTTAAGACCCTAAATTAACGAAATTTGTTACGTGTGCTTTAAGCAAAGTAAAATGAATTATAGTTTTTTTTTTTTTAAAAAAAACTTAAAATAAAGTAAAGGTTAATGTGAATAACACTTATATTTTAAAATTTAAATTTTTCCTCTTTATCTGCAGCTTCTTTTTACAAAAAAAAAAAATTATGTTTAAATCAAACGTTAGACCAGTGAAAGTGCTTTTAGTCTGAAGTTACTACTGAGAATGCAGCATCTTTAAAATGAAGACTAAAACAACAAAAAACCGTTTTGTTAATGGCAAATAGTTAATAAATAAATTGTAAATCATCTCTTTCGAACAAACAAAATTGAAATAGAGTAAGTGGCAAAGTTGTTGAAGAAGTTGTAAGACCGTTCGTTAACCCCAAAAATATTCGAAATTGTATTTAATATTTTCTAATGATGTTGTTGCTGTTGTAGCAACGAGATCTAGAGACCAGGTGTTACTGAGTTGACAATCATTGGCCGTTGTTCGTTGAACTCCGAGACGTTGCGGTGCGTAGGACCGAATGTCGTGAGATGCGACAACGTAATTTTTTAAGTCTTAATTTAAATTATTTAGATTTAAAAATAACTACGCCGTGCTCGAATTTTACATTTTTTAACAAGCTTGGCTGGCACCTTACCGATAAAGCTACGCTGAACTTAATTGCTAGTTATTTTTCGAAGTTAGGGCTCGTATTCGCGATTAAAAATTTCAATACTTAAGTGTCATAACACTTAATTTTTTATACTTCTGATATAATTCGAACTCTGTTAAATACAAGTTTTCGTAATATTTTTCGCGGAAATTTTTTTTACAATTTTTTTATATGAATTAAATATTTTTTTTTCTTAACAATATTGAGTAGACGGTGCTATTCGAAAATTGAAATAAGATGGGCACCATATTGGTAAAACTAAATATTTATGATACTCGCGATTAAAAATTTTAAAGAAGCTGTCATTTTTTTCTGCAAATTTTGGCAAAATTGTTTTTGTTTTGACTTTGCAATTTATTCAATGTCAATAAAAAATTTCCAAAACCATTTTTCTGAAAATAAAAACTACAATTTTATTTTATTATTTTAATATTCCAAAGAGTTAAGAAAAAAAAATTCTTTCAGAAGAAAACATCGAAAAAAATTTCGGAAAAAATGGATTCATTTAAAAAAAACAATTATCCCAAAAGGCTAAAAAATATCGTTAGATGGTACTTTAGCATTGAAATATTTAATTGCGAGTACGAACGATAACTTTTAAAACTGACTAGCACCATTGAATAGCAATTCTGCTTTTGAGGGTGGCTTATATCGTTCATTAAATATTTCCAAACTAGCTTACCTGCCTGGGTACCCGGTTATTTCTTTACTTATGCTAAAAATGTGTATTGTAATAAAGTTTGAAAACCATATTCTAGTTTGAATGCAGTGCTCAAAGGCATGTACTAATAAAAAAAAAGTAATCGGAAATTTTAAGGGTTCTTTAAAATTAATTACAACTAGCTGAGAAGGAGTAAATTAGTTAATTTAAGAACTGATAAATAATAATTAATCTATAAAAAAAAATAGGAAGACAGCTATATAAACATGGTTTTATCTCTTACAGTGGACGACATTAAACTTTTAACAACTGCTTCGTTTCCGTCGGAACCCATTTTCAGTTTGATTCAACCAATTACAGGAGCAACCTCGTTCATCATTTGTCGAAATCTTTTCAAACTCTTCAAACGGTTTGAAACGGCGCTCAGATATACCATTAACAACTTTAAAATGTTTTGAGATATTTTCACCGCTTATCTTATATTTATTGATATTCCTTCCATAAGGATATGAGGTAAAAAAACTTAACTTATTTTACCTTATCAAACAGCCGCAATAATCTTTTATTAACAGCGGCTAGCAGTCTCGCACTTCAACAATTAATTTTCGGTTTTTATGAAAAATGTTAAAATTGTTACGGTCCCTGCTTTTATGTGTTATATGATCGAATAACATTTCAAGATTTATTAAAGAATGTTGTTCACAAAATATTTTAGTGCTAATGCAATAACAGTGCACTACTCATGTTTGCACTATTTTTGTTATAATGTAATAGTAATGCACTATTCATGTAGTACATGACGCACTTTAGTGGTATTTAAGATATAATGCACTATTTGGATGAAAGAAAATTAAATAATACAAAAAATAGTGCATTACAAGTGTTTTAGCTAGCGATAATGCCATAAACTTTAATTTCCATTCATTTGGCTTAATTTAAAAAAATTGTCAGTGCGTTATCATATTCCATGCATTTATCCCACGTCTGGGTTTCTCGGCGTGTAAAAAGACACAAAATTAATTACAATTTTTGCCTAAGATTTTCTTCTACTCGAAATATTATTTTATATAGAGCTTGAGATTGGATCCAAAGATTTCTAAAATAGCTTTTAACAACCTTATGCAAAAATAAATGTTAGAGTTCACGTTAGCTAACCAATACTCTAAGCCTTTACACTTTATACAGGTTAAGTGTATTGGCTAACTAACTTTGACTTTTTATTGCATAAGACAGTTAGTTAATCTTTTATTTGTTTTTTATTAAACTACCTTTTTAACAAATATTAAGGTTTTTTAAAACATGTAAAATCTAAGAAAAAATTTAATTTTTTAATCAGGCTAAAGTTCTTTAAATTTGATTTGCATTAAATTATTTTTATGAAGAAAGGAATTTTACAACATGAAACGAATTCCAATTTATTGATATGTTTTACATCTCCTGACTGACATCGGGATTGTACCCTCGTTCAAGGACAGACTAAGCCTGATTAAAAAATAAAAAAATTTGAATTAAAAACCATAGACAGGTAACAATAAAATAATTTCAAAAGTTTTAGGAAAAAAATATTGAACTAAAATTTGTATTTATAAATATAAGTTCAAATAAACAAAAAATAATTAATACCAAATGCACATGATGGTAAAAACAATCAGAAATCCGAAAAAAAAAAATATTTGTATCAAACATTTTTTTTAACTCACCTTTATAATAACGAGTACAACTAAAAAGAAACAGAAAGAAAGAAACTGCATTAATAAGCGATGAAATGAGAGACACTCAAAAAATTAAATTAGCCACTTAAGATTTTTTTTAAATAATAAAAGCAAATTAACATAAAGAAATTTTAACCAGGGATCAAATCTTTTTCTTTTATCTGTCAGCAGCTAGAAAAAGTTTAGCAGCTACCAAAAAAAACCCAGTCATAACGCCCATAAATAATACTTAGGCGACTAAACAAGCGAACACACCACGCCACAGAAACAACTATTCAGTCAGTAAGTCACTCATATGCAAGAATTTAAAATTAAAAAATATTTTTGTGTTTTCAAAAATCACTTTCTTTTTTGTTGCCTTTACGAAAAAAAAGAAGGAAAATATAAGAAAACAAACTTTTAACAGACAAAACCCCAGTTTAAATATATTGAACTTCTGTGGATGAGTGAACATTATTTATTGACTTTAAAAACGAAATATGAATGAAGCGTGTGAACTTGTTAAAAATATTTTTTTATTTTCTTAACTGAAAGTTTTATTTTCTTTAACATCCATTGATTTTCCAATTTTGTTATATTCAAAAAAGAGAGAGATATTTTTTAAGCCAAATTCTTTGCTATGTTCATTTTACTCTTTAATTTAATTTTATGGCTTAAATGTTATGCTTATCAGATATAGACGCTAATGAATTTGAACAATACGTTGGCTCTTAAAAAAAATGATTTTAAAAATAAACTTCTTTCATTGATCAATACTTAGATTTCTTTTTAAATATTTTTAAGTTTTTTGATTATAATCTTATTAATATAGTTATTCGAAAAACAATGCTAATTGATTGATTAGCTAAAACAAATTGTTTGCTTTTAAAATTGAGAGATATGCTGTATAACAAAAGATTTAAGACACAAGCCTTATGGTGATAAATGTTGAGTATTAAGTTGTTTGTGTTGCCAAGCTTTTATTAATGTTGATCATTTTTTTAAAGGTAGTTAATTTAAAAAAATGGTATTATTTTCAGAAATGTTTCTTATTTTAAAATTTTTGCATATATATATATAAAAATAAATAATTAAATAAGGAAAAACAAATTTTAAAAATCTAGAATAAATTGTTAACTAAAAATTAAGCAATTTTAATCATGCAAAAATAATTTAATCATAATTATTTAATACCTTTTTTTAATGAAAATATCCATTTCTAGAGAACAATTGTAAAGGAAATAGGTAACCGTTTAAATTAACTTCATTCTCATGCCAATAAATACGACCACTTTTTATCTATGTATAAGCCTGTAAGCTGTAGTTTACAGACTAGTCGTTAATTCAGCTTTTTTGTTTTTTTAAATGAGCTAACACTCAGGGGATGCCTCCTACTAATACAATGCATTGTGTTGGAATTTGGAAAATACGTTATGAGTAGAAGGAAAAAAGGAGTAGTGTTTGTGGATATTAAGTTAAAAATTCTCTTCATTGTAGCCGATTGGGAAGACTTCTGCCAGGAGTCTATTCCACATACGGCTAGTTCGACCGAGAAACGAATTTTCCCTGTAATTGATTGCTGCAAAGGCGAGTAGAACGGGCACGCTCCCGCGCCTCAGGGATGAGTTCACCCATCTCAGCTGAAAACTTACCGTGGTAGTATCGATAGAACAATGTCGCACATTCCACATGCCCTACTGTAATTGATAAGCTGTAACACACTCCTTAGCACCAGATCCAGAAGCTTCAACACAGACATTGAAGCACTGGTACAGGTATGAGAGTTGTATTCAATTTCGGTCGGATATGGGCGGTATAGAAAGTAATTCTTAAAAAGTAATGCTCAATGCTTGTGTATCAAGGATCAGCACAAACGCATATTACCTTTATGCACAGTTTTGCCGCAGGGCAATATAGCTGTAAAAACTTGATAACTTTTCTTAAAAAGCAGCCAGAAAAATGACATTTGAGAATTTTGAATTTCTTGTGGAAAGCATTCTTTTTGTATAGTGAGCGTGACACTTCTCATAGAAGCTTTTCAAAAAAAATGTTTATTTTTATTATAAAATATCAACGGATTTATAAATTAAGAGGTCTTCTGAACCCATTTACATAATTTTTGGAGTGTTGTCTGTTTGTGTGCAGGAATTAAATTGGATAAGGGCTTTGAGTAACACTTTATAAAATATAATAAAAAAATAACCATTTTCAACAACTCTGAACAGATTTTATTCAGATTTAGCAAGATAGTCGTTTTATTTACCTAATGAGACCTCGTACCGCCAAAACGCGACCGTTATCATACCACTAGATGTTTGCCTATTCCTTACTTTCTATTTTAATAATGAACACATTATAAAGATCTCTCTCTTAGTAAGTACGTTTTATCAGCATTCAAAAAGCGGTATAGCGCATATTAGCAGCAAATCCTTTTCTATTTCTAAAGTGGACATTATACAGATAAAAAGATGAGAATTCATTGAATGGGAATCCCGAAATTCCAATTTCTTAAGCTGGTTTTTTATAAAATATGTAAACAAGAAAATACATTTACCAGATTGCTGATATATTAACACCAAGTTTTTCAGATTGCTTGATTTGACGTTTTTTTTAAAAAAGTTGATAACACCGAATCCACTTAAATTTTATATCACTGACAACCAATAATTAACAATGTAATGCTTTCTTATGTTTTTACTATTAAATAATAGAAAAAATAGCTATTAAAATTTTACATTCTTTATTAGAGGCGATTATTTCCCAACTTCGTCTGGTAACCTTATATATTAAAAAAAGCCATCTTTTTACAGGGCATGATCAACACTGTCGATTTATACGGGGCGTAAAGTGCAATGCATTATGCCATTAGTAAGGGTGCATTTTTTAGAATAAAACAAGCCACACTTTTAGAGAGCGAAGCATTATTAAAAAACTAACACCAAATTGCATTTTTTTTAAATAAAATGTCACATTTTTGTAGAAAAGAAAACACCATTAGTTATATAGCATTTTGTGAACTTTCTTACGATGTCAACTTTTCTGGTCTAAGTAAATCTTATATTAATCTTTTTCAAAAAGACACAGAAAAAAAATAAAAATTGATTTAAATTTAAAAATTTGTGATATTAATAAAAAAATTTATTTAATTCACTTGATTAAACGTTTAATTCCCTAGATTAAATGTTTAATAACAACTAATTTTATTTTTGATTAATGCTTTAATTGGTGAACAATTTGCGAGAATTTTTGTCTGTAGAAAGGCCCCGTAAATTTATTGTATTGGGTTGTAAAGGTCAAATTTATATATACTTTAAGTATGCATCCTGTTCCACTAAAAAATTTATTCGAAAACAATCTTTAAAATACCAAATATTTTTGAAATCGGCAAATTTTCTCCACTTTATTGAAATTTTTAACACATTTATAACCAAAAAAATCATGCCAAGAATTTATTAAAGAGAAAGCTTAAAATTGTTTTCAAAAAGTATCCAAAGGTACGAATTTTAAAATAAGATAAAAACAGAAAAAAATAATAATAATGAAGAAACAAACTAAAGCACAATATCTAAATAAAGGTTGGTACATTAAATAGTTACTACTCTCTTGATTTGGTATGCTAAGATTCGTTTTAAGGCTTGGCCTTTTAGCAGTTTTGTACAAGAAACCATCATTAAATACACTTGACATTACCAAAGAAATATGTAAACAATTTAGGAAAATAGTAAACTACGGTTTCATTGAAAAATTAAAACAATTAAGCCAACCAAAAACCCACACACTCTAAAAAGAATACAGTTACAGTTACAATACAGAGGTAGCAGGCAAATCTAAAAAAAAAAAACAATTAATTTCTTAAGATAAATGTCAAAATGAATAGACTTTAACCCATATTTTGCTTAGGAAATTTGTATGTTTTTTTTTTAAATTAATTAAAAGCTAATGAAATACTCGAACAAATTTTGCAAGCTGCAGCAAAAAAGTTTAGTGACACTATTACTCGTATGCAGTTTTTTTACCTGCAATCTTAAGCTCATCTTTTTATTTGTGCAACAAATAAGATTTTGCAACTTACGAGCATTTTGTTGTGGTTTTTTTTTAACAGCAAACATCTAGGCAAATGTTTTTGTTTACTTTACCGAAACAGGTTGTTCTTAAAAATTTTTCACGTTTTTTTCTCTTTTTTGCACTTTTTCCATTAAATGAAAGTGGTTTTACTTGTAAACAGCAATTTGTATTTCTTTTTTTTTTCGCTTTTTGGTGGCTAAAATATTTTTGAAAAAATAAATAAATTTTGCTTTGGAGCTTGTGTAACTCGTGTCGGTTTTGGTAGCCGCATAATTCATTATTTTCATACGTTTGACTTGCACTTTCGCGTTGTCCACTTGTTGTATGTTGCAAAAAAAATGTTTTTTTTTTTGGTTTTTCGTTATCAGTTATATCTTTTCTTTTTTGCTTTAATTTAATAAAAACGAGATTTACTGAATGCCTTTTTCGTTTCTCTGTATATTTTTTTGGTACTGAGTGGTTTTTATGTAAGAAGTATAAAACTGATATTATATTCAACGTAATGTTGTAATCAGAACAAGTTTTTTTTATTTATTTTAGCATTTATTGCATAAATACATTGATTTTTGAAAGCCAAAATATTTAAGGGCTTAGTTAAAAATGAAAACGAAGTTTTTAAGATACAAATTTGAATTTGCTATACATGAAAAAACTCACGCTCCTCTTTGGTAAAAATTAAGATTTTTTAGGTATACAAATTTCTTATTCATTGCGTTAGTCATTGAAAGTCGTGATTTCTTCTCAATCTCTAAAAATAATATGAATTCTTTAAAGGTCAGAGTTATATGAAAATAAATTTTGATACCATCGGCCAATAAGAAGTAGACACATATTTTATACTTTTCTGAAAACTTCCCACCAACCATTGTTCCATTGAAACCGTACTTCATATTAGAAGCGTACCCTTTATTTTTCTGAACTTAGAGAATGGAATACAAATAAAATAACATCCTTTAGGTTTTAATAGATAAACGTCTTGCAACTCATTCCTTTGTATCAAAAAGAACACTTTGAGTCAAATGTTAACATAATCGGTGGTTTGTCATAATGTCCAATTTCATTATGTCCATGAATATTATGACACAACAAAAAGTGTCATAACATTGTAACACTTTTTTGTTTTTTTACATTCAAATCTGCCGCATTGTCAACTTTTTAAACTAAAGCTTTTTAGAAAACAAAAAGAATTATAGTTATATTTTTCAATACTTTTACGTTCGGGATTTCGTGATTCAGAATCCTAAAATTCGAGATTAAAAAAAATTGGGATTTTGATGATATCCCAAATTAATAATTTCTTATTTTGTTAAACTTTAATCCCAGAGCTTGACAACAATGGAACCTACAATTTATTGATTATAACACTGTTATAATGTCATGGACCATATGACTCTGCGATCATGGACATTATGACAGGGACCAAATTTATTTGTTGTATGGACAAAATTCTTCAACTTGGCCCCTGCATCGATTAGGATGCTTCTAAATGGGTAAAATGTATGACCAACCCCACTTTACTTTCTATCTACATCATTTATTTCTAACATACCTATCCGCTATCTCAATCCCTAAGAGGGCTCCTAAACAAAATTTTCAATACAAACTAAAAATATGTGAAAAAAAAGTCTCCTAACTGGCGTCAAGGCACCCCTAGGGGCATAAAATGTATGACCGACCTCAATTAGTTATTTGTCCTTAACATTTTCCCAGAACATACTTGCGCTTTATCACCACATCCTAGGGGGCTCGCATACAAATATAGTGTTTTATGAAATTCTTAAATTTAATTAAAATTTATTGCCTTTTGTAAATAAAATCAAAAGTTGTAAACAGATTTTAATCATTTATGGCTTGTTTTGTCTTTATATGTTAAGAAAAAATGAGAAGCATAACTGAATTTTCCAATTTTTTTGGAATTTTTAACAAACAAAAATTTCGAAACGATCGTTTTTGAAATGTGTGATGAATTTCAATCGACTTTAAAATCCATTTCTTAATTATAATCAACATTTTTGGTTTAAAATACAGTTCAACTAATATTTATTAATTAAAAATTTAAAAGAATATAGACAGGAAATAAGAGATAAATGTATTGGAAATGTCGATTTTAATTCGTTTCGTTTTCCAAAACTATTTCTATCACATACCTGATTGTTCTTAATTAAACAAATTTAAACCAAAAAGCGCAATTTCTGCGCTAAAATAAAATTAAAATCAACTTTTTTAACATTATTTTTCACTGATACAAATACGAGAAAAAATTTATGCTTTAGGCAGACTTTAAAGATTTTTCTAATTAAAACAATTCAATAGAAATTTTCTATTTTTAGTGCATTACAAAATTAATTCTTGTAAAACTGTAGTACTGATAAGAGAACCTTAACAAAAAAACAGTGAAATCCGTTCGCAATGCTTTAATAACAACTAAAGTATGTGTCCTAAGTCTTTTGATTAACAAAAATCCCTTTTTACTTTTTACCAGTTGTGCATTACCCTGTACAACAGAGATAAGATAATAAATTAATACACATAAAATATTTTACAAAGACACACAATAACTGACGTAAACATAAAAGCTTATCTATGTCAAACGTCCACTTGGATCTAATTCAACACCGTTTGCGACCGTATTGTCATACAGAAAGAAAAATTAGGAATATAACATAAAAATAGTTTTGTGTTTTACAATTGAATATTGGAAAATAAAATAAAAGAAAAAAAACAAATTTAAGCAATTTAGATTTCTCTAACATTCAGCCATATTCCGGAAATCTAAATCGAGTGAAATTGTAATCGATAAAAACTTCCAGATGAATTTTTTTTTTAAGGTTACCATAGTTTTTCCTGATTTTAGGAGAAGTTCTGATGAAGAAGCTGGAGTCATAGTCTAGAGTATCTACAAAGGAATATTTCAATAAACTTTAAATCGTTTTCAAAGCTTAATCGATTTTAATTTCACTCGAATTCTATATTCAGAACATGGCTGATAATTTTCAAAATAATGTAGGTAAATGGAGCGTGTTTTTAGAAATTTACGTACGTCGTCCGACCCAATTGTGTACCAAGCATAAAATAACTAAAACGATTACAAAGTCATTACAATTCAAAAAAAAAAACTGTTAACAAAATTATTAAAATCTCAAAAAATTATCCAATACGTAGTTGGCATACCAACATTTAATTAATAATGCCCATATGATCATTTTCCATATGATCATGGCTAGCAAAAGTACTATTAGCAGAAAATTGTTAAACATATTACGCGTACTTTAACCATCTTGTTGTCATTGTGGATAAAGGATTCCTCAATAGAAAAACCGCAATCATATAACGGAAGACGTCATTTCCCGCATAAATAAGGCCAGAGGCACCTTCTCCCAACTTGTAAAATGATGGGCTTCTAACTCTATATCATTTAAAAGTAAGATTATAATTTATAACTCCAATGTTACATCAGATTTTAAGAACCACTACCTGCGAAAAAAATTTTAAATTTCGTCGTCCCAAACAATACCTAAACAACTACTTCCCTCAACAATCGATCTTGAAGTTGAAAAATTAAAATAGGTATCATATGCCACATCCTCAAAAAGGACATAAAAGAGACCTGAACCACTGTGGTGGAACCCACAATATATTTAGTATGGTTGCCTCCGATTATGTTATGGTTAATACTAACATTTATATGATTACCCCAAACAATTGTATGGTTGTTTCTAAATATTTAATTATGATTAAAAAAGGAAAATATTGTTTGCTTATAAAAAATTGCACAATTCGTTGTAAAAATAATATTTAATTTTTAATTGGATCGCAGGCAACCACTATATGACTTCTTATAGAGAACATAATTAATCATAATACGGTTGCCGGTAACATCAATATGGTTGAAGTAACCATAATATGTTTAAAAATATTACTTAAAAGATAGTGTTGTAAACCGTGACCTCGTGAAAAATATTTGTTTCTACATGTACCATCTCATGTAACACAATGAAAGTAACAGCACCGCCAAATGACCACAAATAAGAAAATCCAGTGCGCCGCGCCCACAGTTTAAACCATTAAACAAGTGACTCCCCACATTATAAAACTATAGCATATTTTTTTATTTATTATCGTCATCATCATCATCACGATGATCATAATAATCAACTTTTACAGACAGTTCGTAATCGACTATTAACACAATTTCAGTTTCAGTTCAATAGCCACATTAGAAAAAAAAAACAACAGCAAAAGAAATTGGTCACACTGAAGAGAATTTAAGCAAGCACAACAACAGTGACACAAACAACGAGTATAACTTACAACAAGTATTAAAAATAAACAATCAGCAGCAGCAACAAAAACAACAAGATACAAATAATAATGAAATTTATAAAAGAATTCAATGAAGAGTGAAAGCGGAGAGTTAATTTGAGGTTTGTCTCAATGTCTGTCCCTATAATATGTCTGTCTACAACGGCTGGTATGTGTTTTTACCTCCAAATTCAAGTTTGTTTTTTCCCCCATTTATATTTTAAAATTTGCCATAAAAATACTTAAACAGGCAAATACACAGACGCGCTTACTCGCATTTAAAAAGCACGTTTAACGGCAGTGCCTAACACAAGTCAATATGTTTGCACAGTGGGCAATGATAAGAAAATCTTAGCACAGAAGACCTCCAAAGCAGATAGATGATCTAGCAACATAACAAGAACGATTAAAAAATATTTGATCGGTGCTTGTAGATTGTATTCATTAATAAAATTTTAAACAGCCATCTAAAACCAGGTTTCTCTTAAGTTTTATCCCGATAGGTTGCGCTCTTGTCGTGATATTTAATTTTTTTAATTTATTGTACGATTTGGTTGAAAATCACAAAATATATTTATTAAACAAAAATAAGTTTCCTGATAAAATTTTGACCCGGTAGATAGCGTTGGGGTCAAGTTATTAACAAAATTTTTAATTTTAGTCTAAATTGCCGGCATATCACAATATATGTATTTGTTGTCTATATATGAATGGACCCGATATGTGGCGATATTCTGATGCTAAATAGGTATTCATATTTGCGGAGACATATTTCTTAAACTCAGAATGTGTGTGTGTATTTTTCCTCATGAAAATTAGTTTTATGGACGTTCGAAAAAAATTAATTGTCAGAATATCAGACCATGAAACTTTTTAGCAAATATTATCATTTCAGAATAGAATTAAACCATTAATAGCAATATTATGTTAGGGTGGGTTACTGATGTATGAGAATAAATAAAACTTTTCGAATCATATTCTAATAGCAATATTTTGTTGTCTTACGTTAAAACAAATAAAAAATGCTAAAAAAAAAGTTAAAAAAGTCACATCTTGAGCCCGCGCCAGAGTTCCTAAGAATTAAGTATTTAAAAAAAAAGCCGTTTTTAAATTTTAATGTTTTATTTACTATCAATTTTTATTAATTAAAACTGAACACATTTTTAATTACACATAAAAAAAATAAAACTTTGGTTCCTATACAACATAAAACAATAAAAACACGAAATTTTATTAGTTATTTTTTGGTCACAAAATCTTGTATATTGTCAAATCTTGGCATTTCAAATAATTAGATTGTCACTTCTTGACACCCAACTGCCGCATTTATTTCTTCAGTAGTGATGTTTCGAAGAATTGGTGGATCGAGAAAACTTTTGATTCCAATTTATTTTTTCAGTAGTGATGTTTCGAAGAATTGGTGGATCGAGAAAACTTTTGATTCCAATTTATTTTTTCAGTAGTGACGTTTCGAAGAATTGGTGGATCGAGAAAACTTTTGATTCCAATTTACAACTTCTAAGAAGTTACTTACGTTAAAATTGATATAAGGGGCCTCAAACATGCGACGTTGCTTTCGTGCTTCATGAACACGTCTGGCTGCCAGTTCTCTCACTGTTTCACCCAACAACATCGACAGAAGCAAGTTTTTCGCAGTTTTCTAATAAGTTGCCAATAGGACCAGCATGTGAATATGGTCCCTTTGTAACTCCATATAGTTTGTTAAATAGATGTTTTAATGGCAATTCGTTCAAATGTAAATAATCCATTGCAGTGGGCTCTGAAGTCTATTTGCCAATACTCTTATTACTCCGTTAAATTTCCCACTGTTAGTGACTGTACTGTCACAACCAATTGCCATCAAATTTTCTTTATTCATTTTTTGAGACAAAGGAAGGGCAATAATTGACATTTCAATATTTTTAGAAGTACTTCGATCTGGTGTTGCATAGCCAACATAAACTGAATCTTTAACATATACATGTTCCTCAATCAGTATTTGTCTATATTTCCTAGCTCCCTTTTAAATAATATTAAGCGTCTTATCTTTTCGGCCTTCAAAGTATAAAGCTAGTAGCTCTAGCTGCTTCTGGTATTGAAAATATTCATAACGTCCTTTTTTTCTTTCCCGTCTTATTTTTGATTTATCAATTGGTTCACTGCTAGGAGAGATATCTTGCAATACAGATGAAGCAATAGCAGCCGCTTCGCTATCGGAAACACTGTAACGGTTACAAGTTTTTGACAATATAGGCAAACTAAAATTTTTTTTCTTTCTGCCTTTGACGTGGAAGGTAAATTAAAAGAATCATCACAAGAAGCACTGGAATTACTAAGAGATAACTCCAAGTCCTCCTGTTTAAAGTTAATTTTGTCGTGACTTTTATTTACGTGTTTACCTGTCGTTGGTCTCCAGTACGCACCTTTCTCGCCCCCTCAAAAACTCATGTTCTTCTTTGGGTATCTTATATTGCCTTGGCAGGCGCGGATCCAGCTTGAGCCTTAGGGGGGGGAAATTTTTTATGGTACAAAACAAGTAAAAAATTTGTTTTTAAAAGTTTATTAAAAACGATATGTTTATATTATATTAAAAAAAAACTCAACAATAAGGTAAAATAGAATATAAGATCAGTTCAATATAAATTAAAATAAATTAATCTTTTTAAATAACGTTTTGGCTATAAAAATAATTTTATTTATATTTAATGTTTTTTTTGTATTTGAAACAATTTATTTGACTTCATCATACTAAATTGTTTGACCAATTTTTCGACCAAAAAAAAAAAACAATATGCAATTGTTAACAAAATTTTAAAATTAAGTAATGAATTTAAGTCGAACTGTTTTAATCTAAAGATACATATATATTATTCTGGTTTAAGTTGATTACAGCTAATTTTTTTATTTAAATTATTTTTATTTAGAAAGGAATTTTAAAGCTTATAACAATGGAAAGACAAAAATAATTTTGGCTGCACATACATATATGTACGTATCTTCAGCCGTAAATGTGCTAATGCCACAATTTTTGAAAATTAAGTTTTTGATGCAGTTCAATAGAGTTAACTAAAATACATCGTTTGCAGAAAAATACAAATATTTTTTTCTAGTTCTTTTTTGCAACGATATGTAAAAGTTCTAAGTCCAAAAATGCTAAAGAAATTTTCAAAAAAAAATTTTGAAAATTTCAAAAAAAAAATTATTAATATTTGTTAATAGTCAACATTGAAATAAATAAAATAATTTTATAGTATACTAGTATTGTGGTTATTTTGTTGAACTGTTAATGGTTTTTAATCCAAATTTAGATATTTTTTTAATTAGGCTTAAGTTCATTGAATTTAATTTTCATTAAATTATTTTTATGAAGACAGGTATTTTAACAACATGAAATCAATTAAATTTTTTTTTTTTTTTTTTATTGATAATTTTTCATTCTTGACTGCACTGAGATTTGAACCCAGGCTTTCACGGACAGGTTGCCTATACTAGTTTCGATTGTAACCACACAATCTCGCTTCCTGTCTTCATAAAAATAATTTAATGAAAATTAAATTCAATGAACTTAAGCCTAATTAAAAAAATTTCTAAATTTGGATTAAAAATTTTATAGTATATTTAATTTTTGCAAATTGACATACTAAAATGTACATTAAAAGTATAAAATATATAATAGAAAAGGTGATAAGTCACAAAAAGCTATGTAAAACATAAATGTATTATTTTTAGTTGGTATGCAAGCCAATAAAGAGTCGGCAATGAAGCAAAACTGGATTTACAGACTTCAAATATATTCAGAACTAAAGACCTTATAAAATTTTTTCTCTCTCCTATAAAATTTATACATTGGACTACATCCTTCTCGACTGAAGGTAATGATATATACTTATATAGGTACATTATATTAAAAAAAAAAATTACGGACTCTCCATTGTTTCACTCATTTTTATGTATTTTTGTATATCAAAGAACTTTTCTTATTAATGCACTTGAAATTTGACAGTTATATAATTCTTCTTTGGTGAACTTTTACTAGACCAATACATATATTCATATGTACATATGGGAAGGTAGAATGGCAATGCATATAAAATTCCAATTCAAATCCTACTATGATGAAAATATGATACGAAAAACGGTTATATTCAAATGTATATAATAAATAATTATCATAACACAAATACAAATATTGCATATACTAAGGCTTATTAATAATTCAACCGCTCGCATATTCAACCCAAACGTTTATTTTTCGGAAATAGATGGCACTTGCTGGGATTGAATGTAGAATAATATGTATTTAAATACAGTAAACTAGATGTTTCATTGGAAATATATAATAAAAAACTATTAGGATAAAAACTTGGATACTTATTGAAAATTTGATTAGAGATTCTATAAAAAACAAAAAAAAAAAACTTGGAAAAAAAAATTTTTGGAAATCAATTTTGTACATTCGGAAATTCGTGTATTATCGAAATAAGCAAAACATATTATTATAATTTAGGGGGGGGAAAATATCCTTTCCCCCCCCCCTGAATCCGCGCCTGTGCCTTGGACATAAAAAAAAGCTCAATTTGTTTACATTTCGAAACAAATATGAAAGAAAACTCTGCTACGTCGGAGAAAGTTTTCTTTCTAATAAACGGACATTTTTTTCAACGATATGATAACCGTTTATTACTTGTATGACTATTGTATTTGACACTATAGGAAGAGACGATTTTCTCCTAACGCATTCTACCCTTTGAGATACAAGTTTTGCAATATCTAAAAACGATGGTTCTTTGGAAGTATTCCTTGTTATTTTTAGTTGCTCCCTATTCCAATCATAGTATTTCGTAACATATTCGTAAGTTGGTAAAACATTACCATTAATATTTTCTTCATTTTCGAATCTCGTGCAGAAATAATCGTGACTTCTGGTTTCCATAATAACGGTTAGAAGTTAAAACAGTTCAAATAAAAAATAAACACACAAGTTCACTGTCCGCGTAGTAAAGCTAAACTGATCTTTTTATTGTGCATTATTTTATATGTATTCTATCAAAAATATTTCTTGGAAGAATATGTAATTTTCAATGAATGAATTGCTTGTGTCTGAATCCTCGAGAACTCAAGAATCGTTAGGATACAGTAATATGCTTTTTGCAATACAATGCTATTGCTGTTATACAACAAATTTAACAAAATGAAGATCAAAGCGCGGGCTCTTACACAAAAAATTAATTAATAATATTCTAATGCAGACAAATATAGAACATATTTACGCTATTAGAAGTCGTTACGAGAAAAAAAATTTTTTTTGACCCACCCTATTATTATGTACTTATATAGTAATGCCTTAATTTAATATAATATGATTACAATGTGTTGCAAGTAAGAAAGATGATTTTATGATCATTTGTCAATTTCCATGATACTGTGACCCCGAACAATGCCGGGACCTAACAGCTAGTAATTTAATAAAAATTAAATTAGATTAACTTGGTACTGATTTAAAATAAAATTTGGGTTAAAAACCATAAACAGTTCGATTAACCACAAAAAAACTAATTTTTTTAACTTAATATTAAATGAGAAAGGAAAATTTAAATAACACAACCGGTAACAGTTTTTCATCCGTAGTTACTTTCTTTTTCTTTTAATTTTTAATTAAAAAAAAAAATACTTTTTAGTAAGACACATGTACTTTGAAGGAATAATAACGTTAAATTGTACAAAATCGCGAGATAGGTGAGATTGATATATGTCAAACTTTTCGTATGAAGTAATAATTGTTGCTCAACACTTTTCATAGAATACAAGGCTTATTGCCTATTTGTCAAACTAAAATAAAGACTTTCGTTTAGAAATTTATATTGGAAACAAAAACAAAGTTGAGCTTTTTTATTGTTGTTTGAATATAAATTCCCAGGCGAAAATGATCTTTTAATTTTGAAAAACAGGCAGCAGTTAAACAATTTTTAACTGCGTAATTATTTAATTCAACCCACTGTGCACTTGACGCCAAAGAATCCGTGGAGGCAAGCATGCGAAATTAACACATTTATAAAAAGTGTAAGTTTTGTTTTCTATTAACTTTTTTTTATTTTCATTAATATTATTTTTGCATTGATGGCAAATAAATTAAAAAAAAAATACAAATAAAAAGTGAAGCGTAAAAAAAAGAAATACAACGATCATTGGCACAATTACGTTTATGATAATGAGGTTTTAAATAGTTAAGTTGAGCTACTAAGACGTACTTTTTTAAATGATACTGCTGTTGTTCTTGTTATTATTGTTGTGGGTTTTGTTGTTTTCTCGCTGATTTGCTACGACAAGTTGACAGGGTTTGATTTTAATGACAATGCCGGTAAAATATTTTACTGTACATTTACACACGTTTAAGTACATTAAGTGCCGGTTTCATTTGTATTTAATACTTTTAACTGATTTTACTTTCATGGTTGAGTAGTAATTTTTAAAAGGGTGTATCTATTAACTGAATTGAGAAACAGGTTGATTTCTAGAAGAGAATATGTATTAAGTGTAATATTTTTTATAAGATTCAAGTAAAACAAAAACAGAAAAGCAATGAAAAAACAAGTTTCGATTCAATCGTGAGTTCCAGGTGCTTTTAGCAGTGAGTAGCCAAAATGAGTCTTCTAAAGCCTTAACCTGGGGCTATTTAATTATAGATAAAAAAAATTTTTTAAAAAAATAAAAATTTTTCCAATCTAGAGGCGTGTAAATCAGTAAATTTTTATCCAATACACACAGTATAGATATATGCTGAAAGACGAAAAATATATCTTTATAACAGTGTAAGATTTGCCTAATTCAAAAATATCACTTCTTAAGATTTTTGGAAATAGCCTTAAAAACTGCAAAAAAAATGGTTTTTCGCGTATACCCCGAAAACGCTCTGGAAAAAAAATTAATGCCATATTCGTGTTCAGCAACACCAATTTTTCTTAAAAAACATCTCATTTTTAAGGTAATGGCAAAAAGCTAAGAATTTGTGAACCAGTGTTATAAAGCAGCTTTTATCGAAAGGCAACGAAACAAATAGAGATCACCGGCAAAAGTCAAGATCTTCGACTTATGTATAACCACAGCCCCCACGTTATCCGCAATAGTGTCCCACCAACAACGAGTCCAAGATATTACTCTAAATGCAGATTGGACATAATGCTTTTACTTACGCCCACCCATATGAGAACACTATCAGGCAGGTGGAAAATTTTGACTGGAACATGCACTTGCCATGCACTAATGCTTTGTTTAGATTCAGAGGCTATTCAATGTGGAGCTTCTGTAAAATAGCCACAATACACGAGGACATCCTCTAGCAGACCGAACTCTGCCTTAGCTTATGGTTAAAATTCAACCTCCCACCAGGAGTTTTAAAACTTCTCGTACAACGATATCTTACTCTCAGAGTCTACCGATTCTTATCATACTTGATGGAAATCTAGTAAGCCGAAATCTTAAGAATTTTAATTTTGAAGTCCTCCGATATATGACGATACGGTAAGTGTCCTTAAAGTCGTATATTCACAATGTGCCGAGCCGAAGCATGCACAAGAAGATCTTGAAGATTCATTATCCTTAATTTGAAAGCATTAAAATGAAACCATCTGAATTATTACAATAATAATTTATGTGATTGTTGCAATCATTCATTAATTTCAGAGTAATTTAATCAAAATATGGTTGCGGAAATCATAAAAAAGTTTATCGATAATCTTTTTTTTTTCTAAAAGCAAAATGTTTAAACAAAAAAAAAAAGAGTTCTTTGTTTCTATTCAATTTCTAAATTAATGTTTTTTATGTCAAGTACGAATATTCTTGACAAATTTGCATATAATTAAAGTCTATTTGAAAAATACTTTCTAAATAAACATTTATATTAGTCAAAGTGTCTAAATTATTTAAAATAAATTTCATAAACGACCTTCAAATGGAAACCTTCTTAACCAGGGTTTAATAATCTACATACAATTCAAAAAAAAAACTTACTAATTGTTAAAAAAAAACTTAATTTTTGGCCACAACTTTTTTCAAATAATTTAAAACTTTTATAACTGGCTTTATGCCAACCAGTGTTACCATAAATATGGAAAAATTGCTACATATAGATTTTTGAAATTTTTTAACTTGTAGCAGTACGGCCAACTCTTCATGGCTTTGCAGATCTAATACAAGTTCAGACGAGACGGGGTTTAGCTGACCAAATGATTGGTAAGTTTTGTTTATGCGGCTTGATATTTCTGCCGCAGATCCAAAAATACTTCCCGATTATCAAAAAGATTCTACGTTCACAAACTGTTGTTTCTGTATTTTAAGTCTTCTATCGTTCATACTCATTGCCTTTGTGCTGCCAATATTAATCTTAAAACAATGGGCAATCATGGACCGGACAAAATAAAATTATGTTATTAGCTTTAGATCCATATAAAAGTTCTTTGTGCCAAATATTATCTATATATCATCATCCAAATGAGATTTTTACGCCCTAAAGCGATTTTAGAGAGGGGGTTTATAGGGGACTAATGTTCAATTCTGGAGCTTCCAACACAAATGATTAGGCATAGTATTTTAAAAAAAAAGTTATCTTCGTCTAATTGTATATCAATACCAATAAGTAATTTTATTTGAAGCAGTTTTTGGGAGTAGTATTTGTATAGGAGCTATCGATTTTAATGAAATTTGGTAAAATAATTTAAGCTGCAATAAAATTTTGTTGGGCTCAATTTAATGTAAATTCCATTATAAAAAGATGGGGCACAAAGGCTCTATCCCGACTAGAAACTTGTGTAGAGGCTATTTGCATTTTTGGGCCGAAACTCACAATTTTCAATAGCCTGTATATCTCACCATATCAGCTTCACGCTACGTATGAAGCCCGTTATCCTGCCCGGCGAAGGATCATAAATTTTCAGTTGGGCTCATCAGTCGCTCCCAGAAAAATTTTCGCCTAGAAGTCCCTAAGGCGGAAAAACAGCAGAGCAGATGTTCTGACCTTTCGTCATCAGCCCCACAACATCTGCATTGCTTGATACTTACATTTCCCATTATAAGCTGATGGTATATTAGATCACAGTGCCCCCTAAATAGGCCAACAAATAGCCTAAATTCCCAATTATCAAGCAGGAACAGCATACCTGCCCTGCCACAGGACGGCATAGGGAAGAATAAAACTAAAAAGTACATAAAACAAATCAAGCGCGTGTGTTTGTAAAGGCTTGTTGCAGGAACAACAACAAAACTACTGAAGAAGGATACAAATGGCCCTGTCGAAATTCTGAAACTGAACAAAAGTTAATTCACTTTTGGCTAACTCGTTTATATCTAACTTCTAAACAAACTCAAAACTTATGCAAAGATGAGTCAGAATTTTGAAATAAAAGCAAAGGGGTTATATTATTTGTTTAAAAAAGCGCTACATTTCTCGATACATTTTTCGACGTGGTTTTTTTCTAAGCAGCTGGATTGCCAAATATATAAACATTTGTGCAGAAACTTTAAAAATATATAATTAAAAGTAATTAAAAAAGAATAAACATACACTAACAAAATATAAAAGTGAATTTAAAAAATAAAATTAAACAATTGAAACGTAAGTAAAAATAAAAAGTTATATTGTGTTAATTTTGATTAAGTGCTATATGTTGGAAACATAATAAATTATACACTCATACAATTTTATTGCTAATTATTTTTGGCAAAATTTGGGCAAAAAAATTTTTTTTAACCCCACCGGAATTAAAAGAAAATCAAAATTAAAATTTTAGGGCACTGAAGACCGTGGGCCTCCTTAATTTAAAAACCTGCCCGCCCACTTAGTGGTATGTGTGGGTACTCTAATTAAAGGTTATTTGGCAGGGCAATAGCGGGCAATTTTTTTTAAATTTAAATTTTGGTTTTTTTTTAATTTTGAATCGAGTGGCTTATATTTTTTTCGTGTGCCCCGTAAACTGCACTTCAGCCTCATTTTTAAGATGCCGGTCGAGGTGTTGGAGAGGAGAACCCACGCTCTTGTTTAATATTAATTAGTTTTTATAAAAAAATAAATATATGTAGAAAGAAGTACAAAATAAAATAAATAATTTCAAACTGATGTTTTAATTTCTATTATAAACTAGTCAGTTCATTATTAACTTACAGTGCACTTTTATTTGATGCATTATGAGTTCAACTAACAATACTAATCTTGAGTTAGCCAGATCATAGCTAATTCTCAGTTCATTCATCTTTGATGCACCACAAGTTAGCTCATAACGAGCTAGCTTATGGTTAGGTCGCACTGACTCGTACTGCGGACATTGGGTGTAAAAAAAAACTGAATAGTTTTTACAATGTAAATGAGTTAGCTTTTGAGTCCCCTCTTACTCCATTCTGTTGAACTATAAGTAACCTTAAAGCTAACTTAAATTCCGACAGGGGATTTACTTGGCTTGTGTGGAAACACCAAAAACACTTAAAGAAGAAAAACATTCATTGTTTTCTTGTTTACAAAAGTGAAATATAAAGAAAAAATTGCCAAATTCTATTTCTTAAATTTATTAAGTAATTACACCAAATTTTTAAATTAGAATGATTACGAAACCCATATCGTGCATGCTGTTGGTGTTTTATAATTGAGAGTTATTCTGTAAACAAAGGGGTCGAAAGAACAAAAGTGGAACAAACATGTGTAGCGGGTACGTAAATAATAATATACTCCCTATATCTGTTAATGTGGGGTTAGTTTTGAGGATAGAAACAATCCCACTATCGGATTATTTCAAGTACGAATTCGGCATTTAACCAACTTAATAATTGTTGCATCAAGAACAGTTTAAGATTAACTTTTATCTCACTTTAACTTAAGTCTATTGTCAAAAGTCAACTTGAACAATCCGTTCTGATTTAAGGAAATGCGTACTAACAGTACTATTGACATGGCCTCGGCTTAATTTAAGTACAGATGACTTGATTTTTCTTTTCAGTGTACCAAATTTCACAAAAGGTTTATTAGATAAGATAATTCTGAGTCAATCGGTATACTAAAATGTGTTACACACATCAGCACAAGCGCATAAGACCTAGAGGATATATATAGGAACAAACCCGCTAGAATGGTCTAAAAATGTAAATGATGCCAAAAATAAACAGTTTTTAGTAGCAAAATTCACAACTTACCACGCTCTCAAAATTCTGGCAACACTGGTACCAGAAATAGTAAAATCAAGTGAATACGATTCTTTTTTCTTGAAAAATTTTCTAAAGAAGTCACGTTTATATTAAAAAACAAAAATAACCAGAATCCAAAATCAAATTCAATAACCAATGTTAAATCAATACATTAAATACGTCCATTGAACACACTTCAGCTAATCAAAACAGGGATGGGAATGAAGGCGCAATTGTATAATTATTGTTTGTTTGTTTTTTCGTTGTTATGTTAATTAAAAATAATTTGTTTCAAAATATAAAATAGCACTAATGCAACCTAAAACAATAAATGCCATTCTTTCGCGATTAATAATGAGTTTTGTTTGTAGTTATTTTATCAAATTAAATAAAGAAAATATCTGATAGATTGCCATGGTAATACCATTCTAGATGATACTTGAAGACCAGAGCTTTGAACATAAATTTTCTAAAATCAGAACAAGATTTGAAGCAGGCAATTAATGAAAATCCAGCAGATAACTGTAATTCTCTAAGAACTTAACGTCGTTGTAATAATCTTTTTTCGTTTAATTTTACAATTTTCAGCGAAAAGCTGTGGACATGATAACATATCGCCTAAAGTATTGAAAAATTTCAGTAGAATTATTGTGGCTCATTTGGTTAATATTTTTAAATAATATTATAGCTACAAAAACGTATCCGGATGTTTTAATAATACATACCCAATAAAAATTTTTGCTATTTTGCGAAGCACTAATGGTACATTTTAAAAAGTAAGCACACATTTATGCGCTACGCAATAAGACATACAGCGATGCAGTAAGGTAAGTGAAAGAATTCTTAATAAATTAAAAAATATATATAAAAATTTGAAGAGCTACGACATTCCCTTACCACGAAGCAGGTTTGTAAGGGAGCATATTAAGGAATAACGGTAACAAAAAATTCAGTGTCCAAGCTGATCGTTACGTTCACTAATTGGTATATGCGCTGAATAAAGCGCTTTCTGTGTCAAAAATGTTTTGCTTCAAGGTGGGAACTCGCCATATAAAATTCATGCTTTCCGTAAGCAATATGGTAAGCGAAACTTTAACGTTTCTCCCTTAAAAACCTGCTTCGTTGGAAGCTCCATTTTTTATTGGGTAAAGTAGCAATACCAAAAGGTATAAAGTGTACTATGATGATCAATTTTGTCCAATATCGTTATTACCAATAATAAATAACATTTTTGAAAAAATAATACATTGCCCACTATCAAAACAATTTTTTAATGACTGTCAGTATGGCTTTCGAAAAGGATGTGTTGCAGAGGAAGCATTAATTAGTGTCCAAAAATTGCACATGTTAAATGCTAGATGAAGGTAATAGTGAAGTTACTGGAATTTTCTTTGACTTGTCAAAAGCATTGGATTCAAACACTTCGATATTATGAAGTTCGTGGTCATGATCTGTTGCTATTTCAGCCATACTTAGAAAAAAGGATGCAGTTTGTACCGGTCAGTAAACATAAGAGCAGCTTTGGTAAAGTTAAGTATTGAGTGCCCCAGGGAAGCGTATTGGGAGCCCTGCTTCTTGCTATATACATATATGAATGACATCAAAAAATTAGAGCTAACGGGAAAGGTGTTTATCTATGCTTCTCTTTTTTATACCTATAGGTATTAGACTGCAGTCAAGCCCTACATGGAGCGTGACGCATCTCTTATAATTGAGTATAAAAACCAAGTTATTGATTTACCAATGTCTGATTCAAAGTTATATTAACTATTTAGCTCTAATATATGCACACAAGAAGAGTGTTGAAATGCGTTCCTTGCAACGACTATAGCATATGCCACCATGCAATACAGTTGTAAATTAAATAAATCAACCCAACTGATTTTGAACTTAAGATTAATTTAAATTTTATTTCAATGAATTATTTTATAACGTGTTACCCTAATGGAATTCAAAATGAGAGATTATAAAAAAGTAAATTTAAAAAATGACAAAAATATATAAATATGTATAAAGTCTACAAATATTCAGAATAATTGACATTTCATTGTTGCAGTTTAAGTTACCAGATTAATTAAGTTAGTATTTGATTCTATGTTTTTTTTTACTTTTTATGATATATATCAAATAATATTGACAGCATTATTTTTAATAAATACGTTCCGTTAGAGATCAGAATTCATACAATACTCGCAATAGTCAACAATTAAGAGTGGCTTTTTGCCGTACAGAAAGAACAACACAACGTATTGAAAACTCTGGTAGTAAAGCATTTAACAACTTACCTCAATTTATTAAAATGTGTCCTACTCTTTCAAATTTAAAAAAATTGTTAAAAGAGTTTTTATATACCTTCGGTTGTATGTAAATTTCCTTTTTATACTTAAACTAACTTAAAAAAAAAATTTTTCTCCTCATATTTTTATATATATTGTACTGTTACTAAGGATAATAACTAATAATTAAGTATTGCCAACTAGCCTCCACAATGCCAACTGGCGCTGAGGCACTATTTTTTTTTGCCCACCTTTGTAATTGAATTGAAATTAAATAAAAAATACTAAAAAAAAATCTATGAAATTAACATTCGTCAGCGAATGTGCAAAATGCGCCTTTTCTAGATTATGCAATATATAAAGCCTAAACAAGCAGATTAATAGTGCTATAAAAAAAATTTCAAATAAAAGTAGCACTGTCGAGGTCTTACAAGAACATTTGTTTCAAAAGTTGGTACAACATCAAAAAATGTGTTTTCCAGCCCTGCTTCGAAAACAAACTAAATATGTAGTTTTGTCGAAAAGTTGGAAGAAAATCAAATATTTTTAAGTCAAACAATGTATTTTGCCTCTTAAAAATTTAACATTAACAATAAAAATACGAGTAGTTAAAATATACTTGTTAATAGAAGATACACCCAACAGAAAAGAAAAACAAATAAAATACAACATAAATGTCAGATGGTTGGTGTTTAACATTATTTAACTCATGCATTTAACACCTTCAAGTGTCAAATACCATGTTAATGCAGTTGTTTGGGTGTTTGGAAAAATAAATATGATTAGAAAAAAGTCGGATTTCTTATTAAAGTTTTCTGAAAAAAGATTTTTGTAAAATAATATTTATGGAAATATATTTATAAAAATTCTTATTATTTTTTATTTTTTAATTCGGAAAATATTTTGTAACATTTTAATTCTAGGCTTAGCAGAAGTATACTTCAATTGTAAAATATGTATGAGTGTTTGGTTAAGAACTAGCAAAGAGACATACAGACAACCATATGTAAATATGTATTTATAAGTAGCTACGTAACAATTGTGTGTATTAGATGAGTTCAAGGTAATCGCGTGTAATAAAGATTTGTTTTTATATTATTATTTTGGTAAGTATTTTGTGTAATTATGTGCATATAAATTAAATTTATTGATTTAAAATAAAAAATAAAAAAAAACTAACGTAGAACCTACCCAAAAATCATTTGAGATCCAAGCAACGTCGTAGTTTGTTTAGGTCGTGACGTTATTAGACTTGAAATACGTACGACATAATTATGATGAGTTTATATGGAAAATTTTAAGTTTTAGGAGTAAATTTTATATCTTTATTAAAGACCTTCAAACAGTTTCCGTCTTCTTCACCTTAATATATTTGATTTAAATTATTTTAAGCGATTAATCTCGATATGAACTTTTAAAGAATTTGAAACATAATTATAAACTTGTAGATTTCTTATTATAAACTTGTAGATTTCTAAACAAACACCAATCGCACTAGAAATCAAAAGTCGCAAATGGTTGTGGATTGCCCACGCTTTACGTAGAACATACGAAGATGTTACTAGAACTTCTCTTTACTGGAACCCCAGAAAAGTCGACGAATTCTCGCCCGTCTTATACATGGCGACTCCAACTTGAATTCGAAATCGACCGAATAAAACAACGCAGCATCTACTAAATCTATAAATACATACAGCCCGGAATTTTACATTGTTTTGTTAAAACAAACATCTAAAACTTTATTCCCACTCCCAATGGTAGCAGTATATTTTAATTTAATATTAATATAACAATCTCTTTTCCTACATTTAATAGCAATGATATTTTGGTTAACTTGAAAAGGCTAAAGTTGTCTTTTAGTCAGGGTCCTTCTCTTGTTGCAACATGTGATTTAAATCCAGTTACGCCATTAACTTTAATGTTCAATGCTTCGATTATATGTGGTTTTTTTCCTGTATTATGGAAAGACTCGCATATAAAACCCTTATTTAAATCTGGTAATAGATCGAATATAACAAACTATAGGGGGATTGCCAAAGTAAGTGCTATTCCAAACCTAAGGCTTGTCAACTACAACCAATGTACTTCATTTAACAACTTTGATCAACTTTGCATATACACAAAGGAAACCAACTGATGCTTTTTATACTGACTTCAGTAAGGCATTTGATAAAGTGAACCATCAACTTCTTCTTACTAAATTGGATTTATTAGGCTTATCACGCAGAAGTTGAAGCTGGTTAAGTTCTTATTTTATTGGCAGAAAGCACAAGGTACAATTCAATAATTGTATATCCAAGTACATATATGTTTCGTCCGGTGTTCCCCAAGGCAGTCATATTGGCCCACTTTTATTTACGCTGTTTATTAATGATCTGCCCAATGTTATCAACTTCGCCAAAATATTGATGTATGCTGACGATGTAAAAATTGTCCATTCTTTTAATGACTTTGCTGATAATTTTTATCTTCAATCGGATCTTGATAACTTTTTTTTATGGTGTAATCGTAACATGTTGGAGTTGAATCTATTGAAATGCAATTGCATGCGTTTTTATAGAAATAACTGTATTGCTGTAAATTATGCTTTGGGTGGTCATCAATTGGAGTTGGTTTATTCATTTCTTGATCTTGGAGTCTTATTGGATCATAAATTAAACTTTGTTTCACATATAACGTTAACTGTAAATAAAGCTATCCTTGGCTTTATAAAATGCTGGACTAAAGAGTTCACTGATCCATACATAACGAAGCAGCTCTACGTGTCACTCGACCTATCTTAGAGTATGGGTCAATCAGTTGGGATCCATATTACAACATTCATAATTCTCGTATTGAATCTGTCCAAGAACAAATTTTGTTGTTCTGTTTACGTGGTCTTCAACGGAGTTACTCGACAAACTTTCCTTCCTATTCTATTAGACTGGCTTTAATAAAACTACGCTCAAAAGTCATAGTACAATGTTAAATGTATCTTTTATGGTTAATCTTATTAATGGTAATATAAGTTGTGAATTTCTGTTAAATTCTTTTAAATGTAATATACCTTGCCGCAGCACTCGTCATTATAATCTGCTTTTTGTAAAGTAAATTACACTATTGCTGATCCTTTTTCAAGGAAATGTCGACAATTTAATTCCTTGTCACAATTTCTAGATTTTTCTTTAAATTTAAATGTTATAAAGCATAAAATAATTTTTTATCTTAACTAGTTTAATTTTAAGTCAATCTTGTTATTAGTCAGTAAGGATAATGTCCATTGTATAAAAAAATAAATAAATAAAAACTAAATAATATTATAATAATATTAATTAGTATTGTGGTTATTTATTGAACTTTTAATGGGTTTTAATCCAAATTTAGATATTTTAATCAGGCTTAACTTTATTAAATTTAATTTTCATTAAATTATTTTTATGAAGAAAGGAATTTTCAACATGAAATTAATTAAAATGTTATTGATAACTTTTCATTCTTGACTGAGCTGGGACTTGAAGCCAGGTTTTCACGAACAGGTTGCTCTGACTAGTTTCGATTGTAAGCACTCAATCTCTTCAGAGGGGTTTGCCGTTTTACACCCACCGCCATTGACGACGGATGACGCCAATAGTCAAACATCAATCTTTAAACCAAATGGTATTTTACCTTTGGTAGATCGAAATTTGTTTTGAATTGATTTACATGCTCTTCCTTACTTCTATTTTTCATACTTTTTGTCAAGAACTCTTCTTGAAATCCAAAATGCACTTTTTTTTGGTTTTCATGTTTTGTCTTTCTTTTTCTTGTTGACCTATTTCAGCACAACTTGAAGGACAAATGTAAACATATAGCTCGTGCCTCAGCTGATAACAATAATAAGTATTGTGGTTATTTAATTGAACTGTTAGTGGTTTTTAATATCGTTTAATCAGGCCTTAGTTTATTGAATTTAATTTTTATTAATCAAAATTAAATTCAGTGGACTAAAGCCTGATTTAAATATCGAAATTATAATAATATTTTAAAAATGCGTAAAAGATAAAACAAAACTTATTTTATATATAAATTACAATATATTCTCAAATATAATCTGGGAATTTTAGTTCTCACATTGAGTATCATTCCGTACGGACGTGTAAGACGAATTTTTTTATTTGCCTGTTGTTAAGAGCACTGTTAGATGAGACCGGTATGCCAACAACTGCAACTTGGGAAAGAGCGTACATTTATTTTCTTTAAAGATAGTCTAAGAGAACAATAACAAATGCCACAGACAACTCGTTCAGCATGGTTATATTTATTTTTAAAATATTATGGTCACTTTAATCATACTTTTTTGTTATCATGAATTTAACACCATGCAATCTTGATGTGATCAGTTACATATGTGTTAAAAATTATACAACCACATTTTACTCTTTATACCATTTTTAAATTTATGGTAAACATATTAATAATTAATTCATTCATTAAATGACATTGGATACCATAATATGCTTACGATGGCTAGGAAGAGGACTCGCAGAAGCCACAATGAGTTTGCAAATGTTATCTTAAAAAATAGTTTACCTATACGCGACCATATAGCAATATAAGTTTTTTGCATATATTGGGTGATTCATCGTGAGGTTTGATTTATAATGCAAAAAAAAACGGATAAATTAGAAAGTCCACTTAAATATTTATTGAGAGTTAAAAGAATAATTTATGGCATTTACTGTTTAAAAATGTCATGTAAATGTTGACCATGGCTACGTCTGAGGCGGTCCGTTCGGAAGATCAAATTTTGGGCGACACCTTCAAATAAAACAAGCAATGTTGGCTTCTAAAGCGCCAAACATTGCTGTCTTATTCCTAAAAACCTTAGACTTTACATATCCCCATAGAAAAAAGTTCAAAGGTTTGATATCGCACAATCTAGGTGGTCAATTTGTCATAGCAAACCGTGAAATGAAGTGCTCACCGTTATTATTACTCAAGAAGGTCATTGTTTCACGCACTGTATGCCTCGTAGCGCCGTCTTGTAAAACCAGAGCTCACCGAGAACATGCGCTTGAATTTCAGTTAGCACATAGTCCGCCAACATGATGCGATAACGGTTATCATTGACGGTAACATTCTGATTTTCCTAATTTTGGAAGATAATTCCACCAGACCATAAACTGCACCATACCGTTGTTTTTAATGTATGTAATGGTAGCTCTTGGTAACCTTCGGGTTGCTCATCAGCCCAAATACGGCAATTTGTATTATTAACGTATCCGTTTAGCCTGGAATGTGCTTCATCATGGAACAAAATTTCACGATAAAACACTGGATAATCATATAGGGAGAATACAGTTGAACAATTTGGAGACGCTGTTGTCGTGTGAGTCTTTCCATGATGATTTGCCAAACGATACTGAACAAACATGACAAAGCAGTTTGATATGAGTCACGCTTGATATGAGTCACACTTGATCTGTAAAAAAAAAGCATATAGAAAATCAACCCTCACGATGAATTACTCTTTATATTCCTTTTAATATCGGAGGACGATTTAGCTATGTCCGCCTGTCTTTTCACGATTGTCGTTTTGACAATAATTTCTTCCACAGTACCATATGAGGCAAAAAACAATTTTCTTTAAAATACAAAAACAGGATTTTCAACGTGTTTTCTTATTTGTTCTTTTTTTTAATTTAACTTTTCTAATCTACTTGCACATTCTCAAGCTCTTGTGGCCTTGTGACATTTTAAACAATATAATAACAATTTAAGTGAACAAGTCGTCGGTTGATAATTTAAAGGTCGAATGTGGATTTTTTGCGGTTTTGAGTTAAGATCGATTTCTTAAGTTTTCCGACCTGATCTTTCATTTGGCGTAATCCGTTTTTCGATACCTCGTACTGCTTTCGAGATATGGAGTGTTGAGTTTGTCGTATGTGGTATTTGCTGAAGCAATTTTCAAATTAAATGTCGTATGTAACTGCCACATACGACAAATTTCTATATAAAACAAACAAAAAATTAATTTATTATTTAAATGTCGTATGTGGATTTTATAAGAGTTCAAACTTCAATCTCAATTTACTCGAAACTATCGGAATCCACATACGACAATTAAATTATCAACCGACGAAGTGTTGACAAACAGCAAGAGCCATCTCTATTTCGGATGCGTCCATATTGGTAAAGTTTGTCTTTTTTAAGATGAAAGAACTTTACACGATACTAGGTATATAAAAGATTAATTAGCTTATCTATTTTCCGATATACTTCTTTTTTTTTATTTTATTACAAACAGATCATATCTCGCCAATTTTAAAAGTATCTAAAGGTTGGTATTATTTTACATTGATGACGCTTAAAGTAAGCAACTTTGACGACGCAACTTAGCGTCTTTCTCATAATCACATGATTAAAACCAAAAAAAATTATCCACAGAAATAAAGTTAAGCTGGGATATTTTATACATCATATTTAAAATAGGTCAACTTATCGCCTATAGAAATGTCCTGCTCTTTTTTCACTACAGTAAAGTTTAATTTTCATTAAATAATGCCCAATTTTTTAACACACTCTTAAACGGCCTTCAGCATTAAGGTGTTTCCCACTAAGGCAAACTCTACTATTATCTTAAATTAAGGACAAGAATTTTGATTCAATTATACTTTTAAAATAAAGCATCGCCTATTTTGTATATACTTGCCCTTTATGTCCACCCTTAGGGGGACTCCCATACAAATATGGAGTTGTATGAAATTCTTAAATTTAATTAAAATTTTCCATCTTTTGTGAATAAAATCAGATTGTTATTATATTAAATTGTTTAATTATTTCAAACTCAAGATATATAAATAAAAATATATAATTTATTCTACCGGACCATAAATCCCACTTAATAAGCTTTATCACATCCCACATAAAAGAAAGCTAGTTAATTAAAACAAAAAAGTATTTTTTAAGAGAGTCAAGTTAGAGAAGTCACAAAAGGTCATGTAAAGCTTTTAATACATTTAAATTATTATAATTTTTTTAAACGTTGTCAAAAGCAAAATATAAAAGAAAAAAGTTAAAAAAATATTATATCAAAGTTGGTTGATTATAATTAATGATTGTGTTTTTTAATAATATTCTTAATTTTTTTTTTTTTTTTTTTTGTTAATAAAACATTAATGAGAAGTGTTTTATTATGCATTTTTTTATACAAACATTCTTTAAAGTGTGTGTCTGAAGTCTTTTGATTTAAAAATTATTAATATAAAGTTTGTACTTCAACTCATTTGATTTTTGAAAGTTCGAATAAATTTGTTTCATTTTGTAAAATCTTGTTAATTTTTATTTAAACAATTTTTATTCGAAAAATTAATTAAAAGTTTTTATTTCAAGTGTTTTAATATTGAAAGTTTTAGAAAATTTTAAAGTAAACAATTTCTTTTAAACTTTTAAGCTTCGTTCACAATGGCAGCAACATTTTCACTTGGTGTTCACAAAAATGCAACAATTGTTATTAAAAACCACACACATTTTCAATTAACAAAACGTTTTTAAATTTTGCCTGGAACAATATTATGTATTTATTATTATTTATTCAAACTTTTTTTTAAAAATTTGTATACCACTCTAAATAAAATAATTATAAACGTCATTTACAATTTCGTACAAATTGTTGTTGAATTATACTTCAGAAAAAATAACAAGAGCTATTAAGTAATAAAAAAAAATTTGTTTAATCTTTTTAATATTTTTAACAATTTTTTTAATCAACATGTGTGTAAATTGTTATATTAACAATTGTGTTTATTTGTAGAAAATTAATATGTATGTATATCATAGAAAAAATTATTGTGTGTCAAAACGTCAAAACCATAATATAAATAAAAAATTATTTTCAATTAAAAATCTTTAAAATAATAAAAGATGTGATGATTATTCTGAACTCTAATCAATTTACACAGTAAGTAAATTTTTTAGTTAATGCTTCATAAAGAAATGTTGACGGGTCTGCTTTAAATTCTAGTTTTTCAAATAATACTGTTAATTTTATCAAGTTTCCGTTTTGTATGATGTGTGAACCTCATAGTGCAATATAATGATTGCTGTGATGTGATTTTCAAAAAATTGTACTTAAATAAATTAAAAAAAACAACCTTTAAATGCATCTTTTATTGCAATTTATTAAGCAAAAAATCATTTGTTAATATGACAATTTCGTCATAAAAATTTATATTTAATTGTTAACAAATATTTTATTCAATATGACAAATGCATTGTTTAAAATATTTGTTGCGGTTGAACAATTTTTATTAACAAAATAATTTTTTGTATTTACAAATTCAGTTGTTGGTGCCTTTTCAATTAAAAAATTGTTGTATTAATGAATATGGTATTCAATATTGCAATTGATTTGTCTTATTATTTTTTTTTTTTGTATAGAAGTAGATTCAACTTTTAAAAAAAATTTTTTTACATATTTGTTTGAAAAATAAAAGGAAAATATATGAAATACTTTGGCAAGAAATAAAAAAGAAAAAAAGGAAATTTTTGCTATCATTTTGAATGAAACTTTAAAATCTAAAGAATAAAATCACAATTTTTAGCAAGATTTTTAATACAATTCGTTTAAATAAAAAATTTCAACAAAAACTCGAACTTTTAAAGTCTAAACACTTATAGTACAAACTTTTTGTTAATGACACCGGTCAACAAAAGAAGACAAATTGTATGTTTTCTGGATTTTTTTTTCTTTCTCAGTTTGATAGGAATTTTTCGAATATGGCAAAAAAATTTTTGTTTTTGAGTAAAAGCTAAATATCCTCTTTTACTATGTTTATTTAGATATCCGTTTTTTTGTTTGATACTAAATTATATTTTGTTGTTATTTTGAATATGGATGCGCCAAGATTATGTTGTACAAATAATCCAGACAGTTTTGTTGTTGTTTGTGGTCATTAAATTCTTGCACAGTTAACCCTTAGACTCTGAAACGGCTGTATATATCAAATATTTAAAAATAAAGTTCAATCAACACAAACAATAAAAATAAAGTCCAATCAACACAAACAATGAGTGCTAAGCACGGTTTGCCGAAATTGTGCTGTGTCTTTACGGCAATAATCAAGGAGGAAAAGATCCAATCTTAAATTTGCGACACCAAATTTCTGGCGGGGGCCTCGTAATCATCAGGACGACTGTTATTTTTAGTGCTATTTACAACATTTAGGCCGAGTTTTTGAGATGTGGATTAAGTTTAAACTTTGTTTAACGTACTCTGAAGCTTGGATTTTTCCGGAGAAATGTGTTTTTTTATTTTTATTATAACATTAAAGACCAACAATTTAAACAAAACTAAGCAGTTCCATAAAAATGTTGTAGACAAACTTAGTAATTAACTAAACCTAGTTTAACTGAGAACTCAAAAACCCAGCCTTAGAGAATTAGAATAAATGTTGGATTTAAAATTTTTTACAAAAAATAGTTCGTTGGAATGTCCAGTCTATGCATACATTGAAAAATAAAGGAAAATTTAAGGACTATTCAAAAAAAAAACATATGTAATTTTGAAGAGCCTTGCAATAAATGTATGTAAGATATCCTAATATACTCACCAATTTCTATATACTCAAACGAAAGAGATTTTTGTGATTAATAATCCAGAAAATATTTTATTGTTTGTAGGTTCGTTTGTGAAATATTTAGCGAATAATACAGAAAATGGTGTAAATTATGCATATATTAAATGTCAATATATCTTTAAAGCTGCTAGAAAAAAGGAACTGATGCCATCGTTATTAGTACTCTCAATTCAAACAATAACAATCGACAGAAGTCAGAAAACTTTTGGTGTCTTGCCCTGTGTAATATTTATATCAAAAGACTTAAAACAAAATGTTTTCAGAATTTTTTTTTTACTTCAAAATGAATGACTTTTAAAAAAATGATTTAAAAGTTTGTGATTTAAGTCTTTTGATTTTAAGTTATTACAAAAAATTTTTACTTTTGTTTAAATTTCTTTTTTTAACGATTTTTATTTATAAGATTACTGAAAAGTATGTTTTAAAGTCTTTTGATTTCAAAAGAAATTGTTTACTTTTGTAAGAGATTTTTATATTCAAAAGAATGTTATATAACAAAAAAAAATTATGTAATACTCGTAATTTATTAAGAAATATTTGCAAATGTGTGTGTTTGTCTTTTGTTTATAGAATTTTACATTAACTAAGAATTAAGCCAAACCTAAACAACCTTTTTTGTCAACATTTTTTTAAACAAAGTTGTGTTTATAAACATCTTAAATGCTCTGTCATACACTTAAAAACAGTTAATTCGTGAATGTGTATTAATGTGTATGTGCAGTTACCAAAAAGAAAAGAGCTTTTATTTTGTGTTGTTTCTCTCGTTCTTTTGCAACAAAATTTTTTTTTTATTATATTTGAGTGTCTTATGTTGTGATATTTGTCGGCACTTTTTTTTGTTTATTCATGTCTTCTTTTGCTTAATCATACCTGAAGTTTGTTTTTCGTCGTTTTGGTTTTTTACAACGAACATTTCGTTCCATTTTAGTTGCATTTGTTGTTGTTTGTGTGTAATATATATTTGTTAAAAACTTGAAGCTTCCATTACGAACAGAGACTACCACAACAGAAAGTTGCAGGCATGCCAATGCATTTAGAAATAGTGTTGTCAATGTGGAGATAAGAGTTGAAGACAACGTGATGATCGCTATTGCCAGATTAAAGAACTTGGGGTCTTTGTATGGTAGTTACAATTGCAAAAAGTCTAGGAACTTATTCTGAGCTAAAAATTTTAATCAGAAGCCCTTTCTTATAGAAAAAAAAACATATTAAAAGAAGCCCATAAAAAAGTAAATTTTAAAATCAAAAAGTACTTTAATGTACTTTAAAAAATGTGCAGTTTTTATAAAAAACAAGTTAGAGTGCTTTATTCGGCTGTGCCGAATCTTTGATACCCTCCACCGACAGAAGTGGGTTCTATATTGTAAATACATATATATTATTAACTAAGCTTCATAAAAACGCATTAAAATTGGTTGCGGTTTAGACCTATATTAAATTATTGACGGACATTCAGAAAGTGTTATGCGTTTCTTTTTAGAACTTTGAACTGGCTTGAGTAAAATATCTTGATTCGTAAAAGTTTTAGCTGAACTAAACTGACCAATGGTAAATTTAGGACCAATCATCCCAAAATTCTGAAGACTGATGTCTGGTATTACAAAAAATAAATTAGAATAAATTTAAATACAGCATTGTAATTAGTTTTAGCGTTAACATTGAATTTCACAAAATTGCATGTTATTTTTTCTGGCTATATGAATTTAAGTTGGAAGAAATTTTACCGCAAAATCTATATATGTTATGGTTTTAGGCGAATTTAATTATTTGGTTTTAGGCGCAATAAGCTGATTTCGGAGAGAAGGGTTTATATGGGGCCTAGAGTAAATTATGGACCGGTCTTCACGAAATTTTAGAGTGTGATTTGTAGTCACATAAAACTGTGACGCACCAAATTTCATTATGATAGCATTATTTATTACGGTTTTAGGCGTACTAAACTGTTTTCCGGGAGTAGGGTTTATATGGGGCCTAGTGTAAATTATGGACCGATCTTCCAAAAATTTTACAGTGTGATTTATGGTCCCATAAATTTTATTATGATAGCGTTTTTTATTACGGTTTGAGGCGTACTAAACGGTTTTTTCGCGAGTAGGGTTTAAATGGAGCCTATGGTTAATTATGGACCGATTTTCGCGAAATTTAACAGTATGATTTGCATATGATTTGCAATATAATTTTGAAAATTTGTATCATTCCGTGCATTATTCCACCATTTATGTTAGTTTTTGTATCAAAATTAACAATTTTTTTAGGGTGGTGGTTCCACATTTTGACTCATAGTTCTAATCCTACTAAGCCGATGTTCCTGGATTTCAATCCCAAACTGCTTAGGATAACTATAAGCATTTTGAGACCAAGTTTGTTCTTTTCTTTTGTGTTTTTCGAAAGTGAGCGTGTTTTTTTTTTTTAACAGACGGACAGACAGGCGGACATGGCCAAACCGACTTAGAATTTCTCAAGGGGCCAGAATATATATACTTTATTGAGTCTTAGATGTATAATAAAAAAGTTTTACACGGAATTACAAACTCTCATTCGTCACTATTGGTGGTGGAGGGTATAACAAGTGGCTTTCTAATATAACAAAGTACCTTTTTACTAAAAATTACATTTTTTAAAAATTACAATAAAATTTTATCAAAAAATAGCTTTTTCCCAAACAAGCAACTTTAAAATCACTACATTTCTACACTGCTGCTTACTAGGTGCTTGCAAACACAACAAATATGTCAGATTTTGTTTTTACAAAAGCGTTAAAAGTTTAGTCTACGACAAAACCTCTTAACGTTATAACCTGAACAACGGAAAGAAACTAAAAATAAAAACGGCGCGAGATCTTAAAGTCGATGAAGTGAATTAAAACAAATCAAACACACTAAACTTTCGATTTTATTTAACGAAAAAAATTCATTTAAAATTAAAAAAAAGCGGGATTTAGGAAAAAAGTATTTTCTATAAAAAAAAAATTACGTTGTTAATAAAACATATTTTAAATCAAACAAAAATCCCTACAAACGCAATATTGAAAAGTAAAATTGAGTGCCAAATATAAATATAAAAAAAAAAAAATACCAGAAAAATAGCAATATTGAAGAAGTGGTATGTGTTTGTCTTTAAATTGAAATTGGAAAAAAGAAATTTCCTTTTTTTAGAAAAATGAAATAGAAAAAGAAATTGGAATTCTTCTTTAACAAATCAATCAATCAATTGAATGTTTATAATTATCAAGTGAAATTTTTTTCAGTTTTACAAAAGTGTCGATAGTTTCTTTAGAAAAAGAAAAGGAAATAAATGTTTAAAAATACAAGTCTAACTTCATCTTTATTTGCTCTTTCAATTGGATTATTTTATTAGAAATTTATTTATGTCACGTGAAATTTTGTTGTAATATCAGAGTTTAATATTTTATAAAATATTTGTCTAATTTGTTTATTAGACATACTAAATTTTTAAGTTTATTTGTGTTTTAAGAAACCTGTTACTCAAGTAATAAAAAATATTCAAGTGCTTGTTATTTGTGTCATAATATTTAAATTTTTTCTTCCTCTTTTGCGTAAGTAAGCCATCATTAAATATTTTTATGATTTAAAGTACTTTTATCACTTAAACACTGAATAAAGAAATTAAAATTAGTTATTATCAGGAAAACCGAAAATATGCCCCAAAAAAAGTGTTTTAAGCATATTAATATGTATATGGGTACTTATACAGAAGGATCACGTGTCGCCACTAAGTTATTGATTTTATATTTAAGACCCATGTTGTTCAACTGTTTCATCTATATCACTAAACTGCGCTTTGCACCAAAATACAAAATAATTAAATAATATAAAAATTGTTATTGGAGAAACAATTTTTAAAGCTTGGTGGCGTAACGTGACAAAAAGTAGTTTTTGCTGTGGAAATACCCATATGTATTCCCTTCGATCATTGTAAGGAGCAGAGTGCCTCAATTGGTTGAACATATTTCTATCCTACGCTAATACTCTTACTTCGCTGCAGCTTTTAGCCATTACAGCTATTTCAATATCGGTTTGCCCTTCCCACGTATGAGCTGGGCGTCCTCTTCTTTTGCTGTCCTGCGGGTAATACTCTATGGCATTTATTATAATGCCGTTCCATTTTTAGTGACTTTTTTTATATTACTACTAATGTTTAAAAGAAAGTTAAAGCTATTTACGGATGGAAGCTACACACAAAGAAAACCCCAGGCTGTGGTAAACATATTCTAAGAGCAACATATTATGATAAGAATCATGATTGTAGTCAACATATTACGATTATTATTTAATCATATTATGACCAAATATATTCGTAGTATTACATCATATTATTTTTCCCTTAATCCTAATATGTTTATATTGCATCCTATTATAATTAAATGTAATCATATTATTATCATGTTAATCATGATAAGTTAACAAGTAATCATATTATTATCATGTTAATCATAATAAGTAAAGAAGTGCATTTATTTATAAATTATTTTATAGAATTTTCCTTGTTTTTCTTTAAAATAACACAAAACAATAGTCAATATTTTTGAACCACTTTCAAAGCATAGTAAAATTTTTTTAGCATTGATATTTTATTTTGTGACACTTTACAATTTTTTAAAATGTACCCACAATTTCTTTGTTTTTTAATTTTCTTAAGCTTGGTTTTTTTAATAAGTATTTTTTTTTTAGTTGTTTAACCACTGAATAGCAAATAATTCGGCAGGCATATGTAAAACGTGTCGTTTGTTTTGATGCAAAATTATTTTACAAATGGCGATAACAAAATATTATTAGAGTAAAAATATTTTGGTTGCATCTTAAACATTTTATGAGTACATGTATAGAAAGTTATCATGTTATGGCTATTAAATATCATTAAATGGTTGTGAAGAATATAATATGTTTTAAAGGTTATCATTATTTAGTTGTTATAAAAATGATTATTTTTCATAATCAAATTGATGATTGCGATAAACATTGAAATGTTTACAGTAACTATAATATTGTTGATATTAAATAAAAATAACAATTTTTCGTGCATGACAACAATATATTATTACAATCAACATAGTGCAGCTGCCGTAACCATGCCCAACCATATTTTTTTCTGTGTACATGGTCAAATGTGAACTGATTCCAAAAAGAGTTTATTTTGTAGAAAAATGTTTTTGGGGCAAATTTAATCTAAATACGAACATAATTGGTTTATGGCACAAAGAGGAAAGAAGTTTGTATGTGAATTTGTAAATTAAAGACCGATTATCAGCACAGGCTTCGTTCTTAGTACGATTAAAACTTATTTAGCAAATTCGATCAAGTTATCTATAAATATGCAACTTGTACTTTGCGCACAAGATAAGTATGGACAGACAAACAGCCAGACGGATGGGTAGACATCGTTATATCATTTTAAAAACGTGATTCTGAGTAGATCGGTATACTAGAAGATGGGTCTAGATTTCTATGTATATAATTTGTATGTATATTTTGTTTTAAAAAATTCCATGATAGATAGCATGATTGTGCGTTCGGTTGGGCGCAAGAATTTTTTTTTCTATGGTATACCAAATACTGGCTTCGCTAATTAAGGCTTCGTCAATAGTATGCCTTCGGCCGGTCACAAGTATGTTCTCGTCTATGGTATAACACACCAGCTTTGCCAACTAAATTACCTCTACATAGCCGGCAAGGATTTTCTTCTTTTTGGTATAATAATTCGGTATTTAAAAAAAATGGCCCCAAATTTTTCATACCTTGATCTTGGGGTCATTTTTCATTTCATTAAAAATGAAAAAACTGCCCCCAAAATTGCGTGTTGTTGTGTCTCGCGTAAAATTTGTTTTTTTCTTTTTGGGGCCATATTTCCTGTAGTCATACCTCCCGAAAAGGCTTTACGATAACCGGGATTGAAACCCATTTCTTATATCCCAATATATCAAAAATTATTTTGCACAATAAAGCTTTTTGTCCAGCATTTTTATTGTTTGTTGTTATAAATTTGAAGCTAATTATTTGAATTTTAAAAATTGTCAAAAATATAACTTTTTTAGTAGTTAAGAAGGTAAAAAGTCATATTAAATCTAATAAAGACTAACTGAAAATAGTGGTTAGGTTAATTCTTGTATTTTTGTTTACAAATCACAAATAGTCTATTATTTTAATATTAAATTATAAACATCGTTATATGCTAGACATGTTGCAAATCATTAAAGTGACAGAATTGTTAAGAATTAATTTTAAATCAGGCACAAAGGATAAAGCACTAAATTAAAGACATTTAGTTTATAAAAACAAAAAATTAAATTAAAATTTTTTTAGAATGTAAAAGATTATTTGTATAAAAATTCTTCTAATTCTAAAAAACACTGTGTTACACCAAAACTATACAGGAGCTCTTATATACCAATTTGTGTTTGTAATACAATTTTTAAGTTCTTTCAAATTTCATTAAATATGTAACAATTACGTAAACATATTTAGGAAAAATGTCCCAAATACGAAAAACGTATTTTAAATATGTGAAGACGTAAGATGTTACGTCGAAACATATTTAGTTCCACATATTTATCTTCACCCACATACAAAAATGTCAAAACACAAAACATAGCGTAATTAATTTATTTTTTAGCCGATTCAATTGTAGTTACCCATTTTGCAAAGCCTACTTAGTGTTCATTTTCCAATAATAAATAAATATCTTGTTTGGTGTCCCATAAGCAAGTTAGAGCCTTAGGAATATAATCTTTTTTTAAGGAATATAATCTTTTTTTAAGGAATATAATCTTTTTTTAAGTGTGTTTTTTTACACTTCAACCACTATAAATTAGTTATTTATAAGCCGATTTTCAAAAGGCATGCCTTGTTTGAAACATAATAAATTATGGAAATCCGTTGGAAAACAAAGAAGTTATGACTGTTTTCAGTTTGAAGCTCTAGAAAACAGGGGTTTCACTACATTAACCGTTATAAAATTAATTTACGAAGCGACCTAAAAAAAATAAAACTATTTTCGGTATCTATGGATCCCAAGAAAACAAAATTGGTACATGAATAATTATTTTCTCAACTTTTGTATCATAGTGTAATATTTCTTATGTGACAATTTTTATTGTTTTTTCATTATAATTTATAAATTAAATAATTTTTTCAAGCTCGAGGTCTGTTTTATTCTTTAAATTCTTTATTTTTTCAATATTTCGACATCCTTTGGATGCCATCTTCAGGAATAACGAGTCACAAAAATACACAACAATTATTTTGTAGGTCTATTACTGGATGTCTAAAATATTAAAAAATAAAGAATTTAAAGAATAAAACAGACCTCGAGCTTGAAAAAATTATTTAATTAATAAATTATAATCAAAAAGGTCGAATAACTAAAAACTTAATAGAGAGTTTTTTCATTATTTGAAAAAAAAGAAGTTAATTTGAATTGTTTAGTTTTTTCCCTGATGATGATACACATTGCTGCATCGAAATATTAGAATAATAAAATAAATGATAAAAAAATTTTATATAAAAAACAACACATCAAGCTCAATAAATTTTATAACAATATAACAATTTTGTTTTTACTAATATTTATTCCAAAAAAACTATAAGCAACTTGCTATGCAATGACATACAATATGTCTAACTTATCTTTTTCTTATCTTAATTTATTACACTAGATCGCGGAACTTCATAGAGAAATTTTGAAATTTTCTCCTTTTTCTCTTTTCTATTTGCATAAAACGATGGAAAAATTATTCTGTATCGATTAATTTCTAAATTTTTTTGGTCAAATTGAGTCTTATTTGTGCTCAAAAATAAATTGTGCCATTAAATTCTGGGTTTCAATTCTGACTTTGGCATGAAATATATATGTAAATCTTTGATTAATATTTTTTAAAAAATATTTAAAACCTGGTGATCTTTTCGTTTCTTCTAGAGACTTTTTTAAGTAAGTTTAGAACTGGTTTACTTTGAATGTTTTTGTTTAGGTTTAAAAACTTTAAAGTAGACTTATATTATTCAGAATTAATAGCAAATATTTGAATTCACATAAATTTTATTGGCTTAAAGCCATCACGAATTTTTTAGGATATCTTAACCTGGATCTTGACCAACTAGAATATTTTTAACCGCTATTATGTAATTTTCCCAATAGTAACAAAAATTACATACACACATTAATTTTATCTTCTCAATTTAAGCGACCACCTGTGCTTTTTAGTTTAGATGTCAGTGTCATGTTACAAACACACTTAAACCAAATATACTAAAGACAAAACCAAAAAAATTGCAAAATAGTTTTGGTAAAACAAAGAGGTAAGAAAAACTAGATATTTTATAAAAAGCTGTGTAAATTTTAACATATGGAAATGTAAAAAGGCTTTTTATAATATTAAATACTTTGAGTGGGATTTACTGAAGTTTCAAAACATTTTGCATAATTAAAAAAAAATTATAATTGATTAGAATAATTATTCCATGTAAAAACATTTGATTTTAAACACTTTCTGTTTAAAATAAAACTATACACGTAACTCAAAACAAACAAAAGATTTAAGATACAAACTTTATTTTTATTAAATGCTCGTTAAACTAAATCTATTCTTATAATTCTCTTCATAATTTTATGATTCATCTTTAACTGAAACAACAAAGCAAAAGCCATCATAAGCAAAATAATAATCACAAGATCTCATCTTTTTGATTTATTCCTTAAAAAGCAAAAGTAAGTACTGCAAAATCTACGTATATTAAAAAAGTCTTTGCTTCACAACCGCCTCTAGTGAATACATAATAATAAAATAAAACTAACAATAAAAAATTAAAATAGGAAAATCAAATCTATAACGTGTGAAAAGATACACATGCTGCAGCAATAACAACAGAAACAAAAACCCACAAAGTTGTGTAGAGAAAAAAAGAACTTTTTCAAAAATATTTGTAAACATTAGACAAATCTAAATACCAACCCATAAATGACATAAATAACAACCGTAAAAGCAAAGGAGTGCAGTGCGATAAAAGTAACAATAATACGAGTAATAACTACAGTGCAAAAGAAAAAAAAAATCCCACATTTTCAGTCATATTAACAAAAATTGTGCATACAAATTATGTACAGTGCTGATGGAGGGGCACAAATATGTAAGAATATGTACGTGGTGCGGTTGAAATGGGTTTAAATTCATCCATTCTTGAACTACATGCAGATTTTTTTAAATTTAGGATAGTCTTCGTATTTTCAGGGATTTTCGCTAAAACTTGCAATGCAGACTTTTATATAAAATTGTCAATATTTTTGATTTCTCTGAAATAAATTGTTTGAAATATTATATTCCTTTTTTATATATTACAACTTTTTAAATTATACTTTTGCATATTTTTTTAATTTTTATATTTATTAAAGACCTCGTTACTCTAACATGAACGAATACGTTTCGGTTTCCATACCAAGTTATGTATAAATAGGTACTTTAACGTAAACGTGACGTAGCGTTGCGGATGAACCTGATAAAGTTTAAATTTTTTAAGATTTTACGTATCAAATGTTAAAGAACTTTATGTTTGCTTGTGCTTATTGCCAGGGAGAACGTTGCATCGACGCATACAACGTCTTCTTCTTATCGGGTGATTCATCGTGAGGTTTAATTTATAATATAAAATAAAAACATAAATTTTAAAGTGAACTAAAAATGTTTATTATCGGTTAAAAGAACAATTTATGGCATTTACTGTTTGAAAATTATATCAGGTAAATGATGGCCATTACTACGTCTGAGGTGGTCCATTCCAATTTTTGGCGACTCATTTAAGCATAGCGACTGGTATCTCGCAAATAATACTAGTAATGTTGGCTTCCACAGTGTCAATCGTAGTTGGCTTATTCCTAAAGTTCTCAGACTTTACATATCCCCATAGAAAATAGCCCAAAGGTGTGATATCGCATGATCTAGGTGGCCAATTTAAGGTAGCAAAACTTGAAATTAAGTGCTTACAATAATTATTTCTCAAGAAGGTCATTGTTTCACTTGTTGTATTGCTCGTACCGCCGTCTTGTTAAAACCAGAGCTCACCGAGACCATAATTCTTACGTAAAATACGCCGAGTTATCGTATACTATAAGCAAAGCTACTGAGAACGATGACGAATCGATTCGTCACGGTCTTCGTATTCACTCTTAGCTGCAGCTGCTATATTCACTTCACTACGTGTTGGATATGGTCTTACCGGTCGAGTATCATCCAGTAATGTAAACTGGGACTCAAATTTTCGAATGGTGTTGGCAATAGTGATTTCAGTATGTCGATTATGCGTGAAGGGCTAAGCTGTGCACGAATTCTACAACAGCCGAGCCAATCTACTCCCATACGCCAATATAATAGGATGTCGCTCGTTGTAGGACTTAGGTGACTATTAGATCGAATAATGTTGTCTTTGTCAACAAAAGGGGTAAGTGTCAACAGGGGGCTACGTGAATCGATTTTCTTATTCGCCTTGATGCAGCTGCCAAGGCAACAAATCCAAACATATAAGCGATTACGTGATATGCCTATCTAGCAAATCATCTTTATCAGCATATCTAGCAACAAAAACTTTAGCTCCTTTCGACTCTTCGGCCATCTCGAACTCCGTTGCTCCTACAGGCCACGAAGACTGCGTTAAGTTGAGCCACTCAAGTCCGTTCCATCAGGGCCTATTTTCTCTCAAGTCCGCAGGGACCAGTCCTCGGGTTGCTAGATCAACCGGATTGTCACCTGACGCAACGTGACACCAGTTTTTATTCCCAACTTTTTCTAATATTGTAGCCACTCTATTTGCCACGAACGTTTTCCAGCTACAAGGGGGTTTTCTCAACCACGCTAAAACAATCGAGGAAACGGACCACAAATAAAGGGGGGACTTGTTCACGTTAAAAGTAGCTACTACACTGTCAACCAAATTTGCTAAAAGAACTGCTCCACATAACTCCAAACGAGGCAAAGATGGCTTTTTTATTGGGGCCACTTTCGTTTTACATGTGAGCAGACTTGTCAAAACTTTATTTTCGAGCTATACCCTTATATAAATTGTAGCTACATACCAACTCAGACGAGTCACAGAACCCGTGAAATTTTATAGTACAGCCAGGCGAATGTTAAGCCCTACGTGGAAGCTTAATTTCTTTTTCAGTATCCGCATAATTAGCAACAAAATTCTGCCATTTCTGCAGAGCCACGGGCTTGATAGCCTCGTCTTACTCGATCTTATCAAGCCACATTTGCTGCATTATAATTTTAGCAGTGACTACCACCGGAGCCAACCATCCTGCAGGATCGTATAGCCGAGCAATGGTAGAAGGAACCTCTCTTTTGGTATATGAGGTTTTTAGTGTTATCTTTTTACAAACAAAGAAAAACACGTCTTCTGCCGCATTCCAGCGAATTCCTAGCGTTTTCGTAGTGCTCTTCTCATTAAGCGACAAAAATGAAGAATTTAGTAGGTGATCGTGGGGCAAATTTTTTCAAAATTTCTTCAGAATTCGAGGTCCATTTTCTGAGCTCAAAATATCTAAAATGCCAACTAATTCCTCACGTGCCACCAAAGCATCAGCAATTAATTGAGCACCAACTAGGAAATCGTCTACGTACATATTTTCCCGCAAGATTCTCGCGGCTAATTAAAAACGTCGCTCTTCATCATTCGCCAACTGTAGAATGGCTCTAAGGGTCAAATATGGGGCACAATCACAGTTTTGAGTTGGTTATCAGAAATTTCCTTACTATCATCGCTATGTTGGCGTTTGGCTCAAGGGAGCCCCGTAGCAGGAAAACACCGAAATGTTGATCCGTGTGAATTATGCTACATGGGGTGGTGACAATCCGGCTCGAAGAACCAAATGTTTACCTGGCAGCTGGTTACCTGGAGTTCTGGCTGGTTCTTGGTTGGGGGTAGACCCAAACACGTTCCGGGGAACTTACTGGATATGCGCACCTCACTTCACGACTGGTTGCGGTAGGTCGCACGTTGGTAGTCGTACAATACCACCCTTCTTCACAGAAAAACACTTTGGGATTGCGGGTTTAACTCTAGCACTGTATTTTATTTTATTTGCACATATTTTCTTTTTTTTCCCTTTTATTAATTTTTTTTTAACTTAATTTAACAAAGGCCAATGCCGGCGTCTGGCTATCACGAATTTCAGTAAACAAGTAAGAAAAAATAGGAAAAAAATCAACATAAATGACAAGTTCACCACGCTACATAGGAGATTGCCAGATGCCACCACCCCATGTAGCGTGGTTAACACGGAGCAACATTTCGGTGTTTCCCTGCTACGGGGCTCCCACGAGTCAGACGCCAACACGATGAGAAAGATTATTTTTTTCATAATAGAATTGCATTTTTTTAAAAATTTCTGCATCTAATATCTATTTTTCTTTATATTTTGTGATTTTTCGGTTGCATACAGGGTTACCGCTAGGAATTTTTGAAAAGTAGCACAAAAGGTCGTTTCATAAAAATAAAGTCGCACAAAAAAGTCATTTGAGAAAATAAAAGTCGCACTTCTGTTTTTTATTTATAAAAAACCATAACAAAACAAAAAAAATTAAATAAAACAGTCGGTTGCATTTTTCATTTTCAGAAGCCTCTTTTGCATTAAGAGTTTTCATGATATCGCTTAAAAGTCTCGCAATCTGTGCAAACTGTGTATTTTTACACCTTCGCAAATGAACTGTCAAAATTTGTATAAGAATTCATAAACAAAAACATCGTCAATTTGCCTTACAATTGAGCTGTTCAATTGTGAATTTATACAAACAGATTTTTTTATGATTACCATGTTTTTAACGAAAAATTTAACAATTAAAACAAAAAATTCTTGGAATGATCTGAGCAAATTAGTCTTTTGGCTTTCTTTAGATATTTCTAAGCACTTCTTAGACACAAATTTAAACTTTTTATATATTTTTAATTTCTTTTTAAATTAATTTATGTATTGGCGTTTCTTTAATATTGAAATTAATTGTTAAAAATAACACAAAAGTTAAGAAGGCGCTTCATGAAACGAGTCTCGTTAGTTTGCCCATTTGCGCAAATAGTAATTTCAAGCGATTTCATGATTTCCCCTGCCTCTGAACACGTATTTCTAGCTCCATTTCATTTTTCGTTTTCAGATTTTCTTTTTGTTTTAACAAGAAATCTTATTTTAAAGAATAAAAAAATTTAATTTTTTAAGTTAGAGCAAAATATTCTTATACCTGTCAATGTTTTACGAAGACTTCATCTTTCATTGACTCAGCGGTTAAAAAACTTCATCTTTCATTGACTCAGCGGTTAAAAATATTTTGTAAAAAAAGCACTCCAATTTCTTATTTTAAAAATTTTTTTTGCTAAAACGTGTCTTTGAAACTGTTACTGAAAATTTGAGAAAAATTTCTTAAATACACCTGGGGGAAATTTGTGTCAATTGCTCTTGAAGCACTTATCCCGTGACTAGTGAACAAAATTGTATAATTAAAAGGAACGAATTGTGATAGGTGAAAACAAGACCTATCACTTAACTGGTGCTAATGTGTTTAGAGTGCAGTTGGTCCACATGAAAGGTAATTGGCACAAAACTATTCATGTGACTGGATTTTGGCTGGTAGTGGCTGATTCTGTCTAGTTCTATTACTTTATATGAAGGGGATCTATCATATTGACATGGTTCATCAGTGACAATATCTGCGACAGGCATTATTTTAACCGAAATTGGATGTGTCCATTATGGTTATTTCAGTGACCTGTTACAAAGTGTCAAAAAGGTGCCAATTAACCCCTCGTAGGATATCGCCATGTTAAAGTGACTTGACACGTGACAAGTTTAGTGTTAGTTCCCTTTTCCCTATGGACATTGTATACATGACAAAGTTGCAAAAAGGTAATAAAAGTTTTGCCAAATGAACAAATATCTGTGCATTGCTTTAAAATTAAATTGCAAATTAAATGTTTCTTGTGAGAAACTTTACAAAATGGGTAAAAAGTCGTAACAAAATGAAATAAGTCGCAAAAGTCGATGTTAAAAAAAGTCTCACAAGAATTCGCAGACCGCTAAAAAGAGTCAAATTGCGACTTTAGTCGGGCAAACTGTAACCCTGGTTGCATATTTTTTTTCTAATTATAGTGATTCTTAGTTTTGACGTTTTTTTTCTTATGTTCAATATTATTTTAAATGTAAGCATTTTTTAAGTTAAGTTTACACAGTTTTAAAATAGTTTTAAATGTTGATTTATATTTTGCGACTTTTTAAATTTTAGGAATTGCTTATTTTTCTTAAATTACTTTTTATTTTTAACGCCTTTTTATAATTTATTTTATTTATTTATTTAGATATTTATTATAATTAAAATTACAATAAATCTTAAAGCTAAAGCACTAGCAACTAAGGCTATCGGCTTAATCCTTTTTATAATTAACGCTTTTTTAATAATAAGTTTCTTTTAATGTCAAATAAAATCGATTTCGGAAATTTCGCCGATTTTTCAGCATTTAATGAACTTTTATGATTTTTTTTTTTAACTTTACCTGAATTTCTTATAAAGGGAATTTAAATTAAGTAAATATATATTTTGTTCTTCGCGTTTTTTAATTCTGCGTTAATGTGTCTAATTAAAAATATTTTTTCTTATAAGCGATTTTTTTATTTAAGTGATAATTTTATTTAAGTGATTTTTTTTTGTGACTTTTTAATATGAGTTCTATATTTAGTGGCATTTTTCCTTATAATTGTTGATTTTTGAAATTTTATTTTAATTTTACAATTTGTTCAACATAATTTGGAAACTTTAGCATCTAAAGTTTTTCTTTTCATGTATTTTTTTTAGTAATTTTTTAATAATTCGTTTAGATTTTGACGATGATTGGTACTTTATGTTTTTGTTTAATTTTGCGATTAATATAATTTACGATTTTTCAATTAACAATTTTAATTCGAATTTATTTGCAAAATTGTTTTTGGCGCTTTTCCTTATTTTAAATGTTGTAATGTTTTTTATGTTAGGGATTTTTTAACGTTTTTAGATACAATGACGTTTTTTATATTTGGATTTTTTTAATTTAATGATTTTCCATATATTTTTATATTCTAGTTTTTTTAGTCGCTGTCGATTATATAAACTGCCTGGCCCACAATGTCGACAAAAGAGCATTTCTTCTGTCGTATATTATATGGAAAGCAAAAACAAATGCTAGTTTTTTATTATTTTTTTTTTCAATTTTAATATACGAAAGTAATGTTCTTGTCGACATTGTGGGCCTGGCAGTAGATACAATTTTAAGGTTCTTATTAACAATTTAGATTTTTTCACTTGCATTTTTTGTGTTTCAGTTTAAGTGATTTTATAAATTCTTTGCTGCCTAGGAATTTTTTGATTATTAATGTTAAATTTTAGTTTTCACGTCTAAAACAGGGGTTTGTAGTTATTTTGTTAGAAGAAGATACACTCGAAGGTGTATTTGAAAGATCAGTCTAAAATTTAAATCTCTTATACACAAATCTCATATCTTGACATTGCCAGAGCTTAAAAAAGCTTTTTCGTTAAAAACAATTGCCGTGTTTCACTACAAACTAATTATCATTCCTGCTAATGATTATTAAAAGTTTATATATAAATTTACAAATATTAACACAAACATCAAAATCATTACAAACTCTCAGACATCATGCGCTAAGAAACATAAATGTTGAATTAAATTTAAGCACAGATGTTTATTTTTTATTTTACGATGCTGTTTTTCAGCACATCGGCCAATAAAATAAAAACGAAATAGAGCTGCTGGTCTTACTCAACACATTAAACCAACTCCACTAAACAGACGCTTAAAAAGTGTGTAAAAAATCGCCAACAGAAACAAACCGCCTTTAAAATTGATTCGATTGTTTGTTAACAATTATATCGATATAAATGTACAAACGTACAAATAATATTCAACTATTTGGTAACAATTTATTATGAAGTTAATGTATGAAAGAGATAAAGAAAAACAGTTAAAAATTACGCGTGTTTTATTTTTTTTTTTTTTTTTCGAAATAAAACTAGAGCACTTTTAGAGGTTCATAAAGTTAAATTGCAAACAGATTTAAACTCAATTAAACTTTCGATTTTTTTTACAGTGTGCACACTATTGACCAAACACACAAACATCGAGCTCTTGTTTATTTATTACAAAGATTTGCAATTTTGATTTTTTTTTCTATTAAGAGGGATTGTTTCTAATTTTAACAACCAAAAAAGTAAATTATGAATACAATCACTTTAAAATTAGTTTGCTATGTAATGGGTTTTTAAAAGTTTTGCAAGTATTTTGGTAACTAAATTTTCGCAAAATAAGTAAAACTAAACGCCTTTGCTATTGTTTATTTACACTGTTCATACAATTTAGTTTAGTTTTATTTAAATCAAATTAACTTTGTATGCATCATTTGGTAATTGCTGCTAAATAATAAAAAGAAATCGTTTTTATTCTCAATACCGCAAAAAAGTGTTTGAAACCTCATAAAAAAATATTCACGAAATAATATTCATTTGCAACAATTGTTGCATGCCACACCTGAAATTGTATCGCTTTTATTTTTGTTCATTTTGGCATTTTTTTTATTTTTTTTTTCTTGTTTTTTTTTCTTCGATGGTGCAATACTTTTTTTGTTATATATTGTTTTACTATTATTATTATGACTTTAAATCATTTTGACTTTAAAAAAGTGTTTAAAAATTAATTATTATAATCTTAATAAAGCTTAATTTTTGAGACAGTTTATTACCACCTTTAATTGTTATTTGTTGCTAGTTTTTTTTATGAAAGAGCCAGAATGTGTGTATGTTTTTGTTTTTCTCAGCTTAAATAGCGTGTGAATATTTATCTGTTATTATGCATTTCCTTCGTGGTGTCATTAATAAGTTGCTTAAATTTTCATTAGATGTTTTCCAAAAGATTTTCCTTCCTCAATGAGTTTTAATATCAGCGCAAATAATGGGTGTTTAAGCTTAAAAAATTAAGTATTAAAAACAATTGTCATTAATACTTTTTGATTGAAAAATTTGCATTTGGATATTGTTGATATATTTTCCAAATATATATGCTTTGCCTAAATTGGCATATTCCCAGGAAAAACTTTTTGCATTTTGGTAATAGGTCGTAGTTATTTCATACGTTACCTGGTAAGTAGTTGTCATTATAATTGTCATTATTCTGAAAACCTCAATAAGTACTTGCTAGTAACAAACATCAGTAAGTACTTTTAACTACTATTATTTTCAGTTATGAATATTTGTTTACTAATAATCAGCTAAATTACTACTTATTAGTTGTCTTGTTTTCAGACCTGAATATTTACTTACTAGTAACTAGCTCCATAACTACTTATTAGGTCTATCAACTAGCGCCAATTAAATATAAACTAGTTATTTTTTGGCTTCTAGTATGTATATTGTAAGTACTTACAATTCAACTTACTGGTAGTTAAATAATAACTAGACATTTTGTGACTTTTGGTAAGTGCATTGTAAGTACTGAATTCTGTGGACACCTCAAACAAAAATAAGTAGTTATTCAGCCGAAAAATAAGTAGTGTTTATTTTTCTCCAACGTTACTTGCTAACTTACCAGGTAAGTAAAGTTTTTGCTGGGTTGCGCAGGTTGGCAGCTATTTTTAACAAAAGAATTGCTTAAGAGTCAATCCATGCAATTACAAAATAAATACATATTGCTCCTTTTCTTTCATATGCATTTTCTTATATCGAAACTTTTAGAAATAACTGAAAGAAATTGCATTGGGTTGAATTTTTCTAAAATAAACGGTTGCTGAACAATTTTGCAAAAAAAAAGTTCAAAATATAAGCAAGATATGAACAAAGTTTTTAATCGACTAATTTGCACTGTAATGTGCACTAGGTAGCTTAAGTAACCATCAAAAAATAACGAAAAGCCTGTCAAATGCATTAAAAATAAAAGCAAAACAAAATCAAAAAAGTCTGATTCCATGCGGAATGTGTTATCAGTTTAGCACTTTGCTCAGCCAAATGACAGTTTTATAAATATTAACAAAAAATTTCCTTACGTTCAATATAGTTTGCAAAAATATGATTAACATGTATTCGCACAGTCGCTTAAGCCAGCTCATGCACTTTAAAGTTGGGCCTTTGGTCTTCAAACCTTAAGTAAGTTATAAAACAGAATAAACATATTTCGCGACCTTAAATCTAAACTAAATCTGAGATAGAACCTTTCATCTTAACTCCATGTTTGAATGACTAAAAGCAATGTGAAGAGATTTACTCCCGTACAGTTCTTAAAAATATTGAAACAATTATTTTTATTTATTTTTTCTTCAATAAATTACAAAAAAGCAAATTTCTGATACAATTTTTATATGAATTTGAGCAAAGATTAAAGTTCGTTTCCTAAATCTTTTGTTTTCTTCTATGGAAATAAATGAAGAATATATCATACTTCCGTTAAAAATACTTCATAGTATTTCTATAAAAATAACAAATACCACAAAAAACCAAAACAATAACGAAATGATCATTCTTAGATATTATAATATATAAAGTATGAAATCATTTTGTTTAGCGCCTGATAAGATTTATATCTAGCAATTTGTATTAAATAAGAAGTTATAAAATATCTAAAACCAATTCCACACTTCTTTGCTAAACATTTTTATAAATAAAATAATAAATGATATTATATATTTATACAAAAAACCAATTTGCATGATACAAATTTATTGTCTATTAATGTAGAATAATTATGTCATTTATATAAGAATTTTGTTGAAATGCAGTACAACGTTAGAATAAAATTCAACTTCAATTCAATTATATTCAATACAATTTCTGCACTTGTCGTTAGTTCTGATTGGTTGTTTTTTATGAATTCACAACAGAAATCGTTTTGATTTCTTAACATAAGTTAAGGTATAGAGTAAATATTGACGGAAGGGTAATAAAAAAAATATTATATTTAGTACCGCATTTGGATAACGTGGTTCACTATGATAACCTAGAAATTCCAGCATATGATATTCACATTATTCCCGATAGTAAAGCGGCCGATAGTAAGATCCCTAGAGAATGTGTTTATCACATCGATAATTGTTTAAGAATGGCGGATGTCTCTGGAGGGGAAAACGAGACATTCAGTGGTAACAGTAAAGTGGGTCCCCGGAAAAATGGGCAGATATGGAAGCTGTATGGCTGACTCGTTGGCGCCACATTGAATCGAAACGGTTCAACATATGCTGTAGATGTTTTACTCCCAATGAGTAAGTTATTTATTGCACACAAGTTTGTTTTATTTCCATTAAGAGATAGTTTGATGAAACTACCTGTGGAAAAGTCAAGAAAATATGGTCCATCATAGATGAAAAAAAGATTCGGCGGGCAGTACAGCTGCCCAGACATCACCTCAGGAGCCTAATTGGAGTTATAACTGGCCACTGGCCCATTAGGAAGCACGCTCAAAGTCTAGTGCTTCCTTTAAATGACATATGTAGAAGACTTGCGTTATTGTCCGGCATTCGGAGATCTAATACTTGAACTGTTTGGTCGAAGCCCCCTTTGGGAACAAAACGTTTCTCTCTGATATTGCTTTGTACAGGATCCACTCCTTCACTAAATCAAGCGGGTGGCTGAGTGAGAATACTAGCAGCCAGGTAACAGGGAGACGGTAAAACATGGTAACACAACGGGAACTAATTAATGGACCCATATGAGCTGTGTTTGATTGCGGCCAACCTAACCATATATATGTACCGAAAAAGTAACTTAGTTTTGAAATTAACTGGCTGGTTTTAGAATACGGGCGCAAAATTCGTTCGTTATCTTATATTTAAAACACATATAATATTTATTGAAGGTTTTTGTGTAAATTTTCCTTCCCCGTGTTTCTATGTTTTATTTAAGTATGATCCTTTGGTTCATTTTGTAATGTATTTTAGATGTAAGGTATTTCAGCCATCTCTCTTAAATTTAAGTATTCTTTGTATAAAAGTGCATTGCAAACAATAAATAAAGAAAATAAAAACACTAAAAACACATATAATATTTCAAAACTTTATTTTTGTTTTAAGCAGGGACCGTAAATAACAGTTATCCATACAATTTAAACTTAAAAACTGTTCATATTAAAGTCAACTGAGACCTATACTGTCATATACTAATAGATTCGTGTTGGCGAACTCTTTCAGAATCTATGTTGATCTTAAAAAAACGATCTCAACTCCGCAGTTAAGAGTTATTTTTATTAGTAACCATTGTTTACAATTATTTGATGAAAAAAAAACAGATTTTTTTCTTCAATAAACTAAATGCAAAACAAATTCTTTGAATGTGGAAATTTGATGCAGACGTGAAAAATAAAACTGAAATAAGTTTTCTCCTTAAAAGAGTTTATTTTATGACGGCGAAATAAAACTCCTCAAATGAGTTTTATGTTATGACGGCGAAATAAAACTCTTTTTTTAAGATTTTGTTTCGACCATTTATTGTTACGTTGAAGTTTTGTTTTTAAATTAACTAACTAACTGTTATAAAATAAGTTTTTCGATATCACTTATAACCGGTACGATCCCTGGTTTTAAGTGTAAGTAAAACGAACCAATTTTTCGCTCGTATTCTAAAAACAGACAGTAAATGAATGTGGCTTAAATAGCAAATTCCATTTTATGCTGTGAGTTTCCTCTCTAGCTGTCATCTATGGTTTGTGGTTTTTTTACGTGCTCTGAAAAACAAGTACTGATTTTTAATTTTTTATTGTGCAAGAACATTTCTTATAAAAAAAAATAAATAATTTTGCATTTATTTATTAACAATTTTTTATTATTGTCTTTTGTTGTTTTAAAAACTATTTCAAGAATGTTGTTTTTGTGTCTTTCATTTATATTTGATTTGTTTGTAGTTATGCAGTTGTCTTTGTAAGAAGATTATGTAATAGTGAAACATATAATAACCTGAAATATTTAGCTGAAGCTTTATTTTAATTGATACAGACTAGACCATAAGCTATACTTTAAATTAAAGTGTTGGGCAGGTTATAGGTTAGATAGTATGCCAGACTTAAGGCTGGACTTTAGGCCAGGTTATACTAGACTATTTTGAGATCACAAAAGTTTATTGACAAATCAGTTGACTATTTTATCGACTTGTTTATTGGCAAGTCTATTGAATTGAACTGCAACACAATCGGCAATCATCCTTTTATTCTATTTTGAGTGGAACGACAGTCTTGTCTATTGACTAGTTAACTGATTAGTACAGTAAAAAGTTATTGACTGGAGCTGGAAAAGTGTCGATGGTCGTCTTATTCATAATTTTTTAAGGTTTTTAGTAAAATTGTCGATAGTATCGCCTTTTTGAACAATTATAAGTTTTGAAAAATTTATTTGAAGGAAACTCATATTTAAAGAACAATAGTTTTAAAATTAAATTTTAATTGCATTTAATAGGCCGTTTACATTAGAACGAAATCTAGTAGATTTGATTTAAAATCTCCTCAAAATCTAGTGCATTTACGTTGTACTTTTTTGACATTAGCGAAATTTTGTTTGCATAACAAAAACAGCTGACTGAAAGTTTTTTGTGTAACGCATACTGACATATAAAGAAATACGTATTTTTGAATTTGCATAACCTCTTTTTTATAATCAACTTCATTTATTTTTTCCTTATTATTAGTCTTTCTAAATTTAAAACTATTTTTTAAACATTTTTAAATTATTTTAACAGTTTTAACAAGACGAAATTATTGTTTTTGTTTTTTTTTTTACTTAAATGTCGTTTTTTTCGTGTGCAGGGAAGTATTTTGTAGTTCTATATAAAAAAAAACCATAGTTACGTCACTAGCTACTACTAGATTTTGAGTAGATTTCGTAGAAATCTAGTCACGAAGTAGATTTTGGTTTGTATGGGAAATCTAGTCAAAAACAACTAGATTTTGCTCGAAATCTAATAGGTACTACATTTCGTTGTAGTGTAAATGAGCTATAAGATTAAATAAAACCAAAATGAATTCAATACAAAACTTAATTCCAGTAAAATTAGTTATTGGTATTAAAATTCGCTTCAGCATCAAAGTCTAAGAAAAATGATTGGTTTCTTCCAAAGTTTCTTTATTAATTAAATATAAACGTTTTTAGACTCTACACCAAAAGGCTCAAAATTGGGGTTCACTGATTCCTTAAAACAGAATTAAATTATGTTTCCGTTAAAAGTTTTAAACAATTTAAGTTTAATTTGCAGAAAATGTAAAACGTTTCATATTGCTTAATTTCTTCAAAGTCTTTACTAACTATCGGTCCAAATTATAACTTACATTTATCTGGACAACAGTTTCTAGCGTTTTGGATATGTTTTGCGGGCAAACTGCTTTTGAGGTTCCGCAGACAAAATCAATTTTTTTTAATGGCTCTGTAATATTAAAGTCGGTGGAAGGCACTCATTCGGATCGCCAAAGCTGGTTCTACGCCAAAAATGTTTTTCCCTGCATAAATATTTTGCCAATTAATCAAAAAAATTACAAATTTTTCAAATATTTTTTGATTTCAAAAATATCGATTGTCTATTATAAATTTAGTTATCAGTACCTTGCAGCTTAACTATTGACTAATCTTCTAACTTGTCTATTCGCCAGATTATAATCCAGCCTTTAAAACAAAATTAAAAAATTAGACAATAACAAATTATCTTATAATTTATCAGTGCTGCTAATGTTAAAGAGTTTTTTAGTTGCTCGAAGCGATTTGACAACTGACCTTAGTTCATTAAGAATCTGAACTAAAGTATATGGAAAAAATTAGTACGTGCCAGTTGAAGAAATATAATTATTAAGCAAATAATATTTGCTATTGACTAATGGCTAAAATTATGACCTTACAATTTGTTAATTAAAATTTTGGCTTAAATTGAACTCTTAACGACAAATAATCAAAAGACTTAAGCAACAAACTTTAAGTAAAAAAATTCAAAAATATTTACAAAATCAATAGAAAATCATTTAAAATTTTTAAATGTAAAAGTAAAAATAATACACAGAAAAAAGTTTTTATCAATTAAAAAAATGGTTTAAAAAGTATTTAAAATTAATTGATGTGATAACTGAATAAATTATTTTTTTAGTTGAAAGAAAATTAAAAATATAATTTCGATTTAATAAACATTTTAGTTGTTTTGAAATAACTTTGTAATTAAAATATTAATTAAATATCAAATAATATTAATTGACTTTTTCGCTTAAAATAAAATAATTTAAACTTGTAGAATTGTTGTTGGGAATTGTCCATATTTAATTAAATAAATTAACACATTGCTTGAAATGGCAAAGTTTTTTGATCATTTTTTTAATTAAAATTAAAAATATCGTTTATTGAAAAAAAATATTCACAATTTTAAGTAATCAATATCATCATTTTAGTAATAGGTGCAAAATGAACAACTTGTTTGCTTGATATTAAGAATTTAGTATAAATTTGGTGATTAGAGAAAATTTATAATATTTTCTGTGTAATTAATAACAATAACTATTACAAATTTCTTTTAAGCAAAAAATTTTAAACGCTTATTATAAATTGATGAAATATGCTCATAATTCAGGCAATATGGCAATATGTTTTACTTTTCATATATCGCTCTTGTTCAACAATACTGTATTAACTCATAATTTAAAAATGTTTAATAGAAGCAAGACAAATTTTAATTTTACAGTAAAGGCATATGAAAAATAATTTTTAAACCATCTGTTTCATTACCAAAAACTAGACAAAATAGAATGATATTTTTACAGCGGTTAGATATGACGGGTCGATTTCTTCCAAAAAGAGAACAAAATAAAAATTTTGAGTTAATACACTATTGTTGAACAAGGACAATATTTCTATAATTTGTGGCATTTACCAGCATGTTCTACATATATGCAACAAAGCAATGAAGCATTTACTTAATTGACACTTGTTATCGCTTCATGAAATACATTTTTCACCTTTCACTGTGTTAATGTGTTATAATGTGGTTTTTTGTTCCCACTTACGTTTAGTTTATCAGTCATAATATACTTTACGGTTTTAATTAAAACCTTTTGACTTGTGGTAGTTGTTTTATTTTTTTTTTTTTTTTTTTTTTGCTTGTTTAACAGTCTGTCATAAAAGTAGACATTAATGTTATAACAATGTTTTTTGCTTGTTTCTTATCCATAACATTTAATTTAATTTAATTAAATTTAATTTATAGTTAAGTAATTTGAGTGAATACGTAATAACATTTATATATTCGTGCGTTTCGTTGAAACCAACACTGTTTGTTCATTTGTCAGATTGAGTTTAATTATTTGAATGCCACACTTTGAAACTCGATAAAATAAAATTGTTTAAAACAACCACTCTGTCTGTGATAAAAAATATGGTATTTGCTATTAATGTTTAGTTTACGTTGTTTACATTAAATAAAGTGTATATTTATTTTTATTTTTTTCCAATAAAGTTGAATGTAGTTGACCTTGCCTCTCATTTATTTTTTTTTTTTCGCTTCAGATTCTTCTCTTTTCTGTAACATAATCACATGCTGTGAAACAACATACAACAAAGGCACATGTTGAATTGTATTGAAAATACGAGTACATTAAGAGAATATGTTAAGAAGAATAACATCATCATGTTTGGGATACATTTTAAGTGTTATACTGTTATTATTATTATATATAGCAGTAGTTGGGTTTTACTATTGATAGAAGGCTTATAGAAATTAATACTATAAATTATTAGCGTAACAATTTAAAATAAACAAATCTTTTAATTGACAATTCGAATGATGTTTGCAACGCAACGATTCGTGAGACATAAGTTTGCTTTAAAACAAAACTGAATGACAAAATACAGAGGCCAGTTAATTCACTTTGAAAGACACAACACATTTCGATATCCATACAGATGTAACAATATGTAAAGATTGACCATCCGTTCTTTATTATACAGAACCGTACTGTATTTTGGAGCTTTGTTCTGTGTGATTTATTTTCTAGTGAAAAACTTTTGATTGTTTTGTATTTAATTAAATGTTGTGTATTTGTACTGTGTTCTCAATTAATAAGCACACTTTTTGAAACCAACGAAATAAAAATAGTTAATTTTAAATAAAAAAAAATATGAACTGAGATTTCCAAGAAAGTTCTAAACAGAATTTCGAAATAATACCCATTGTACATTATGTAAATTAATTGCTGGGTTATAATTTTTAAATGCCTACCAGGTTTTAAGATCATTAATATTCTTTGCCCATTTTCGGCAAATCTATCCTTAATAATATTCTAACTATACAAAATTACAAAATTTTGTACTCAAAATTTTACAACTATTTTTAAATGATTTTCTTTAGCTTCACTACGGAAAATCAAAAACGTTTTTCCACGCTTTTCTTTAAGGGATGTGTGAGATTTTTTCCACTTTGATTTAAAAGTTTATGTTGTTTGAAATGTTCTTATTTTTTGACTTTTAGTCGATTTTTTTAGTATTCATATTCATTTTGTGTTCACAACTGTTCAATATATTAAGGTAAAGAAAAGCGTTTCTTAAAATTTTTTTTTTTTTTTATTTTATTATTTATTTATATACTTGTCTTCTAGTGAATTAAAAGTTGTAAATTTAAAAGAAACTGAAATTTGAATTGAACTAAACAAGAGAAAATGTTTATAAAAATATGTAATAACGAATGTCACTTTTGTGAATAAGTGGAAAAGGCAATTCGAAGTTATGCTAAATATCTTATGTAAAGTTAACTAAGCCTAAAATGAATTATTTCTGAAATGTATATCACTAACTGCAAACCATAAACTCGTGCAGATTGTAAAGTATTTTAAAATTAAAAAAAAATTAATTAACTGAATTTTGTATTAAAGAAAGTTCTAGTTCTTACATTCTTACATTCGAGTTTTTCTTTAATCTAAAGTTTAATTATTTTACTTTAACTAATAAAATTGTGAATTTACCATCGAAACTTAATTTGCCTTATTATTAACATTCGATTCAACCCTAAACAATTATAAAGTGAGCTCACATATACACATATACTGTTCTGAATTCCTAACCTAATCCATACCGAAATTCTTCTTTATTGTACACTATCCTCGTAAAATTTCACATTTTAACGAGAAATTATATGTTAGTAAACTTGGTGTTTACCCTAGCTCTATAATACAGTCAACTCCACTTCCAAGCTGAACCCGGTAAAACAAAATTTATTTATGGTCCTTCGAGCCGGAGCTCATATTTTTTATTTTTTTTATTGCTTGAAAACCGAAGTTTTTGCCATTTTCGAAAGTTTTCAACAATAATTTTGGGAATAAAACGGGCTAGATTTGAAAAATAAACTCGTGGTTGACCAATCACGACAAAGCAAATTTAAATAACATCACATTTTTGTGTTCTTTATTTCTGTTTTACAAATATGGTCACCGTAATTATGATATTATGTTTAAAGGAAATTTGTTTACCTTTTTATTATTATCCAATAAAAAATTTCTGACCTCTTTAGATCTAAAATATGATTCTGGCTACAATGTACAAATCGCTCGTTCACTTTAATAGTGGCATAACTCAAAAAAATCCATTCCGAATAAAACGAGTTAAAAGTTTTGAATTTGATCTTCAAACGGGGAAAGTATAAAATATATAAAGACGAATTTCATAAGCAATATAAAGAAAAGCATAGCGACCAATTCTTCCTCACTAACTCCAAAATTTAAGTAAATTTATGTTTCCTTATAATTATGATCAAAATCTACATCCACACTAAGATATAAAAATAAATCGTGGCTTGTTCGACTGCGTAAAACTTGAAAATGACTTGATCAAATTTAATACTTCCTGCTGGGGGCTTGTTCGTAATTGCTACGCGAAGGTTTAGAGAAAAAGATAAGTCGATAAAACAGGGTAAAAATTCATACTTTGGTTACTTTTTGTACAGCGTTTTTTAAACATATTTTTCCCAAAATTTAAACATATGCTCTTTTCGATAAAGGCAGAAAGCAAATAAAGTACATAAATGGGGTAAAACAGCCTTTTTCAAAACCATTTAACGCAAACTTGAAACGTTTGTTCTTAAATAAAAACCCAGCAAACAAATCAAGTGTATTGAAGGGTAAAACTGAGTAAAATTTGTTTTTTAACCTAGCCTATGAGCCATAAGCGGCTTAAAAATGTCTACTTAATAACTTGGTACTTTGGTACTTTTTGTTTTGTTTTCTTAAATAATATTACGCATAATTGAATACTTTGATCTTTAAAACAAATGCAGCAAGAAATAAAGAATATCTGAGGGGCGTACTTTTGGTACTATCTGTAAAAATTTTGAAGCTTTACAAAGCAGAGTGACAAATTTCCAGCAAAATCAATTTTAACGTAACACCAAATTAATTTTTGCTTATATTTTGGTGAAATGTTGGTTACGATAAAAAAAAATTTTATTAAGAGGAGGCAGAAATATAGTTATTAATCAAATTAGTCTGCACATTATCGTTGTAATATATTCATAAAACAATACCAGAAAGCTCGGACCAACAATTATGTTCTACGGGCTTCAGTCGTTCAGTTGTTTTTTTATTGAACCGTTTTCACTGACAATGGTGCCGCACATAGTTAATATTATCGTTTTTAAATCTTCTTTCTGTTTAATTTGAAAGACATAGTCATGTAATGAAACTAAAGATCCATGGCTCCAAAATTTTTTTCAATAGGCCTATATCGTTATATAATAATAATTTGAATATTTCTTCAATAAAACACAAAGATCTTATAACACGAAAAAAAAACATTAAACCAAAACAATTCACAACGTGTAAATAAATTAAAAATTTCATCCACCAACTTGAGATTCACTACCAGAAACAGATCAGAGCATAATAATTTAGGATTTTTTATTTACTCGTATATATTTTATATTTATAATTTATTATCGTTTATTCTGGATTCCCTATGTTTGCAATCTTAATTTAATTTTTTTTAATCAAATCAATAAAATAACTACAATACTAATTAAATAAATTTTTTTTAATAAAACATCTTGAAATTTTTTTAATAACTATTTAAAATTATTTTTAACAAAATCATTATTTTTGTTTATAAAAAGCAAACAAATTTGATTTTGTCATTAATAAACAAACACTTTTTAAAATAAAATTAAGTCAAAAACTTTATAATCTTGTAAAAAAAAAATTTATCGTAACCAACAAAATTTTATTCAGTAGGTAGTTCGCATGACAGAAAAAAATATCGTAGCCACATAAAATACCTTTGTATTAGATATAAGCCCTTAAAACTTATTATGTTACGTATATTGGATTTTAAATAGCTGATATATTTAATTTGAGAGTAATACAGCCATTTGAAGCGAAGTTATTCAAAAACAGCTTCTCCTGTAAAATTTTATTTCTGATTACAGTCTTCCTGCGGTTTTGGTTCGATATGTGTATTAACTTTGGATAAACCAATTCAGCAATCGAAGATCGAACTAAGTTCACAATATGTTTTCTTTCACAGAGATAAAAAAAAATTGGCCACTCATTATGGAATTTAATCACAACAGGTCGCACGGTTCCTAATCGATCAATATATATCCTCAAATAAATTTGCCCTAGTCATAACTCTAATTCAGCCAGATGTCAATATCAAAGTCATTAAAAATGTAATCTCTAAGATTCGCTTTTTCTAAAATTTCCAATCAATAACAAGGACCAATTCAAAAATTATTAAATAATCTGCCAACTTTTGGATTTTTAATGGTCTCTGGAGCATATGGACGTATAAGCTACTATATTCTCGAAAACATTAAGCTAAGGAAAAAATTAAAGATCAGGCAAGCAGTTATATTCCCATTATATTGTGGCTGCCAAAAAAAACCCATCATGAGATCTGTTTTCTTATGGACTTTACTTAAATCCGATTCTAATTCTCAAGTGATCTAGCAAACTGCAGTATTTTCTCCAAACATCTTGAAATTTCGATTATACTAAAAGCAAATTTTTAAATATTAATATTTAAATTTCAACAAAATTACGACCATATTTTAGTTACAGCATAAACTGGCCTAAACAAATTGGTTTAAGCACTCAAAATGTTCAACCTAAAAAATAATTCTCATTGATAAAATCACAAAAATTTTAATATGGAGCCCACACCGCATTTCATCATCATTTTGAGGTCTATTTGTAGACAACTTAATAAATTATGGTGGTTTTAAATAAATGAAAATTTTTTTTTTTTTTTTGCATTAAAGACTCGCAGTCAGTAGTCTAATATTTACATTTTATGGAAATGATTACAAGCAAAATACCACAATTATGTTATTTGTAACAAAAAAATAAACTTAAAACTAATGCTAAAAAAATACACTAAATATTTGTATCTCAACCACACTATTGCATTAACCGTTAAAAACGAAAACTGCAGCTAAAATTACAAAAATTACTCGCATAACATTGAAAACAAAAAAAAATAATTTGAAAATTAGCGCTGAAAACAATTTTGCAGCTAAATTGAATTTATTTATGCGATTATTTTTATTTTGATATTTCATCCAGCAATCTTAAATTTACTTCCATTTGAAGTTGCAATTCATTGAACCATAAATTTTTTACTGTTGTTGTTGCTATTTGTTTGTTGTTGAATTTGATTATTTTATGTTTTAGATTAGGAATTGGTCATTTATATGTATTTATCTTGTTCGGTTGTTGGAAGACACTTTCACTTGTTAAACTAGTTTCGAGATGATGTTTAACGTAAATATCAATTGCTCAAATTTGTTGTAGGCCTGAGCAATAAAACTTAAATTTGTTTTGAAATGGAAAATATGAACTGTCATAAAGTTTTTGTAGTTAAATCCGATGAACTTACAAATAAATATCAAATGAATAGAGACTTTTAATCAAATATTTGTTTGAGTATAACTAAAGAGAAATTTGGATTTTACAAAGCTTAAAATTATTTTGATTATATTTGAAATTAAAGATTATTTCTTAAAACACCTAACGAATTACCCCATTTTCATAATACAAATTCTTATTAAATTAATATTAAAAAAAAAAAACATATTACCTTTCAAAAATTAATTTAAAATTTTAATTATATTTAAACTTCTAAAGTCTACTCTTTGATTTCAAAATGTATGTGTCTGAATTTCAAAACAAATATAGAAAATTTTAATAACTTTAATGTATCTAAACAAAAGACTTAAGCAACAAACTATTTTTTTAAATATTTACCTCATCCATTAAAATCAATCATATAAAACCATTCAAAATTAAAATAATCATCAAACTGTTAAAAAAAAGAAAAATTCAAAAATAAATGAATTATTATACAGTTTTCAATCATTACAAACTTACGTATGAACGTAATCATGTTCAATACATGCTCGCACTTGTCTATACATGCAAACTTCACGCATGCCTAGTTAAATAAGCTCAACTAAAAGTGTATACAATTCAACGTTCAGTAAATTCACACGTCAAGTTTAACAAAACCTATTGAGTGCTGAAGGGATTTTGTTTTTAGGTGAAAAAAGATATAGAAAACCTCAAGAAAATACAATGATAATGCAATGAAAAAATGTTACGTAAATTTTTCAGTTGGATTTTAAATGAGAAGGTGTTTTTTCTAACTATTGTTGTTAAAACTTACATAAGCTTATATCAATAATTTACATTATCGTATAATTTGCTAAAGGATAATATAGATACCAACAGGGACTAGAAAACAGCTTCAGGCTGGACGAAAATTACATCTAAAATATATACTTGTTTTAAATAAAAGTATTTGCATTCAAAATGCCTCAAAAGTTATACGTTTGAATGTCTTGATTGGATCTAAAAATCGCATTAGCAGAAGACTATTTTATTGTCTTAAGGGCTAAAGCCCATACATATTTAACCACATCACTTAAAAGACGTAAGTTTCAGTTCAGGGGAAGTGATTAAAAATCATCTATTAATAATTTTCAGAAAAATTGATTTTTGTGTATTAAAACACCTTTTCTTTAACTTAAATCAGTCACGTGTTTATTGGATACAATCAAAATGTTGGCAGTAAAAGTTTTAGTTTTTACTTTTTCCTTCCTTTTGAATATAGTCATTACTTTCGCTAAAGAAACTAATGAAATTTAAAAAGTGGAAGGTCTTGTCTTAAAAACTAGTTAGGTAAAACTTTACATTCACTGTTTTTAAGCACCTTATTACTGGAACAGGAATCTTTACTCATGACCGAAAATTGCAATTTTCATGCTTGGTTGCATATTCTGAACATTTTCTGTTTATTGCTATCTACAATTGAATTGTTTTTTGTTGCTGATTTTTCTGATTTTTTTAAATATTAACATTTGCAAACCGAAGCTTATAACTTAACGATAACATCTACGAATGAACCCAGGAAAAACTTTTGAATTTTTGTAATAGGTCGTAGTTGTTTCATACGTTACCTAGTAGGTAGTTCTCATTACAATTGTCATTATTCTGAAAACCTCAATAAGTACTTGCTAGTAATGACCTCAGTAAGTACTTTTTACTACTATTTTTTCAGTTATGCATATTTGCTTACTAATAATCAGCTAAATAACTACTTATTAGTTTTCTTGTTTTCAATACTGAATATTTACTTACTGGTAACTAGCTCCATAACTTCTTATTAGGTCTATTAACTAGCGCCAATTAAATATAAACTAGTTATTTTTTGGCTTCTAGTAAGTATATTGTAAGTACTTACAATTCATCTTCTTGGTAGTTAAATAATAACTAGATATTTTGTGACTTCTAGTAAGTGTATTGTAACTACTGAATTCTGTGGCCAACTCGAACAAAAATAAGTAGTTATTCAGCCGAAAAATAAGTAGTGTTCATATGTCTCCAATATTACTTGCTAACTTACCAGGTAAGTAAAGTTTTTGCTGGGAATATTACCTATTGTATTAGTCCCCATTATTTCCCCCATCCCGATGACATACTCGTCATGCCCAAAAGATCATAGAACCTTTTTTAAGCAAAGGAATTTCTTATAGCAAATTACATAACTTGTTGATCTTTAACTTCAATTTAAGAGAAATATTTACTGCCTATTTCACAATTTCGAACGTTAACGTTCGCATAGAAATTTGCTATGAAAACCCTATGGAAAAATAAAAATATTTTCAATATTGAATGCTATAGGAATTTTAACGTTCGTAACTGTTAAACAGGCAGTTAACTTTTCTTGAAACTTAAAAACGTATTTACACTGAACACACATATTCTGTTAATTTGGGAAAAGATTAGAGTAAAAACTCTCTCAAAAAAAAACAGCAAAACATAAAAATTTGTTACTAACACAAGTTAGGCCCAACGATAATATGCATAATTAAGCTTAAGTTACTGTCAAAAATTAACGAAAAATCTATTAAATGCATAAGCAAATTAAAAAAAAACTTTTAGGTGGCCATAATTTAATTACATATTTAAGTAAATATTTGTGCAATATTTTGTTTTCTTGCGAGTACTTCAAAATAAAATAAAACAAAAATTACAGCCCTGTATTTGTTTATTTTATGTTTTATTTAATTTGCAAGCACCCTTTCAAAAAGAAAAAAAATTGGTAGTTGTTGTACATACGAGTACTTATTATTAAAAAATGGATACCAAATTATTATTTTTCTTTATCTTTTAAATTTTTTTTTTTTAAACAATGCACAAACAGCTGATTCCGTATGGAATGTGCGTTCAGTTTGGCACTTTGCTTAAGCAAATGACATTTGACGAAGCTTAACGAAAAGTTTAATTAAGTACATCATAGTTGGCCACATATGTTTTATATGTATTCACATAGTTGCTTAAGTTGACTTAAGCGACCAAAGGCCAATTATGGTTGGGCCTTATTTCTTAATAATACACGTACAATCATTGAGTTAGGGCTTTTTGGCGTCCTAACAAACACGAAGTCAAACCATTGATATTAAATGACTTTATCATTTAACATTAAGCACAATTCTCAAATATTTTTCAGTTGTTTGATTTTAGCATTTGAACTAAAATGAATAATGTTTTGATAATAAACATTTAACATACCATGTTTTATCAATTTGATATGCAGTTGTTATTAAATGATATTCTCAAATCAAAAATAAACTTGGCAACACTGAGTCCAAGAATAAATATAAGTAAAAAATAATGATTGAAGTTAAATGTGTTTTACAATTAAAGAAAAAATACATATTACAAGAATAAATTAGAAAAACTTAATTTATTGTGAAAAAATAAAAATTATTTGAGAGTACAAAATTAATTACAAAGTGTAAGAAGGCAAATAAAAATTAAACTGGAAAGTGAAGAAAATATAAGTTCGTTATACGATGTCGGTATTACGCCATGACAATACTGAAAACAAAATGGAGTCAAGTATTTCGTCTTTCCAAGAGACGAAACTTAAACAAATTAAAATAAAACAAAACTATTTTTCGCTTGTGCTCCACTTTATATTAAAATCCACATATGAAAATCATTTTAAAATAACGATTGAGAGCAAGTTGAAAATAAATGAATTCCTCAATTTGAAAATAATTTCCCCTTTTGTTCAGAATGCCATGTTTTTTAAATCATTATCAAACGTTTGTCATTGAAAATATGTTTGATTTCAAATCACTTTCAGTTTGAAAACAAACCTCCTTCCATTCTAGTAGTTTTCCTAAAATAGTGGATTATATTTATAATACGATTTGATTGCAGTGAACAGTTTTCTTACTAGCAATATGATTATTGTAAAGGAGTGCATATATTTATTTGAAAATCAAACATACAAGAAAGTTTTCTTTCAAGAGTGTGTACAAAATGTTTTTGTGCAACTACAATGACCAATGTTATGAGTTCCTTTTCATCGCACAATTTAAATAGTGTTGTGAGGGTACAAGAATGTAAAGATATACACTCCAGACAGTAATTGTTTCTTCCGAAACAGTATTTGAAAATTAGCACCTGCAGTCTGCAAGAATTTGCATATGGCATACGCACACAAAAAATGTTTTTTGCAAAGAATTGTTGCAATATTATCAAAGACATTAACATACAGAATATTTTGTGCACAAATATCCCAACTCACATTAAAAAAAAAATTGTGTAATTTGTATTCCCCCTTTTCATTTCCTTGCTAATTATTGATGGTCATTTTTATAACCGTTTCTCATCTGACTCCCACATTAGTACACCATTTGTTTTTTTCTTCAACACATTCACACAGTATTTGTTTGTGACCTTACAGTACAGAGTTTGAAAATTGTTTAAATGATTTGAATGTGTGTTCAAATTGAATTGTACAGGCTTTTATTATATTGTTACAAATCACACTATTGTTTAATGACAACTCTTTGGAAAGAAAGAACTAATAGTTTAAGAGACTTTAGTTTGCTGTAAACTTAGTGATGAACTTGGGCAAAATAGACCAAACTCAAATGATTTAATTATACCTAAATTAACAAAATTTTATTCTTCGTAGTAAGATTTAACTAAAGATTCAATTTTAAGAATATTAAATATTAATCATACAGGTCGTGTAAGTATTAGTCTTGTTAAATGTTTGGTCTTCTTAATGACTTTAATTTAGAATAAAACAAGACATTTTTTATGACGTTATTGTTCTCTTTAAAAAAGTAAATTGTCGTTTTTTTTAGTAATTACGACTTCTTTTAAGAAATATTTTTTCGCTTCTAAACATGCTGCTTGCTGCCGCAGCAGCGTCTGTTTTTTGTTTCGCATTGTCTGTGATGCATGTTGTTGGGTTGTAATTAAATAATTTCAATGTGAATTTGTGGGTTGTGTTAATAATTTTTTTTAATACATTTTGATTCTTTATATTTTTTTTTTTTTTCATTTTTTTAGGTATACTAAATTTTTCATTTCGTGTGAAACTTTTGTAATATTTATCTAAGACCCATAAAGTATAAATATTCTGGGTCCTTAATTTAGCCGTGACCGTCTTTTGCCAACACTCTCACTTAGGAAAAACTCAAAAGAAAAGAACAATATTGGTGTCAAATTGTTTCTATTTATTCTAAGCAGTTTCGGAAACCCAGTAAAATCGGCTTAGTAGGATAATAGTCAGAGTTGAAAAAGTTGGTACAATTGTACTCTTTATGGTACAATTCAAACCTCAAAAGTACAATGGTACACCAATTACTAATTTGGTACAATTTACAAACTTTCTTAGTTTAGGATTTTTTAAGAAATTTTCATAGTTCATCGTCTTAATTGATTTACGGTGGAACTCATTTTTGCTATCATTTCTTTGTGATTAAGTTTTTGTATTCACCGATTTATTTTCAAGTTTTAGATCGTCTAAATAACGTAATTAAGAAAGGGGTGACTGACTCTCAAAATTAACAAATTTGACTGGTCCCATAAATATTAACAACATAACGGAGTTTTGTAAGAAAAACTAGTGTCTTCAAAAACTTGGCTCTAAAACAATAACACTCCCATAGATAACATAGTTCGTATGACGACTAATAATTGTGCTGTAAAGACGTGCTCTGCAAATGGTATATAGCCAAAATTAAAGACTTTAGTGCCACATTTTTTTGATAATGGTTGTTTATGCCACATTTTAAATTTCGACATTTTAAAGTTCGAAATTACGTTCCGTCCGTATCAGGTTTTTCCAATCCACTTTACAAAATGTTAATTCTTTTTCTATTAAAATTCGTAAATCCCTGCGGGAAGTTTGTATCTATTGGTCTTAAAGCACTTATCCCATGACCAGTGTACACAATATATAATAGCGGTATTCACCCTTGGTATTAAGTGTACAACTCTTGTTATATTTAATACGATTGTATACTTCAAAGCGTGAGTGTCTTTTTCGTATGCATTGTAAATTAATGAATTTGCTGAGTGAGAGAAACAGACAGATAAAGTTTCTTCAACTGTTTTATTCTGGTAAATTCACACACTTCTTTACTACTGCTTTTTGTGGGATTTTTCAACCACAGCGTAGTGTATTTTAGTCTAATACATTTTGTTGTTGCAGTGTTGTAAATGTATTTTTACTAAAATTAAAAGATTAACAAGGTCTACAAGGGACTTTACTATCAAGGGTGAATTCCGCTAATAAAAAGTAACTAATTGTGATAGCTAAAAACAAGACATATCACTAAACTGGTGATAATGAGTTTAAAGTGCACTTGGTTCAGAGGAAAGGTTATTGGTAAAAAAAACTATTCATGTGCCTGGATTTTGTGTGGGTAGTGGCTGATTCCTTCTGCTTCTACTACTTTATATAAAGGGGATCAATCATATTAACATGGTGTTGGCTAAGGAGGTGGTTAACTTAGATATTCTTGGCTCTTTGTAATGGGCCACATCACATAGTGAAGGCAGTCGAAACTGCCCTGTCTTGGATAATATAAAAGTGGTCACCATAAATTAAAATGATTTTTATTAAATTCGTTTAAAATTCATTGAAAAATTATGATAATTATATTGAGCGAAATTAAATGTGTCCATTTAGGTTATTTCTGTGACTTGTTACAAAGTGTCAAAAAGGTGCCGATCAACCCCCTCCTAGGTCATCGCCATATTAAAGTGACAAGTGCCCTTCATATAAAGTATTAGAACTAGAACCGGTCCATACCAATTTAGAACTATCACGTGACTAGTTTGGTGTTAGTTCCCTTTTCCCTAGGGATACTATAAATTTGAAAATGCAAGCAGAAGAAACGTCTTAAATTTTATACTTCGTCGAATGGGCCGTAATTTAAAAAAAAAAAGATATCCTTGACATAATAAAATAATAAATATAAGCCTTCACTAAAATCATCTTCTTTTTTAAGAGATATACTGTCGATCACAAGTAGAAATTTATATTTCCACAAATGATGTTGAACGTGATGTGGTGAAAAATTTCAAGGAAATGCCAAAAAAAAAATTATTTAAAATGTCGCAATGTGCTGAGAGTAAAAGTAGATTTTTATAACGAAGTTTTAAACAGTTTTAGTAAAATTATTCCAGAAAATATTGCTTCGGCAAGAACGAGTAGTAAAGTGCCGCTTTTAATAAAAAAAAATTTCCAAACGAGTATAAAAATGTTGACTCAATTAATACACAGTCTATTTAACTTTTGGACTAAAGTTTCTGAAATGAAAAATTAATTTAACGAATTGATGTTTCCGGAACTTTCAGGAATTGTAGATGGGGTATTATTTTTGCAACAAAGTACAAAAAAATCAAAAAACTGAAAAAAGTTCTTTTATAAAAATGGTCCAGCTCAAGGATGGTCAACGCTAGAACCAAAATATTTTGGGAATCATCATACAACATTTCAAGCTTTATTTTCAGAGGGGTAACAAAAACACTTTTTTCAGCTCCATACAAGGGTGAGTCGGTCTAATGTACATATACCTTTAAAGTATAAACAAATTTTTAAATACAAGTGGTAATTTTATTATTACAAAAATGAATTTAAATGTACAAGTTTATGTTATGTTTATATTTTTGTTGCTTTTATTTACAATAAAAAAAATTTATATATCAACAAAAAATTTGTATGGTACAATTTTATGATCTTTTGGGACAATTTTATGAGCAATTGGTACAATTTTATGAGCTCGTTGGTACAATTTTGATGTTCTCATTTTGCAACCCTGATAAGAATTATGAATCCAAACGGAATGTACAGATTGTTATTATATGACTTGAAATCATACGACAAAATTTCGTGAAAACCGGTCCATAATTTACCATAGGCCACATATAAATCCCGGTCTCGAAAAACACTTTAGTACGCCTAAGACCGTAACGAAAAACGCCATTATAATACATTTTGCTCCGCCATAGTTTCATTTGATTAGAAATCGCATTGTCAACTTTCGTAAAGATCGGTCCATAATTTACATATTTTTTTTTTTTTTTTTTAGTATTTATTTATTGAATCTTCATATATTAAATATGAACTAACAATAATTAATCAAATCTTATCCTAATATTTGCTTTATGTCCTGCCAGTGCCAGACAAAAAAGATTTAGTCATCACGGTTTCTGTTCACATGTGTAGGTGTTTATCGCTCATCTGATTGGGTGAGTGCTGCAGTGTCTCTTGTTCTTAAACGCGTGTGGCCGCCATAATTTGGAGCTAATGGATTTGGGTGCAGTTCCAGCCTTTTTAAATATTTTACTGCATATTTCGTTATCATAGTTTTTACCAATGGCACATTGAGATCCTTGTGGATATTTGAGTTTTTGACGTACCAGGGGGCGGCTGTGATTATTTTAAGAAGTTTATTTTGGCTCCTTTGAATTTTTTCGATGTTAGAAGCCGAGGCAGTGCCCCATAACTGAATACCGTAGCACCAAATTGGCTTTAAGATAGAGTTGTAAAGTAGAAGTTTGCAATCGAGACTAAGAACAGAATTTCTTCCAATAAGCCAATTAATTTGAATTGCTTTTAGTTTCATTTGAGTTAATTTTGCTTCTATGTGCCATTTCCACGTTAAACCCCGATCTAGATGTATACCGAGGTATTTTACATGCGAGTGTTGGGGTATTATTTGATTATTGATTTTAATAGGGGGGCATGTTTCCCGACGCAATGTGAATGTTATATGTGCGCATTTTTGCTCATTGATCGTTATCCTCCATTTTTTTAACCACCTTTCTAGTTCAAATATATGATCCTGTAAGTAACGAGATGCTTCTTGACAGTTTGCGTGTACGCTTAGAAAAGCTGTGTCGTCCGCAAATGTTGAGGTTTGGGTGTGGCTGTTTGTTGGCAAGTCCGAAGTATAAATTAAGTATAATAGAGGGCCCTGGATGCTGCCTTGTGGGACTCCAGCGTTAATTCGCTGTGGAGAAATTAAAAATTTGCCTTCTTTGATAATAAATTGACGACCGACTAAGTAGCTTTCTAACAGTTTGTGTATGTTTGCTGGTAAGTTTTGCTGCAATTTCAGTAGTAAACCTTCATGCCAGACTTTATCAAAAGCTTGAGACACATCGATGAAGAGTGCTGAGAAATATTTTTTTTCTTCAAAGGCTTTTCTTATGACAATTACTATTCGATGAGTTTGTTCAATTGTGCTGTGCTTTCTTCTAAAACCGAATTGATGGTTTGGAATACATCTATTTTCATTTAAAATCGGCGTTAATTTTGACACTAGTAGTTTCTTAGTAGGCCCCATATAAATCCCACCCTCGAAAAACACTTTTGTACGCCTAAACCTGTAACGAATAATGCTATTATAATACATTATGGTCTGTCACTGTTTTATATGACCAGAAATTACACTGTCAACTTTCATGGAGATCGGTCCATACTTTACTAAAGGCCCCATATAAAGTCCACTCTCGCAAAGCACTCTTGTGCGCGTAAAACTGTAACGAATAACGATGTTGTAATAAAATTCGGTCTGTTCCAGTTTCATGTGATTAGAAATCACATTGTCAAATTTTGTGAAGGTCGGGCCATAATGTACTATGGGCTCCATATAAAGCCCACTCTCCTGAAATATTATAAATGTCGGTGGAGCGTATCAAAGATTCGGCACAGCCGAATATAGCACTCTAACTTGTTTTTAATGCTTTTTCTTAAATAAATGTAGTAACTGTGAAATATGACACTACATTATGCAGCAGTGGTAGTAGTTGATATTCTACTTTGATTTTTTTTTTTTTAAGTTGTCATGTTAATGATGATGACGCGGTTGTTGCAATTTTTTATTCCAGTGTTCGTTATGAGCGTTTTTCATTAAGTTATTAATTTTCTTTTGTATTTGTTTGTTCTATTGGTACACATAATTTTTTTTGTTAATTAAGTTTGCTTTTTGGTGTTAATAGAAATATTATTAACGTTTAAGGCATTTGAAAGAAAGTTCTTTTTTTTAGGTTGAATTTTGAATAATTGCAAAATTGAGTTCTTGCTAAATATTTGAAGGCATATTTTATGCATTTAGTTTTAAATAATAATGTAAAGCTTTCTAATTCATGGAACAACTTTTCTTGCGCAAATTTTAGGTTTATAAGTGACAGAAAAAGGGTTATAAATTTTTTTTTGTCTTGAAAAAAATTTGCTTTGAGTATAATTTGTGAAAGGCTTCGAATTCCATCTGTGATATAATTAAAGACTTTAATGGCTTTATCGTCTATCATCATTTCCAGTAATTTATCGCCATATCTTATTCGCTTAACAATTTGCTTAACACTTAATCAAAACAAATACTTTAATAATGATATAATTTTTTTTCTCTTCATTATTCTGATGATTTTTTTGGAAAATATTTTTATCATAGCTTACATTTTAAATGAAATAATTTTTTAAAATTATCTTGTACTTCCAATCTTGTACTTCATAAAGTTGTTAAAACGCCTGTCAAATTTCAAATAAAAATGTACCTATTCTTTTTTTTAAGCTACATAAACAATTAATCATATCTCTAATTGTTTTTGGATTGAAAACACAATAACAATAAAGACTTAACCATTTTTTTAAACAAACAGCAATAAAACAACAAATATTATCATTTAAGCGTTTAAACAAAAGAACAAAAAATGTAAAAAAACAACATTCTAATAGTTGTTAATAAACTCAAAGAAAAATATTGTTCAGAGTTTTTTTCTAAAGTATCAAAAGAACTTGATTGTTTATAAAAACTATTTCTCATAAGAAAACGTACAGATTGTTATCTATTATTTGGGACATATTTTGTCACCACAATTGTTGAAAAATGTACGATACAATATAAAACACCAACAATTATTTTCTTTATAAAAAATACTTTTATGCAGTGTTCGAAAATAAACATTATTTAATTTTCTTTAGTGTTTGGTACGGTAGAAAATTGGAAAACACAAACGCTAATAGTGTTTGTGTATTAAATACCTTAAAAACGTTTCTCTGTTTGTGATCTTCGTACCCAATAAAAATGCTGTACTAATAGACTTGAGAACATTTCAATCCGTTCGGTGTTTCGTAAAAAAACCACAAACTTCGTTCATTGCAGTTCTGCTCAGCGCCCTTTGGGCTTGTATACACAACAAAAAAATTTTTACAAAATCAAAATACATAAGTATTTTTCAAGAAAAATAAACAACCCAGTGGTATAAAAAGGAGCTATCCCCACCATTAACAGGCGAAATAGTTAGCACTTTTACTCAATTTGTATTGGGATCTACAGTGGTGCGATTCACTTACTTTTAACGCTATGACAATCGTCATTTTTGTCGACATACTTATACATATATTCGCTTGGAGTAACGATAGTGTGACTCTGTAATTTATTTTTAACGATTGTAAATAAATGTAGCTTTTGTAACATCTCTGTCTACAAAAGGTTAAAATAAACGAAAAGCACAAAAGAGAATAAAAAAAACAAATGAAATTGTGCTTAATTTACTGTTTTTATATTTTATATTATGAATTTTACATTCAGAATTTAATTTTTGTTCATATATGTATATACATATGTATGTAGTATGTATTAGGGTATTCACTTAATCGGACTTTTGTTTTAATCGGTTAATCGCTCGATTAATTAACCGAGGTTTTGGTTTAATCGGTTAATAATCGGTTAATTTTGTTATTGTTCGGTTAACCGATTAATAAAGTTTTTTTTTTATAAATTAAGTAATTTCAATAAATAAAAATACATAAATTATTTATTATTTGGAGGTTTTTAGAAAACAAACAACAACAACATAACAAACATTACAATTCTTGAACTAAAACGAGCAAATAAAAAAAATAATTCATAAATATGTAATACATATTTCTTTAATTAATAAATATTATGTATTAATTAAAAAAAGGCTGTGTGATCATTTTATTAGTTATTTTAATAGTTTAAGGAAATCTTATAAACTAATCTTTAAGACAAATAAGTTGGCTTAAATATTTATTATTTAAGGGATTCTTTTCATGAGTTTTGATAAAACTTGACTTGGAAAAAATTCTTTCATTTAGAGAGAAAGCGAAAGCAGCCCATAATACTTATTTTATTATTTTATTATATCTTATTTCTCAGTCGCCTTCCTGGACTTCTCTAAACATATAAAATTTTAATTATGCCATTAGAGTCCTGTTAAATTTTTAACATTCTTAACACTTCTAATTGTTTGGGTTATTTCTTTTAAAAAATTAATATGAGAAGAAACAAATAACTAATTACATACATATAAAAAGTACATGAAACAAAAAACTGTTGACAGAAAACACTTATTTAAAACGAAGATCTCTAACACCTTCTTTGTTTGTATGAATAAAATTTTTCTAAAAACGTACCTTTTGTATATGACACGAAAAAAGTAATTAAAAACACAAAAAATATGTTATAACACTACAAAAAATTCAAAATTTTGTTACATCGGTTAATCGACTGAAATTAACCGGCTTAATCGTTAATCGAAAATAGCCAATTTTTAATTACCCGATCAGTTAATAGAGAAGTAATTAATCGTTTAATCGATTAACGGTTAACCGAATGAATACCGAAGTATGTATGTAAGAAGTCGGTCCTCACTTTAAACATAAAAAACATTTTATCGATTAAATAAACACAACGTAAATTATTGTCGTTAAAATAACGAAAAAAATCTGCTTAAAGTAACAGCTGACTTAAATCGAAGCGAATATCGTCAAAAATGTTACTGAATAGCAAATTCGAAAAAATTTTCGTTATATTTATTTTAACGATACGATTATCGTAAAAAAAGTTAGTGAATCGCACTACTGATGTGGCATTCTAATCATACCAACATCTTTCTCTAGACACCAAAATCTACAGCCAGAGGAAAAACATGTTTAAATATGGTCACATCCAACAAAACAATTTTAAATAAAATTGTAAACATATTATGGTTATTTTAACCATATTATTGTTATCGACAAGAATATTATGGTTAAATTAGTCCTCCATCAAATAGGCAAAACCATTTTATTTTTGCCTCCGCACATGTTTTGGTTAATAATAACAAAAATATGCTTAACACTTATAATAGTATAGTTGGTTTTCAACCATAGGCATAAAATTGTCGGGCTGGACCGACTTTACTACTTTCTTACTTGTTTGAAGTTAATATTTTTCCAGTAGCGGAAATTTTTCAAATCTATTTTATAGTGATTTTTAAATTTATTTTTTTCAGTTTTGTTTATTTTTGTAAAATTAATGAAAGATTTGTATCTCTTTTGATACATTTTAAATATTTTTGGTGATATTTTCAAATGATTAGATATTTTTTTTACTTTGGCGATTTTTTTTTTTTGCAATTGGAAAGTTTTGCTTTAGTTTTTTTAGAAATGATTTTCCTTGATTTTGATTTTTATCAGGTGAAATTTTTCGGTTTAATTTTTAATATTTTTCTTGGATTGAAAACCACAAACGGTTCAATAAATTAAAAATAGTAATAATTATTGTTTTCTCATTATTTTAAAATATTTGTTTCTTTTTGGAACTTAAGCCGATTTTTGGATTTTTAAAAATATTTTTTTGATTGAAGAAAGTCTTTCTAAATTTAACTCTTTTAGCACCCTTTTTAGCGGAATTCCAAGTTATTTTTTTGTTACTTTTTTCTTAGCGATTTTTGTGAACATACGTTTGTAAAGCCACAACATGTTTTAAATTTTAGCCTTTAAAATAAATCTTTCTTTATTTCTTGGCATATTTTTCCAACTTAAACTTTGTTCAAAGCTCTTTTACGTAAAAATCTTAAATTCAAATTTTGTATACATTTTTTTGGAATTGAAACGAATTTTATTTAGGTTTTAACAACTTCGTTAAACATTTTATATAAAAAAAAATATTATACATACTTTTTTGTTGCTTTCATAAGCTAATTGGTAATTAACAGGGAAACCATAAATATGCAATTGCATGTTTTTCCTTGTGTGATCAGTGAATGCAGAAACAATATATTTATCCGTTTTAGAGTTTTTTATGAATTTTGGCATCGATAAAAGAGCATTTTTGCAGACTTTTTTAAGTTTATAGCGCATATTTTACCTTTTTGAGGCATATTTTGATACATGTTAAATTTTTTAGATGCTTACAAAAGAGCTTTCGCAGCAAATAAAAAAATATTATTTTTCCAAAATTCTCGGTTTTCTGTTTTAAATAGCGGTTTTCACCCTTTATAGAAAAGTCCCTTGTAGGCCTAGTTCATCTTATTACTTTAGATAAAGTACTTACATTTATAACACTGCAACAACAAGATGTATTAGACTTAAATTTACTACGCTGTGGTTAAAAAATCTAACAAAAAGCTGTAAGCACATGAGTTAATTTAGCAGAATACAGTTGACGAAACTCTATCTGTTTCTTTCTCTCACTCAGCAAATTCATTCATTAACAATACATACGAAAGAAACACTCACGCTTTGCAGTATAAAATCGTATTAAGTAAAGCAGAGTTGTACACTTAATACAAAGGGTGAAGACCGCTTATATTTATCTAAATTAAATTTTTACCTTCAAATTGTAAGCCAAAGCAGGTTGTCATTAAAGTAAATGTAATTTAAAGTTTCAAATTGTATATAAGCAAAAATTAAGGAAAAAGCAAATTTATACGTTTTTGGCGATGTAACATATAGAAAGTTACACGAATTTAGTAAACCGACCGACTCAGAATCACTTTTTAAAGTGATATAACGATGTCCATCCATCCGTCTGGCTGGTTGTATGTCCATGTTAACTTTGAGCGCAAAGTACAGGTTGCAATTTTGTAGATAATTTTATCAAATTTGGTAGAAACATTTTAATTGTACAAAGAACGCAGTCTAAATGGTGAGTAAATGGTGAGAATCGTTCTATAATTTCACATATTAACCATAAAAACTTCTTTCCAAAATTGACTTTTGTGTCCGTAAACCATCTAATTATGTTGGTACTTAGATTAAATTCGCCGCAAAAAAATTTTACTGTAAATAAAATTCTTTTCAAATCGGTTTATATTTGCCTAAAGCTCCCATCTATAAATAACTTTAACTTTCTTTTAAATTGTACCATTAATAAACAATTTAGCGGCCGTCCCTGAAATACCTATAAGACAAAAAATCTCATATGGATGTTAATATGTGAGCCCATGACTGCCCATCGTTTCCAAATAGGGTAAAATCTCGAGAATTCGACTGTCGTTTGGGCATTACCGATTATAATTTTAGGATTGTTATTTTTTATATGAAAATGTTTTTAAATTGTTGAATATTTTGGTTTCAAATAAGCAATTTTAATTTTTTTGGGGGCATATTTTTAAAAATGTTCAAATGTTATTCAATGCGAATAAAACGCGTTTTTAGACCATATTTCTGGTTTTCCTGGTAGTTAGTTTATTAGTGCGATGGATGCAAATTCGATTTCCGCCAGAGACTCGGATCTGTTTCGCTACAATGTTCTGAAAGTCAACGTTACGCTTGCTGGGTAAATTAGGTATATGTATATGGAACTTGCAGCTCATATTTTTTTAATTTTTCGATTTATTTTAAACATTGTTTAATAGCCTATTTCCGATGTACGAACTCGGATCTGTTTCGCTACAATGTTCTGAAAGTCAACGTTACGCTTGCTGGGTAAATTAGGTATATGTATATGGAACTTGCAGCTCATATTTTTTTAATTTTTCGATTTATTTTAAACATTGTATAATAGCCTATTTCCGATGTACGAAAGAATTCTTTCTTTCGTATAACTACATTGAAAACAAAAACACATTTTTGACTTTGTTTTTGTTTTCAATGTAGTTATGCGAACGAAAGAATGCTTTCGCACATTGGCAATAGGCTATAATTTTATTTTTGGCTGATTTCGGTTTCTGCTTTTGGTTATTAATTGTTGCACTAAATTTTGGACGTTATAGAACAGCAGACAAATTCAAGTACATGTAAACCCACCCACATTTTGCAAATTGTAACACCAAAAAGTTATTTGACTTGTATTCTTTCCAATATTATTGATTAGATACCGTTTTTATGGCATGACCTGATTTTAATTTCAACAGCTTAGTAAATTATTAGAAAGGTAATATATTATCCATATTAAATGAAACGTGTAAACTACAGTAAACTTTTTTGTTTTAAACAGAAAAAAATATATTTTTCAAAACAATAGTGCACATATTTGAAAATAAAAGAATGCATTGTCATGAATTTATAAATGTTTTTTTAAGACCTCATATTTTTTTTTTTTTCTTGTAGATACATATTACGATTTCGCAATTATTTACTACACATATCATAATTCAAAGTATTAAACAATTTTAGGTTATTTTTTAAATGATGGGAATGTAAAATGTTTTTAAGGCAATTGTTCTTTTTTCTTGTTTTACCCCAGTACGGTGATTAATTTTAAGTTACATATTTTGTTTATAAGATTTTAATTGCCTGTGGCAATACTTTTATACATTTTTTGAAATTTAAATTATCTTAATTGCAATGTTTTCTTTAAAAAATGTATTTTCGCTTTTGTCTTGATCTATAATTTTGCAAAATTGTTGATTAATGACTGCATTGACAGCAAATTATTATGACAAATTTCCTTTATCAAAAAAAAATAAATAAAAAAAATGTGAAGGTCTTACGATCGTTAAAAAAAATAAATGCTTAAATATAAAAGTGAAACTCATTTGAGGGACTTTAATTTAATTGAATTAAAATAAAAGGTTTTGAAGGACTTAATATTTTGCTAAGCAAAATCTATACCTACTTAATATTTTATATTTTATTTTATACCCTACACCACCATAGGTGGGCATGATATAATGCGTCTGTGCTGATGTATGTAACTCATAGAAATTTTGGTTGTAGATCTTTAAGTATAGAAATAGACTTCGAATCACTTTCTGAGTTTTCTTATCATATCAGAATTACTTTCTGTAAATAACCACATGAACTTCGAATCACTTTCTGAGTTTTCTTATCATATCAGAATTACTTTCTGTAAATAACCACAATACTAATTATGCTTTCTGTATATATTTATACGACATGTCTGTAAATGTAAACGCACTCAAAATATTCTGTACGTAAAATTAACTGAAATTGTAATTTAAAAAAAATGAATATTCAGTTAAAACCCGGTCTACTTATTTTTCATTTATTTTTAACGAAATTTTTACTGTCAAAAATTCAACTGCGAATTCCGTAAAAACAAATGAACTTTCAGTTATTTTATATAATTCAACTATCAAAGAAATAACCGACGAATTCCGTTAAAACAAATGAATTTTCAGTTATTTTATATAAATTAACTATCAAAAAATAACTGACAATTTCCATAAAAACAAATGAACTTTCAGTTATTTTATGTAATTCAGTAATTTTATATAATACAGATTTTAATCAAATTTCTAAAAAAAAACCAGACTCTTGCCCGATTGTTTTTCTAAGGAGAGAGAGAGAATATTTATTTTCATTCACTTCCCCGTTATACCTGTTTGTTTTACTTTTGTTGTACTGACCACTTTGTTTACAGAAGAACTTTCAATTATAAGACACCAGCAGCATGACCGAATTGGTATTCGCAATCATTTTACTTTAAACATTTGATGTATTTAACTAAATAATTTTAACAAATAGAATATGGGAATTTTCTACACAAAACAAGCAAATCGTTTTTTACTTTTACTTTTTGCAACAGATCTATAAATAGATAACTGAAAATTTATTTTTTGGTAGTTAAATTATATAAAATAACTGAAAATTCATTTGATATTACGGAATTTGTGGTTAATTTTTTATGTAAGTAGATTGGTTTTTAAGAAAATTTACAGTTGTTTTAAATTTCATTTTCATTTAATTTTACAAACAGAATACTTTTACTTAATCAACTGACAACATTAAATGCAACCGAAAATCCGTATTAATGTGCACTTAGTTTTTTGAATGAATGTTAGAATCAGTTAAAAATAAATTTGCTTCGAATTTTAAATGTTTATTTATTTAAAAATGTCTGAACGGAATACTTCTTGAATAACCTACAGTCCGTTAGTGTAATAATATTGTGAGTGCGAAAATACAGGTTTACATTTTGAAGCAAATTTGATGCCAAGAGTGAGATTAGGTATATTATTTTATCTTGTCCCAATGTAAATGCCCTTTCTTAATATGGTCACCTCCAACAAAACTGTTTTAAGCAACGATTTTTAAGCATATTATGGTTAGTTAAATCACATTTTTGCCACCGGCAGCCATATTGTGGTTAAACTAGTCCTCCATCGAGAAGCCCCAACCATATTATTGTGACCTCCGAACATATTCGGGTTAATACTAGGGTATTCATTTAATCGGTCTTTTATTTTAATCGCTCAATAGCTCGAATAATTAACCGAGGTTTTGGTTTAATCGGTTAATAATAGGTTAATTTTGTTATTGATCGGTTAACCGATTAATAAAGTTTTTTTTTATAAATTAAGCAATTTCAATGAATAAAAATTCATAAATTATTAATTGTTTGAAGTTTAATAGTAAAAAAAAACAATAACATAACAATTCTTGAACTAAAACGAGCAAACAAAAAAATAGTTCATAAATGTGTAATACATATTTTTTAATTAATACATAAATATTATTTAATTAAAAAATAAACTGTGAGATAATTTTATTAGTTATTTCAATAGTTTAAGATCTTTTAAAATAATCGTTTAAAAAAAAATTTGGTTTAAATGTTTATAATTTAAGCGATTCTTTTCTTTAGTTTTAATTAAACCTGACTTGGAATAAATTCGTTCACTTATCGTTGGGGTTGGAAAAATCGAAAGCAACCCATAATAGAGAATATCTAATTTCTCAGTCCTTTTCCTGGATTTGTCTAAACATATAAAATCTTCCATTATGCCATTAGAATCCTGGGGGCAAATTATGGCATTCGATATCGATCGAAATTACAATACAATTTGAATGGGAGTTTCGATCGATATCGAATGCCGTAATTTGCTCCCTGCACTTACTTTTTTTTTAATTTTTAACACTTCTAATTGTTTCGGTTAATTCTGTTAAAAAATTGATATGAGAAGATATGAGAAGAAACAAATAACTAAACGCATACATATAAAAAGTATGTGAAACAAAAAGCTGTTGACAGCAAAAACTTAATTAAAATGAAGATCACCGAACACCTGCTTTGTTTGTATGAAAAAATAATTTCTAAACACATACCTTTTGTATATGAAACGCAGCAAATAATTAAACACACAAAACAAGTTTTAACATACTTCTAAAAACTAAAAATTTCGCTACATCGGTTAATCGGTTAATCGACTGAAATTAATCGAAAATAGCCAATTTTAAATTAACCGATCAGTTAATCGCGTAGTAATAAATCGGTTAACCGACTAACGGTTAACAGAATGAATACCCTAGTTAATATTAACAAAGAAATGTAATAAGCCGAAAAAAGGTACTATGATTGAACTAACCATAACATATTTAAAAATGTTCGATAAAAATTGTTTTGTTGGAGGTGCCCACATTAAAAAATGTTTTTCTCTGGGTGTTTATAAGCATTCCAATTATGGTAGAATTTTGAATCAAATTCAGCCCATAAAATGTAATTGCAACCGTAATCGGATGACCAAATTAAATGGGTATCGGTTTATATTGACCACACCTCATGTATAAGTACGATTCCCAAAACTTGCTTTCACTGCCTAATATTAATTATAAGTGTTGATACTGTAATAAAAATTCTGCAAAATAATTTCTCTAATAGCTTCTATGTCATAAGAACTTTTATCATTATGGTTAAGTTCCTTATGGGACCCCTACCAAAAATCACATTAAAACTAACAAATCTCATATAGATTTTAGTATTTATTAGTATTGTGGTTATGGAAAAAACAGAAGCTAGGAAGAACATGTATATCAATTAAAATAGATAATCATTCATTCAAAATCAAATTTCGATCTACCAAGCTGAAATACCATTTGGTTTAAGGCTTGATGTTTGACTATTGACGTCATCCGGCTTCAATAGCCGAGTGAGTAAAACAGCAATCCCCACTGACGAGATTGTGTGGTTACAATCGAAACTAGTCTGGGCAACCTGTCCGTGAAAGCCTGGGTTCAAATCTCAGCGCAGTCAAGAATAAAAATTATCAATAAAATTTTAATTAATTTAATGTTGTAAAACTCCTGTCTGCATAAAAAATAATTTAATGAAAATTAAATTCAATGAACTTAAGCCTAATTAAAAATATCTAAATTTGGATAAAAAAAAAATTTTAGTATTTAGTTAAAATTATTTGGGCCGAGACAAGAGGAAATCTCATCTATAGAAAAATGTATATTTTTGACAAAACCAACGAGAAATTTTGATATTGCCTCAACAACAAAATATGTAGGATCAGTTTTAACTTTAACAGGCAGCAAATTTAGATCATTAGCAAAAACTCTTACTTTCAAAGTTTTACAACTACAAATATGGTTAAATATATTTAATCGTTTTATTTTGTTTAATTAACAAGACTTCATGTTCCTAAAAGTATTGTATTTTTAAACAGTTCACAATAGAACCTGCCCAATCTTAACCAAAAAAAAATTTAATTAATGTCATAATCACTAACACAATTTCTTCTTTCTCTGACAATTACAGGAATCAAATGTCTTAAATTACAATAAAAGCAGCCAGCAAAAAGTTACAATAACAACAAAACAAAGCTTCAATGTAAAAATTCAAAAATAAACTACCCAAATCCATAAACAAAATTTGATCCATAAAACAAACTCTTAATTTAGATCAACAAGCAAACACCTTCCTGCAACAGAAAAAGTGGCAGAAACCGAGAAACAAACACACACCATGACCGACACAAATAGTAATGAGATATCCAGCAATGGTGATATAAATAGACAATCTGAATCACCGGCACGTACTATTGATTCACATGATTCAACAACTGGTAGCATGGACACAATAGTCGATCGTTCAACACATAATAGTGCAGCAACAGCAGCTACAACAACATTAACAAATAATCATGAGGAAATGATGCAGAGCACCATTGAACAGAGTACGAATACAACAAATATGCAACACCAACATAATAGTTTAACAAATTCCGAAATAGCCATGTTGCAACAACAACATCCAGGCGGAAGTGATGATGAATTAATGTTAAAACACCAACACGATCAACAACAACTACTGCTAATGCAGAAACAAATGCAACAGAAACCAATGGATGCCCAAAGTCATATCTATTCCAGTCCAGTTTATGATGAAAAGCCACCACAACCCCTTAAACTCACAGCTGCCACTTTGCTGGAGACGGCAAAAATAAAGGAAATAGAGAAACCAAAACTAATATCCCACGAACAATTCAAACAACAATTACAGGAAACCATAGCCTCTCGGGCAGCTACTCTAGATTCTAGGATAAGCAAAAAACAAAGATTTCCTCCAGAGCTTATAAAGGACGATGGTAGTTCTACCAAGTCTTCAAAATCTCTCAAGAAGAAACGTTCCAAGCCTAAGAGTAGCACAGCCTGCTGTTCAGCTTTTCCGGTACAAATTATTTTGGGTCTTTTGCAATTGGTTTTAGCCATTTCTCTGGTAGCGTTGGGCTCTTTGTTAATTGTAAGAGATGCTTCCTTGTCCACAGCTGGCTGTGGTATTTGGACTGGTTTAATTGCAGCTGTAACTGGTTCTCTGGGTGTGGTGGGTTTGCGTAAAACTCAAACTTCATTTTTGGCATTAAGTTTAGTGTGCATTGCATCAAGTACGTTGGCATTGGCCATTTCTGGTGTTGGTCTATCAAGGGATATAAATCGTTCAAAAGAACAGGTGAGTAAAAAAATTAAACACCGATTCGAAAGCCGTCTTAAAAGAAATCAATTGTTTATACTTTGAACTGGCTTAAAAGAGATTTCTTTTAAAAACTGGTTGACTATACAAAACTTATCCAAAGAAATTTTTAAGTTAAAAACTAGCCAAAATAAAAATTTTAAATTTTCCTTAGACACTTGATTAAAAAACCTTTTTGTAGAAAAAACTGGTAAACATCTTTCTATATGTGGATGAGTCACGAAATATTGATTTCAAAATTTTAAGATGCTACAAAAAGAAAGTTTCCGATTACGCGAAACGTAGTAATTAATATTTCAGGAGTATATTATGGTCTAATTTTATTATGTATATTTTTTTATTATTCGGCTGGTAGCTTCTGGTAAAATTAATTAAGATTCAAACCCTACACCGGTTTTTCATATTTTTGAGCGTAAAATATTTAAATTAAAACAAAACAAAACAATTTTCAAAGAGTACACAACTTATTTGATAGTAATATAACAAAATTGAGAAATTTTCGAAAAGTGGAGTTAGGCCTTTTAGCTACTGACTCATCCATACATAAAAATGAATATGGGTTTGTATGTTTGTATGTCTGTTTGAAGACTATAGATGTCTAAACGGCTGGACCGATTTGCTGGAAAATTTCACAGCGTCTTCCTGTATGTCTGAAAGGAAACATAGGCTATATTTTGTTGAACCTTTTTTTTTGCACCTCCCAAATGAATTAAATACTAAAATTCGTATATCTGGGAAACGATAATAGTTAGAGTACTAAAATTTAGCAAGAGAAACTTTGACATTTATATGATTATTTTGGACTAGAAATGGATGCATAAGTAATAGTGGGCATGACTCCTCCTATATGAATTTAATATTAAAATTCTTATATATGCGAAAATATAACAACTGAAGTTGTCAAATTTTGCACAGGCAACTTTGACATCCATATGAACATTTAGGGAAGAAATGGGTGCTCTAGCAAAAGTGGGCGTGGCACTTCCCTTACTTATTAAATTGTAAAAGTGGTCGTGGCACCTCTTATACAAAGACGTTATAGATATCTGTTTATTTGGAGAACGCAAAAGCCAAGGCTGCCAAATAAGGTACAAGTATATTGGTTTTCAATACACAACATCCGACATCTGGGCGGAATTGGAGAAGTGGGCTTGGCATAAAACAGATTTATTTATAAATAAAGAACAGTAAGAAAAAAATTGTCTAAATTTGGTACACATAGTTGGATTATCAATACACGACATCTGTCAAAACGAAGATAGGAGTGGATAAGTGGCCATCGCAACTCACGTACAAAGGCAAATGAAATTTCGGTAGACATAGAGAATAGTAACAGCTAAAGTTTCTAAAGTTAGATAAGTTGGCGTGACACAAAATAGAATTCCGTATATCTGTAAAACTTACCTTGTCCTAATTTGGTACAAATATAATGGTAATTAATATGTAAAAAATGTGAAGAATTGGAGAAGTGGGTGTGTCGCTAGATTTCAGTATATCTACGAATATCTTGGTTATAAATAACAATATATGTAAAAATAAGTGGGCCTTATTGTAGACAGAGGCGGGTCACCTCCAATACAAGTATTATATAGATTTCTGTGTAACTGGTGAAAGCTAACAGTAAGAGTATTCAAAATTTGTTACAAATTGTTTCGTAAACAATGCACGATATCTGCGTTTAAGAAAAAAATTGCTTATTTTATTATAATGAAGGTGGCGAAGCGCACTGGGTTGAGCTAGTATTTAAATAAAAACACCGAATATATTTTTAAACAGAAAAGTTTCCATGGTTTCTATAGAACACGGGCCAAAAATTAGTTTTATACAATCGAAAGCGAGTTTTCTATAGGAAACTAGGCGAAAACGTGTAATCTAAAGAGAATAAATCTAAAACCAGTTTCCTGCTGAAAACTGTTCAAAAATGTATCTGCTATAGAAAACTTATCAAAAAGTAATTATTTATAGAGATCAGTCGAAATCGAGTAATAAAAAGAGAAATACTAAACACGTGTTGTGATCTTTAGAAGGCGTAAAAAACTATGTTTTCTAGAGAAAACTTTTCTCAAACAATATTTTATTAAAAACAAAGTTTTCTTTCTGTATACCGAAAACATGTATTTTATAAAAACTAACCACTCGAAAACGTTTCTGTTTTTTATAAAAAAAAAACTAGTTGTAAGCATTTTTTTGTTAAAATAAATCTGTTCGCAAACGATAGTCTTTAGAAAACTGGTTTGAAATTGGATATGGAAATTAGGAGCAGACGGATGAAACAAAATTAACTGCGATTATGTTGTTAGTGCACGTAAAGAAATAAAATTTTATGGTTGTGATTGTCACCGGCAACCATATTATGGTTAAGTTATACCTACACCTACATCAAGAAACCACAACCATATAATGGTTGCCTCCGAACATGTTATAATTAATAATTGCAATATTATGTTTACCGTTAATAACACTATGCTAGTTGAAAAAACAGACAAGCCGGGCACATAGCGTTTTAACATAATTCGGGTACGCTGAATCCAGTGGTGCCCAAGTTGCGCTGGTCATACATTTGGCCCGTCTAGGGATATCTCAGGCGCTGCAGGTGCAAAATGTAAGGCTAGGGTTCTACGCGCATAAAAAACAGAGTTTCAAACAAAATAAGCTATAAGTGATTACAGTCTGTCTACAACTACAAACTACAAAATATCAAAAGTGCACCTGCAGCGCCTGAGATACCCCTAGACGGGCCAAATGTATGACCAGCGCAACTTTATTTTCCATTTCCATCATTTGTTTCTAAGGCCTAGGATTCACTCCTAGGGGGGGATAAAATGTATGACCGACTTCCAATGTTTATTGTTCTTAACATATTCTTAAAACATTGCCATATATCTCCACCCCTTAGGGGGGCTCCCATACAAATATGGCCGTTTAATGAAATTCTTAAATTTGGCCCCTGCAGCGCCTAGGATGCCCCTAGATGGGTTAATACCACCCACCCGCTATCTCCATTCCTTAAAAGGGCTTCATACAAAATGTTCAATGCAGACTAGAAATATATTGAAGAAAAAGTCCCATTAATTCCCAGAAGTCGCCCCTAGTGGTATATAATGTATGACCAACCTCATTTAATTTTTTTTCCTTAACATTTTCTCGAGACATACTTGCCCCTTATCTTCACTTCTTAGGGGGGCTCCCATACAAATATTGTGTTTTATGAAATTCTTAAATTAATTAAAATTTTTAAAAATTAATTAAAAAAGTTGCAAACAGATTTTAATCATTTATGGCTTGTTTTGTTTGGAATTTCGTTTTTTATACGTCTGCAAAAAATTAGAAGCATAGCTGCATTTTCCAATTTTTATGAATTTTTAAAAAACAAAAATTTCGAAATTTTGGTAAAAAAATTATTTTTTTCAAAAAAAAAAATTATGTTTCTAAAACGACTGCGGATATTAGAAATTACTTTTCTTAAAGGAAATTTTATTGCGGAATTTCGGTTTTTTAAGTTTTTTCAATAAGCTAAAGCGTTTTTGAGTTATGCGAACATATGTTGTGCAACCTCCTCCATTTTCAAAATAACGGTATATCTCGAAAACCAGAGCCAATCTTAAAAAACCGCGGGCAGCACTGGATTTAGCGTACCCGAATTATGTTAAAACGCCTGGTGCCCATCTTGTCACGAAAAAAAGTGTAAATTTCTTGCACAGTGTAATTGGTCAGTTGTTTTTTAACAATAACATGTATTTTTTTGAAAAGAGGAATATGATAATGTTAATTTAAAACCATACAAATATTAGGGGCTATAAATTTTTTGTTGTTATTAGCCACATTATCTTCGGAGGCAAGCATAGTATGATTGTGACTAATTTAACCATTATATGGTTACCAGTAACAACATTATAGTTGAAGTAACCATAATATGTTTAAAAAAATTTTGTTAAAAAAAGTTTTGTTCGAGGTGACCACATAGAAAAATATGTTGAGTCAGGGTGGTACAGAACGAACCAAAAAGATTAAAAAAATACATTTTACGAAAACTCAATTTTTTAATAAATATATTTGGGGTTAAAAAACTGTCATATATCGCACTTGTACAACAATACAAGGGCCAAATTAACGCATTCCATATCGATCGAAATTGCAATACAATTTAAATGGGAATTCCAATCGATATCGAATGCCGTAATTTGGCCCCTGTATTAACTCAAATTGTTCAATAGAAGTAACACAATTTTAAATTATACATTTAAGGAGTATGAAAAAGAAATTTTACCCCACCCATTTCATAACCAAAAGGTAGACAGAATAGCACGTTATTTTTACAGTGGCTAGATATGAATAAAACCTGTCGATTTTTTCCAAAAAGTGAAAAAATTTAAATTTTTAGTTAATTCATTATTGTTGAACAAGCGCGATATGGATTGCAGTTACGCATAGCTTCGAAAGACCTTAAAACAAATTCAAAGAGAAGTTTTTTAAAAGTTTTGATAGTTCAAAAAGTGGAAGAAATAAATTAAACTATTTATTGATCATATTGTTTTAATATTTAATAATACACTTACCTGCTGCTTCGAGACATTCTAGAGCTAAAGTTGCATAATTTAAAGTTGTATAATTAAATTTTTTTTCGAAAACATTTTCTATGAGACTTTTTTGTCTCGAAAAAAGACATAACACTCAATTTTTTGCTTTAAATTCATTTTTTTATAAACAGGCCATAAAATGTAGTTTAAACTTTTTTTTTAATATATTTTTATTTTATATTTCTTTGATTTTTTATATTTTCTTTGATTGAGTTTAAACGATATTTTCTCCACTTTTTTATTTTTATTAAAATTAGCTTTATTATATTTTCCTCAATATTTATTCGCGACTATTTTATTATATAATTTATGCAATTTATTTAAGATTGAGATTTTCTATTTCCGATTTTTTGGAACATATGTACATATAACGATTTGAAGGGAACACCATATTTTGCAGGCAGCGCAGCCCTACAATAATGTGAATGTGCTGGCTTAGGCAACTGTGCGAATACATGTACATACATAATTTATAAGTGTCGACCCATATTGAAATTTAGAAAACTTTTCGTTAAGTTTTATGAAACTGTCGTTTGCTTAAGCAAAGTGCGAAACTGATCGGACATTCCGTGTGGAATCAGATGTTTTTGGATTTTGTTTTTTATATGCATTTTAGGAACTTTTCATTTATTTTGTCAGTAGCTTAAGCCAGTTCATGAATTTTCGGGTTGGGCCTTAACATTTAAATAAAATTTGTTTCTTTTATATTTATTTTTATTAACAAATTAATAGAAAAAATTACTAGTTTTACCACAAAATTAATGAACAATTTATTTTCAATTCTAAATAATGTCCTTTCAAAACAAAAATTCTAGGCACACAATATCATGAATCAAATATTATGATATCAAAACAAGATGCTGCGCAGTCATATAAAAACAAGCGCTTACAGCCAGTGCTGCCTTTTTAATGCATTTCGGGTATTTTAGGATGCCTTTTTGGTCTCACTATCCTTTTATTTATTCCGAATACCCTTTTAAAAAAAGGTATTTTGTAAAGCTTTTTTGTTAGAACCCTGTGATTTAAGATTTGGCAATTTAAGTGCATCTTAAAAAAATATCTACTTCTTGAATACCGCTATTTAGTAAAGAAAATATTTAGAAAAAACGAAGCAGATATTATTGATTTGATACAAAATTTCATTATAGATTCGTCTCTAATAAATAAAATATAGGTTAAGAAAAGTCTACAATTTGAAAAAATTCTATGGGGGAAATCGTTTTATTATCAATTTTGGATAAAAGTCTACAATTTTAAAAATTCATTGGGGGATATCGTTTTATTATTCGTATACTTTCGTTTCCTTACTGAAGTTCAAAAGTTGAAAGAACGTTTGACTTAATGAGTTTTTTAAACCAAAGATTAGAAATCGACTTTCATTAAGCTCAGCTCAAGGCGAATTCATACAAGGTGGTCTTATTTTAAAAACGGATACAATACTGTAAAATATTTTAACATTGTATCAAAACAATACATATCCGTAGTAAACACTGCAAGCAAACATTTCATTTTGTTTTTAATTTTAAATTGTGTGTTTTAAAATTAATAATTTAAAAACGTCTTACATATCATAATTCTTAGTACAAATTATAGAATTTATGAAAGATTATACCATTATATACCATTTTGACACATGGTTAGTTATCAGCTGTTGCTTGCGCAGCAACACAAGGGCACCTTGTATGAAATCCCCTTGGCTTAACAAATTCATTATTGTATATGAAAAACGGTCTTAAACAAGAAAACGTTTTATATTGCAAAATCAAATTGCCTTCAAGTGTTTTTCCCCTCTATGATGACGATTATGAAACGAATATGTATATTTCAAAATGAAATTGTTTTTCTTTAAATTACGTTTTATACGCTTTATTTCCTTTTTAAAATAATTTTTATTTTATTTTAAGTTTTTGTTTACACCTAAATTAAATAAATTGATTTGTAATAAAATAAATCATTTATTTTAAAATTTTTATATCCATATTTGTAGTTAAATTTTTTGCGTCAATTTTACCCTCTTTTAATATGTTGGTGGCAAAGAAAACAACACATTTAAAATTTTTTTTATACAAATCTACTTTTTTTCCCCTTTAGTGCCTTTTACCCTATTTTCGGAATTTGTTTACTCGTATTTACAATACACTTGACACTTTTCTTCATTTCTCAAATGGCAATACTGCTAACAGCACAGTAGGAAGAGAATAAAAGTCGACTGCGCAGTTACATGAAACATGCAATTGGCTTCGCTGCTGCCAATTCGTGAAAATATTTCCACACAGTTTTCTCAATAAATTTAATACTTCTCTTTTAGATTTTACTTTTATTTTGTAGCCAACACTTTTATTTACACTTTCAATCAATTTTTATCAAATTTTCTTAATTATTTCTATGCTTTATTATAAACTAAACACAAGCTTATAAACAAACCGGCTTAACTTGAAGCAATGTAAAACAAAACTAAATGTAAAACAATATTAAATGGCGGAAAAGGAAGATAGAAAGATAAAACATAATTGCCAGGTGTAAGATGGTTTTTGAAGCTTATGGAACTGCCAAGTATATATGAAAAGTATTACCAAGTGTAATAAATATTTAAAATATTATGGCGTTAAAAGAATAGCGATTTTAAATTTATTTAAAAAAAGTAGATATATTAAAGAAATTCATATTTTAAATGAATTAAAAAAATAAGTATGCAAATACAAAAGAAAAACATTTTAAATTAATGAAAACTACCTGTATACAAATAATTGTTATAGTATGTACATCACTTTAAAACAAAATGTCTGTTAAAATAAAACCCTAAAATAGTACATTTAAAGAAACACTTTTGAGAAGAGTACAATTTAAAAAAATGTCCCTTAAAAAAATATCTATCCTTATATACATATGTATGTATAACTACGAGAATTATAAAAATGAGGTTTAAGGAAGGCGAATTCACTTTTTAGGTGGCGTCGAAAACACGGTTGAACTACCCGCTTTCCTTACATAGGGTGTACGTGAAACGGTTGCAAAGTACTCATGGAAGTAAAATTTTGACACTGGTGGGGTGAATAAAATTTCACTAGCTCTTGGCGCATAAATTACATAGGTATGAAACTCGGTTGTCAAAAGTTTAACTGCCGTATTCATAAAAAACTAAAATGGATATGAAATCTGTTTTAAGAAAAATTTGTATGGAAATTTAGTTTTAAAATACGTTTGAAATCTATTTTATTTTTTATGAATACGGCAGTAAGTCTATTGTCAAAAAAAAACTTAAGTGATGAGAATGGGTTAGTAAAAATTTGTAATAAAAGACAAAGTTAGGTGCTTGAAGTGCCCTTTAATGATAAGTTTCAAAGGGTTTTTCACGTCACGACTTATTAATCACCTTTAATTAGTCCACTTGCTTGACATTTATGTGCTTCAAATAAAACTTAGCTCCGTTCGAAGTAGTTCTAAAGAAACGACATATAATAATTTACTAAAATACGCTGCCAAAAATTAATCATTAGGCGAAATATTAACCCTTTGGGTTGCCGAGGACGGAATACCCGTTAAGGCACGAAAAACTCTTAAGTAGTTCTGGTATATCTTCATGCTTAAATCTTCAACATTCCAGCGATATCAACGATATGGAAAAAAATTTATCAGTTTTATTTATTTAAAATCGAAAAACTAAAAAACAAAACTGAAGAAACGTTGTCATGGAAGGTTTTAAATTGTGGTCGACGGATTGGCAAATATTTCATACAAAAAACATGTTCATATTACCCTTCATTTCTATAATGCTGAAACAAAGTCATTTGAAATACATATGTATATAATGCTGGCTTAGAGGTTTTGTCTGCAACTTTTCAAAAATATGGTTTAAGTCCACTGATGCATACAGACATGCTTTACCACCAACATATTATAACTCATTTAAATTAAATTTGGGAGAATGTCTCAAATATTAAATTTATTAAATTCCTATAATTTTTTATTTGTTTTTGTAAAACGTTTGTCTAGGTCAAACATCATTTAACAGTTTCTAAATTACATTATACAATTATCTTTTTACAAAAAAAGTTTACTAAATAAATATAAATTGTTAAAAATAAAGCTAAAGTTTGATAAATTTACTGGTCACAATATTTTTAAATTTTTATTGTCAAATATTTATTAGGTCTAAACAAACCTTAAGTCATATATATTTATTTTTTTGATTTCTTACCTCTGTAAATTGTTTTGTTTGAATTCAAATTAACGTCTTATTAAAAAAACTTATTTGATTTTGGTGTTTTTATGTATTCTTATTAAGGCCGGTTAACCGGTTATTTTAAAAATGCAACTATTCGTAATATTCGAAACACGGTTGTTGAAAAAAGTCGAATAATCTATATCCCTATAATCCAATCATGCACATCTTTTCCAAGTTAGATACCATGTGCAGCAAAAACTAAAACCACTTCATTTTTTATTTAATTTTACTAAAAGCTAAAAGAGCTTTTCTATCTATCTACATATGTATTTTCATTTAATTTTTCTTGCGCTATCTCTCTCTCTCCAATCTCAGTTAACCGCAATCATAAGCTGCGCTGTCTTACCCAACATACTACAATTGCTCTACTCGTTACTGCGCTGCCGCCAATATCACAGAATGTTTACACACAATTTTCTCAATAAATTTTATACTTTGCATTAAGATTTTACTTTTATGAAATAGCCAACAGCTTAATTACCACTTTTTCACTATTTTCTAACATTTTGGTTATAATTTAATTGATTTTTTTAATAAACAAATACGAGCTTTTACAGGAGCCGACTTAACTTGTTGCAGTGTATGAAAAAACTAAAAGATATTTTATTTAATGGCGGAAAAGGAAAATAAAAGTATTGCCAGATGCATAATTATGACTAAAGTAAACTATTACCAGATGGGAAACTTTACAGGCACGTTAATAAGACGTACAGTTGCCCAGCCGTTGAGTTTGTATTACTGCCTGTTTTTAGACAACGAGCGCAAAACTCGTTCGTTTAACTTACATTTAAAACAAAAACAAATTCAACTCAACAGCTGGTATTTTTTAAATCATAAAATTTTTTAGCTACTTGAAGTCAACATATTGTGCTCATTCTCAAACTCTGATCGAAGAGAATTATTTATTAGTTTAGCTAAACTAATTAAATTTAATTATTTCTTTTGTCACGCTTTTATTTATTTTCAGTTGTTAACATAAATTAGCTATAAGTCTTGCATTATATTCATCCGTTTCTAAAAGCGCTGCCGTTTCCTAGGTGCTCCCGGGGCCATATTTAAGAATTTCATTAAACCGCCATATTTGTATTGTTGAAATTCTTAAACTTGGCCCCAGAAGCCCCTGCGATGCCCCTAGACGGGTAAAATGTATGATCAACCCCACTTTATTTTTCATCTCCATCATTTATTTCTAACATACCTACCCGCTATCTCCTTAAGGGGGCTCCCATACAACATGTTCAATTTAGACTAGAAATGTATTGAAGAAAAGTCCCCATAACTACCAAAGAGTCGCCTCTAGGGGGATAAAATGTATGACCGACCTTCATTAATTTTTTTTTTTTTTTTTGTTCTTAGCATTTTCTTAAAACATACTTCCACTTCTTAGGGAGGCACCCATACAAATATTGCTTTTTATGATATTAATAAATTTAATTTAAATTGTTCATCTTTTGTGAATAAAATCAAAAGTTGTAAAGAGATTTTAATTATTTATGATTTTTAATCATTTATGAATTTCGAAATTTTGCTAAAAAAAAAGACTGCGCGTATTAAAAGAAGGTTAAACCTCACTTAAAGGAAATTTTATTCCGGAGTTTCGTTTTTTTAGTTTGTTAAATAAACTAAACCGTTTTTGAGTTACGCGAATATATATTGTGCGACCTCCTCCATTTTCGAAATAACGGTATATCGGTAAGTTAGCGTACCAAAACTAGTTTAAAACGGCAGGTGCCCTGCTTGTCTGTTCTTTCAACTAGCACAGTGTAATTAAAACGTTAAACAGCTGACTCAAAACAAAAGAAAACAGAAATTTTTGGAGAAATAGTGAGTTCATTTGTTTGTACAAATGTTGTTGCTACTAATTGGTCTTAACAATTGTGTTATTTTGTTGTAAAAGATTATTTTGGGAAGTTTTTAATTGTCAAGAATTCTTTTAAAACCCAAGATTTTTAATGAATATCAGGAATTCTGCAAGTTTGAATCTGAGTTTTATTAAATTTTTAACATAATTAACACTATACATTAAAAAAATACTCTGACTCGATTCACGAACCGAATTAACTTGTTGCCAATTGCAATGTATAAAAATCCAATTGGCTTTAGTTAAATAGCGAAAAAGCAAGACGACATTTAAAGGTATTACCAGATGTAAAAAATTAATGGAAGTGCCAAGTGTAATTTAATCTGGTTAAAGACTTCAGTATATGGGTTGTTGACAGTGTGGCCATTTTTGCAGATAAATTTAGAATTAAAAATTTCTATTTAGCTGCAAAATTTTCGTTTAGCATTTGGCATTTTATTTAGCATTTGTGGAAAACGTTTTTAGCATTTTTAGCATTATATATTTTAAAAATTTAGACGAATAGCTATATTTTACAAAAATTGTTTTATAAATTATAATAAATTTTGACTAAAAATAATTGTATCCAAAATGAAATTTTGTATGAAAATCCATAATTCTTATGTTAAGAAACATCTTACCTGTCTTGTTAGAAAAAAAAATTTAATATTCAAGGAATATTAGAAATGCCCTTATCATGTCGGTTGTAAATATTATTTGCACTTTTATATTACGACTTAAAAGTACAAGGAAATTTCACTTTGTATATAGATAAATATTCAATGGTTTAAATGTTTGAAAAATTTGTTTGCTTTCATCTGCTAAAAAAATATTTATTTTAAAGCTTCAACTTTTCTTACACTATAAAAAATAAAATGATCTAAAAAATGTGTATTTGATAGAAATAAATAAAAATATATTTAGTTTCGAATAAAGTTTCATATTGGTAATAAATTTTTTAAAAAAAAATCTTTAAAAATGTTTAGCTTTTTTTAAATAATTTTTCGGTTTTTGACGCGTGCCTAAATGTTGTGTTATTAGTTAAAGTTTTCAGTCTTTGTGTTTTGTTCGAAGAGTAAAAATATATATACAGTGCCCGCTATTAACTCCGCGTCTCCGCGTAGAAATGTTTTATGCTGCGCAAAAACAAAAACGTCGGCAGAATAATGGTGCAATAATTGCTGGATAATACGTAAATTTGCTGCGCCATATATATATAATTTTCACTGTGAGAAGCTGTATGTTATATTGTTTATATTGGTGGATATTTTCACTTTGGTGGACTTTTGCTGTTCTTCGTTAAAGGATTTTTTACTTTGGCGGCTTTCCGCCGGTTTTTGAGTAAATAAAACACCGAGAATTAAAATGTCAAATAAATGACAATTCGTCATTTCATTATTGGTTTGACCTACCGACCACTTAAAAAAAATTTGATATATTTTCAATGCCTCATTTCTGAAATCAAAACTTTTTTCACGAAATTTTTCATGGTTTCTGATATACTTAAAACTAATATTGTTCCATATCAACTATTTAGAGTACATTAAGCATTGTTTTGCTCTACACGCCACCGGTTGCCAAATGCATCAAATTCCTCATACAAAATCGTATAAAATAAACTTTATTATTGTTTTGCTTCATTGCCGTAAGAAAAAAAGTAGTTAAAGCAAAAGCAAAACAAAATGTCAACAACTCAAAATAAAAGTTTATGCAGGACAAAAAGCTACTTTTTAAAAATAAATTTTGAAGAGTAGCGCATTTGGCACAAAACAATAATTTTCACTTTCAATTAAATTCTATTAACTTCTACGTTCGTTCATGAACGTCCACAAAAATTAACATTTTTCCTCAAAACGTATGCCGGAAGCAGTGGTGAAAATGCGAAAAAATTCTATTGAAAAACTTAATGTCTTAAATGGCATATTCGCCAAACAAATTATAATGAGCTGACGAACTCAAAACAGTCTATGGTTCACACATTTACAGCAATAAATATTGCTACGTGGAGACCGCACGTAAGAGACCAGGTTTTTGAATAGCAGAGTAAATAATGGCCATAAAGGCATTGTAGAAATATTCCAGGTATCCAGCTTGCATCACCATTTGTGTGCAGATTGATTGTTTATTAGATATTTTTTATATAAACAATACAATATATGAAAGTAAACTAAATATACATAATTATATTTTCTCGTTTCAGCTTAATTTATTAAATACTAATAGTGAAATATCTGCGGCCTCTGGTTTAATATTCACATTGTTTTTACATTTTATTGTTAGTATTCTGTCTGTATATCGTTGTGCATTGCAAATGTGTTCAAGGTGAGTAATTAATTGTTTTAAAACCTTAAAGATTAACAACAATGCAAATAATTGACATTACTATGATATAAAATAAAATGTACAAAATAAGTTTTTAAGGTATATAAATCGCTCATTACTCATAAAACTATTTATTAAAACGTTAATCGCATTTAAATTGTAACGGTCTTATTATACCTATTTCTTATTAATTTTATTGGCAGCACTGGCAATATAAACAAGTTTACATACAACTCTGTACAAATTTTCGGAGTTTATAATTTAAAGAGAAGAGTTACAGACAGGGCTGCCAGAATTTACGATTTATCGTCATTTTCACGATTTTTGGTTCCAAAATTACCAAAGTGCCGATTTGCTGATTTTTTTCTAAAAAGTGACGATTTTATTCAATCTTCAAAATAAGACAATTTTAAATCTTTTGATGTTTGTTATTTGCCAGCACAGAAAAAAAAACATTTTTGTTCTTTTCCATAAACAATTTTATGAGCAAAAGCAAAATTTTGAGTCAAGTCAATTTAAGTAAAAACTCGTACCAAAACCATGATTGAGATTTTTTGAGCTATGGACTGATTTGGCTCATTTTTAACATTTAATACTCTATATATGTATATGAAACATTTTTAAGCCAAATTTTATCATCCTAGCTTCATGCCAAAACTATAATTTCGTGAAGAAAGAATATTTCAGGTAAAAAAGAAAAAATAATAATAAATTTAAAGAAGATATAAAGAAGTTAAGGTTTACAAGTCAAAATAAGAGATTTATGGATATAAATTACAGGCAGTCGTGGTTTTTTGTTCATATCTCAGGCATTTGTAGATCGATCTGGCTGAAATATAATAGCAAACTATTCCGTACTATATCTAATATAAATGTATAGCAATGTTTATATACGAGTCTTCGGAAATCCCATTTCAACAAACACATGGTTAGATTGACATCGTTAAACCAACTTTGGTATTCATAAGGATTCAGAATATACATATATACTTAATGGGGCCTAATATTAATGTTGTAGCCATTACGAAAGGAATATATACCCTCTGTTGTGAACGGTCTACAAATTTGAAATTTTTTAGAAAATGGTCCGATTGAAAGTATCTTTTATTCTTAAGACTTTGGAAAAAACCTTAGATTAATATAATATAGTAATTAAAGGTTTACAAAATTTTCCTTAAGAAACATTTGTTAAATTTAACAAAGAACGTTTCCTGATGATCTGGCCTAAGCAACCAGTGAAATGCGCATACACAGAAAAGTGTTTTATCAATTAAAAAAATGGATTAAAAAGTATTTAAATTTAATTAATGTGATAATTGAATCATTTATTTTTTTTGTTGAATGAAAATTAAAAATTTACTGCCAGGCCCACAATGTCGACAAGAACATTTCTTTCGCATTTTTATATTGAATACAATAATAAAAAACTAATATTTGTTTTTGTTTTCAATATAAATATCCGAAAGAAATGTTCTTGTCGACATTGTGGGCCAGGCAGTAAATTTTTATTTAATTAACATATTAGTTGTTTTGAAATAAATTTTCAATTAAAATTTTAATTAAATAACAAAAAGTCTTTATTGACTTTTTTTGTTTAAAATAAAATAATCAAAACATGTATAATTGTTGTTGGGAATTGTCAATATTTATTTAAATAAATTAACACATTGTTTGAAATGGCAAAGTTTTTTGATCAATTTTTTAATTAAAATTAAAAATATAATTTATCGAAAAAGGTTTTTCAAAATTTTAAAATTTTTAGTAATCAATATAATCATTTTGGTAATAGGTGCAAAATCAACAACTTGTTTGCTTAATATTATGAATTTGGAATAAATTTGGTGATTGGCTTATCCTCCAACAATAAATTGCAGTATTTTTATCAATTATTTAAAAAAGGGAATTAAGCACAACAAACAAAATCTTTTAATACGTAATTGTATTCCCAAAAACAACTTTGATAATTTAACAAACAATTTCATTAACATAGGGGGATATATGTGTGTATATAATATGTTTTTGTTTGCTTGTTTTTAAATAAAAATCGAACAAACTTTGGTTAAAAACTAAATTTAAATTATCCGATTTTTTTGACGATTATTAAAACAGAAAATTGACGATTTGTTCACAATTTTTTCTGGCAGCCCTGGTTACAGAATAAGTAAACAAAATTCGTTCTCTTAAAACAATGACAACTAAAAATTAATGACGATTTTTTAGTCATAATTTGACATCAAAAGTGAACAATAAGTGAAGAAAAAATACGTGAAAATTGCAAATTTGTGTGAAAAAAACTGTAATATATTAGAAAAAAAGTAAAAACTTACGAAAAAGAAATAAGTTAAGCAAATATTTTTTAATTGTAAAAAGTAAACCATGAATTTAAATGCAAATAAATAGAAAGTTTTTACAAAACAACAAACTAAAAGTTAAAAAAAAAAAACAGGAAATTCGTTGTGTGTTTGTGAAGGCCAAGCGCCTACGCCTTGTGGAGGTCAATAATATTGTGCATAATAAACTAAGTGCTTGCGTTTTATTATTTCTAATACAATTTTCATATTTGCCACTGAAGCTTGTAAAATATTTTTGCAATCACGTTAGCTTCGCAGTTTACATTTAACGCCACCATGCCGTTGGCTGATCTCCACAAGGATCTGAGACAACAGCAACAATTGGGCGTTACAACGGCTTCCATACCCAGCTCATTGTCATCATCAACAGCCGCTTCAAATCTAAGTGATCATGTGGGTTTGTCTCGCATGCAAATCACCTCTTCCGGTTGCAGTAGTCTGGCGGTAACCCCTATGGAACATACACCCACCGATGAGGAAAGTGCGGGTGTAACAACAGTGACGTCATGCCAAAGACGTCAAATACAAAATCTCCAACCTTCACAGCTGCAGGCAGCATTAGGTAAACATCATCATCACCAACAACAGGGGGTAGATGCATCATCTGCAACGTTACAAAATAATGTACAACATTCCAATGATTTAATGGATTTGAGTGATTCAGAAGGTTATTCTCATTCCACTGGAGGTCAAGGTGGCCACGTTGATTGTATTGAAAATGAATTTGAATTAAAGGAAGTGATAAAAGAAGGTCACGAAAAAGCTGAACCCTCACAGTTTGAACTATTGCGCGTACTGGGAGAAGGCTCGTTTGGCAAAGTGTTTTTAGTGCGTAAAATTGTAGGTAAAGATGCGGGTACTTTGTATGCCATGAAGGTATTAAAGAAAGCCACCCTGAAAATCAAGGATAGAGTAAGAAGTACAAATGAACGTAAAATTTTGGCTGATGTTGGCCATGCCTTTATTGTAAAACTACATTATGCCTTTCAAACGCCTGGAAAGTTGTATCTGATACTAGACTTTCTTAGAGGTGGTGATTTATTTACGCGTCTTTCCAAAGAGGTAATGTTTACCGAAGAAGATGTTAAATTCTATTTGGCGGAATTGGCCTTGGCTCTTAATCACTTGCATTCTTTGGGTATTATTTATCGTGATCTAAAGCCGGAAAATATATTGTTGGATGAAAATGGTCATATAGCTTTGACTGACTTTGGTTTGTCAAAGCAACCTTTGGATGGCTCGAAGACTTATAGTTTTTGTGGCACCGTCGAGTATATGGCTCCTGAAATTGTCAATAGAAAAGGACATGATTTTGCTGCCGATTGGTGGTCTTTTGGAGTTCTGATGTATGAAATGTTAACGGGCAACCTGCCCTTTCATGGCCAGTCAAGGCAAGAAACCATGAATCAAATTTTGAGATCAAAACTAGGTATGCCAGAAAACTTATCACCCGAGGCACAAGCTCTTTTAAGAGCTTTGTTCAAAAGAAACCCACAAAATCGGTTAGGAGCTGGAGCAAATGGTATTTTGGATATTAAGGCGCATTGTTTTTTCTCCACTATCGATTGGCCTCGTTTGGAAAAGAAGGAAGTAAGACCTCCGTTTATACCTGCCGTCTCAAGAGACGACGCTTTCTATTTTGATGTAGAATATACATCAAAATCGCCTAGAGACTCTCCCGGTGGCCCGATTTCGGCTTCGGCTCATGAAATATTTCGTGGGTTTTCTTTTGTGGCTCCTGTACTACTCGAACAATCTTTAAGCAACCACTCTTCTTTACCTCAATCACCCTACTTACAGTGCCAACAAGCCCCACGTTCTCTACCAGGTGTAGTGCCTGGCAATTTTCATCAAGACTACAATATACTGCAAGAATTAGGCCGAGGCACATTTTCTGTTTGTCGCCTTTGTGAGCATAAATCATCGAAAAAACACTTTGCCGTAAAAGTTATAGAAAAGGCTGCCTATATGGCGAATTCATCTTCATCGGACTGCTGGGAAGAAGTGGAAATTATGTTGCGTTATGGCAACCATCCAAATATTGTTACTTTGTTTTCGGTTTATGAGGATACTCATTCTGCTTATTTAGTTATGGAACTTTTAAAAGGTGGCGAATTGTTAGATCGCATTTTGGCTGTTGGTCAAATGTGTGAAAGTGAGGCTAGTGCTGTGCTGAGGACTATGGTATCAGCAGTAGCCTATCTGCACGAACATGGTGTAGTGCATCGTGATTTGAAACCATCAAATATGATTTATGCCAGTATGCGGCAGACACCAGAAACATTGAAATTATGTGATTTAGGTAAGTGATTGGTACTTTTTGTTTTTTTTTTAATGATTTGGCGAGAACGAATTTTCTACTTTAGCTTTAATGTCTTTTTAGAAAAAATTCCTCGCAAAAGGTTGAAAGAAACCTGTAAAAAAAAATTTTTATTTTAACATATCTTCAAAAAATGTTTCTAAATTTTTTTTAAAGGACTTATGTCATAAAAGATTGCAACAAATATTGGAATGCATTTGTTTTCAAAAACAAACGACTTAGGCAAATTGTCTTTCATTTTGGTTGCTTACGAATAGGCGGATTATCAGGTTATATGGTTATGTAATTATATGAACAGCAACAAAATATGTTTAAAAAAAATTTTAATAAATGTATTTTGCTGTTTTGCATATAACTAGATAACCATATAACCAGCCCTCCGCGAACAACCCAATTAATTTTTTTATGAGTGGGAAGGACGTCTTTCATATCTTAAATTTTTAACGAATTTCCTGTATATTTATAAAAAAAAAATGGTGTTTTTTTAGCTTAATGAGAACTTTAAATAAATATAAAAGGTAGAATGGAATGATCTTCTTTTATTATTCTTAGTATTTTTTTTTTAATATGATTGCCGGCATTTGTCGATTCCAATTGTTGGTTACTTTTTCCAAAATCTCCGTCCGTTTAGCGTCAATGGTGGCTAGAATATTGTTTTCCAATGCCTCAAGAGTTTCAGGTTTGTCGGCATAAACCAATGATTTAACATAGCCCCATAAAAAGCAATACAGAGGCGTTAAATCGGACAAAGGAGGAGGCCAGTGAACAGGACCACTTCTTGAAATAGGTTAGGTTAGGTTAGAAAGGCTGGTGTGAAGCAAACTTCACACCCTCACCCAGAGACCAATATGGTCCATTGTGATGCCTTTAATTAGTGAAACAAAGGAAGAAAGAAGAGAAAGATGTCTAGTGTGACAGAGTAGTAGAAGTAAATGGTGAAAGCACAGGGAAGGAAGATAGTGGAAGATAAGAAATCGGACAGAACAAGCAAAACCCAACCCTACCAAACAGGAAAAACTGCCCTACATGTTTCCCAGCCTCCTGCCGCGCAACCAGGTCATTCCCATTACGAATCCCGTCAGATTCTCGAGCCCGCAGCCCGAGACATCTCCCAATTCGTGCAGGAATCTGCTACCTAGCCACCTCAGCCTGCTGTTCTGTAGCCTGGGACAGTGGCACAGAAAGTGCTCAACAGTCTCCAGCTCCTCTGGGTCCTCACACAGCCTACATATATCCGATAAGCCAGACCCCATTCTCACCGCCATTCTGCCTATCATACAGTGGCCCGTGATAATACCTATCATGGTCCTGACGCAGGCCCTACTCTTACCCAGCAGCGCGTCCGAATTTGACCTACTAAGCATCGGCCACAGAGTGCGCGATACTCGGCAGTCCGTTCGGCCCCGCCAAGCCCGATTAGTCCTGTTCAGAATCCATTCCCTAATTCTCCCAAAGTAGAAGCCCATTGGAGGCCTGACCACTTGCAAACTGTCAGGATCTTCCATTTCTTGCCAACTCATCAGCTATCTCATTGCCGGTGATGTTACAGTGACCTGGTACCCAGCAGAGCCTCACAACATAATTCCCTAAGATTACTCCTAGAGCCCTCCTGCAATCGTCCACTAGCCTGGAGTTCACATAACAGCCCATTAAGGCCCTAAGAGCCGCCTGGCTGTCCACATATATGGTGACCTCCGAGCCCTTGGCAATGTTAGCTCCTACCAATTCCACGGCTCTGAGAACCCCCAGAACCTCCGCCTGAAATACACTGCAGTCGTCGGGAAGTCTATATGACCTTCTGATGTCCAGATCCTCAATGTAGACCCCCGCACCCGTGCCCTTCATCCTCGAGCCATCAGTGAAAATAGCAAATCCCCTATACAATTTGCCCTGCCCTGACCAGCTCTCCCTAGAAGGCAATATCACCTCTGGCAAACGCCCAAAATCGACCCTAGTGACCAAATAATCCGTAGAGCCGGGCGAGCCTAGGTGATAGCCACTAGTACCAATTTCACTCAAGATCCGCGAGTGACCCTCCGTGAAATTTCCTAACAGTCCTAGCTCCCTCAGCCTAAGAATGCTCCTTGCTGCCATTTCCCACACATACTGCTCTATAGGCAGAAGATGAAGAATAACATCCAGAGCCGCCTGAGGCGTACTTCTCAAGGCACCTGTCATGCCGATCGAAGCACACCTCTGAGCCTTAGACAGAAGGTCCCTCCGACTAGCTAGTTTCAATGCCTCCCACCAAACACAGCATCCATACGTAAGAATGGGTCTAACCACCGAAGTGTACAGCCATCCCACAACTGACGGCCGGAGTCCCCAACTCCTACCTATCGACGATCTGCAAGCATAGAAAGCATTGAGACCCCTCTTTAGCCTCTCCTGAGTATTCCTCTTCCAGGACAGCTTACTGTCCAGAAAAACTCCTAGATACTTAGCACTATCAGATAGCCTAAGCTCTACTCCCCCTAGTACCGGCAGCCTAAAATTCTCCACCTTGTACCTCCTAGTGAAAAGAACTAATTCTGTCTTCTCCGGATTAACTCCCAAGCCCTTATCAGTCGCCCATGCTGCCAGTTCGCCCAGCGCCCCTTGCATGACATCGCTAATTGTCGGCAGAAACTTGCCCGATACCAATATAACTACATCATCCGCGTAGGCGACGACCTTCTGACGTCCCAGAACGACATTGACAACCAAGAGCCACAATAAGGGAGAGAGAACTCCCCCTTGTGGGGTCCCCCTAGTCACGAGTTTCCTTAAGCGCTCGTTTCCCCAGTCCGAGTGAATAACTCTACTGCTAAGCATCAGAGTTATCCATTCGACCAAGAATAACGAAACCCCTAAATCACTCAGTGCCTGCCTTATAGCCTCTATTTTCACATTATTAAAGGCCCCCTCTATATCCAGGAATGCCGCCAAGGTGTATTCCTTGTCTCGCAATCCCCGTTCTATATAACCCACCACATCATGAAGCGCACTCTCAACAGACCTACCCTTAAGATAGGCATGCTGAGCGCCGCTGATGATGCCGGCGTCAATCTTCGTCCTCAGATGCAGATCAATCAGTCTTTCTAATGTCTTCACAAGAAAAGACGATAGGCTGATAGGTCTAAAATCCTTGGGTTTAGAGTGACCGGTTCTACCTGCCTTAGGTATGAAAATAACCCTGACCTCTCTCCACCCTCTAGGAATGTAGCCATTAAGCAGACATACCCTAAATAGTTCCACCAGCAATAGGAGTGATGATCCCATCTGGTCCTGCCGATTTGTAAGACCCAAAAGTATTAACCGCCCATGTAACCTTATCCAAGGTGATGATATCCCCCACCGCCTCCCTTATCTCACCTCCCGAGCCCGATCCAGAAAAGGGGTTACCACACCCCACCTGTTCCCCCGTCCCAGGATCCACACAACCCGGGAAGTGAGTCTCCATAAGCAAACAGAGAGATTCTGAGCTAGATTCCGTCCATGAGTCGTCCGGTCTCTGAATAAATCCCGGGACCACAGGGTCCTTGGATAAAATCCTTCTGAACCTGGACATCTCATTTACAGATTCCACTGACTCGCTAAATTTGATCCACGAGTCCCTTTTAGCCCTTCTAATATCTCCCTTATACCTATTATAACTTATCCTAAAGTTACTCCAGTCCTCATCCCTACGCGTATGCTTCGCTCTATTGAATAACCTTCTGACAGTGGTCCTTTGAGTCCTCAACTCACCTGTCCACCATCTCGGTTGCGAGCGCCTACCCGGAAAATTCAGCGGACAAGATCGCTCATAGCTACTGGTCAACACCTCCGTAAAGGTACCCACCAGGTGCTCCACACCGGCCGAAATCGACCCCCAATCGTGTGTAACTTTAAGGTTACTATTCACCAATCCCGAAAAGGAATCCCAGTTCGTCCTCCTTGGATTCCTATAAGGACGCCTTTTTGACTTTTCGAATTTTAGATTAAAGGATATACGACCATGGTCAGAGAAGGAAAATTCCAAAGCCACCCTCCAATCATCTACTAAGTCTCTATAGTTCGTCAATGTTACATCTATTACTGCCTCCCTATCTCTAGTTCTGAATGTTGGCGTATTCCCCCTATTACAGATGTAAAGATTGCTAGCAATAATAAAATCAAACATAGACTCACCCCTTTTGTTGATGTCGGTACTTCCCCATTGGGTATGGTGTGCATTAGCGTCACAACCTAGTACCAGTCTCGAGCCGCTTCTGCTCGAGTGCTCCACCAACTCACGTACTTTCACACCAGGTGGATCGGTAGCCTCATATGGTAAGTATACCGATGCTAGTGCTAGGACCGTTTTGTCCATAGCTTCACCTGTAACAACCGTGAGGTCTCCATTGCTGAAAGAATGAGACAACATAAATTTGAGCTCATTTCTTGCCATTATACAAGTTCGAACCTTCTCACCCGTGTGGGGTACGAACAGTGTATATCCCGTGGCCTTTAATCCAACTACCCGGTTGTTGTTGATCCAGGGCTCTTGGATTAAGGCCACGTCCACGTTGTTATCGATGAGGTGGGTTACTAATTCGGTTGAGGCTGCTTCACAGTGATGCAGGTTTATCTGCACCACATTCAGCCTCTTAGGGTCCATCATTTTTGTGAAACCTAAAACTGATAGACCCCAACCCAAATATCGCAACCCCACTCATCAACTTCAACTTCCTGAGAGACTCTTGGTCTACTGTGGGTAATTCGTCCCCAGGCCTAGCTCCCTCAACCGTAACCAATCTGTCACCATTAAGAGGGCTGGGTGGTGAACTTTTACCCTCCTTCCTTCTACCTTCCTTGTAAGAGGATACGCCAGCAGAATCTGGTGAGGATCCTTTGTCTTTACTGACAACTTTTGATTCCTCAGCAGCCTCTGCTGTATACCCCGCAGGATAGGGAAGCCCTAGGATGACATCGAAAGAACCGTGGATTCTTTCGAATCCAGCAGTGTTCTTCCGGTGCATCCTCAGCAAATGCCTATCCCGCCCATCGTGCAGTGAAGAGTCTTTCTTAGCTATCTTTTCTAGAAAGGCTAAAGAGACTCTCCAACCACTCTTGGCTTTTTCGAGATTTGATCGGCTCTCCGATGTGACCTGTTCTGTCACCTCCTGCCGAACAATGGATTTCGATGTACTCGCCAATTTGCTCACTGTCTCGAATGTGACCACAAAAGTCAATGGTTCAACCCTCTGATCCTGACCATGAGCCGAAATCATAGCTATTTCGTGCTCATCATCAGAGTCCAAGGTCAGATCACCGAGTCTTTCCGAGGCCCCAGAGCGTGTCAGTGAGTCCATTGTCGAGCCCATCCAGTTGGTCTCTGTCAGTTCTGTCACTAACTGACTTTCTTGCAGCAGAATATCCCTGTGAATCTGACATCGGGCCTGTGGAGTTGTCAGTGATACTCCCTGCACCAACTTCTGTCACTATGTCCGTATTTTGTTTTATCTTGAAATCGTCCAGTTTCCAATCCCACGAGTATGCACGTATACAAAGGACCATCTCGCGCAGTGACGGCTTGCACGGACTAGGCTAGAATTACAACTGACCTTTGCCATCAGCGTCAGAGGGAAGCTGTTCGCGACTAGTTTCTTTAACCACTAACTAGTCATCCAGGTCCTCGGCACTGCTATCAACCACCTTGACCTTAAAAGTGGGGGAAGTGGGAATAAAAAGGGGGGGGGGGGGAAGGATTGTAGGTGAAGGGAATAGGATGAGGAATGGATAACCCTTGGTCATGCTGGCCTTAAAGCGTCTGCCTTTAAACTTGTTCCGACTCAGCTGTCCGGATTCAAGTTCCAAGACAGACACTACAGCCGACACTTAAGCCACCACATCGCGGCAAGATAGTTATCCAGGTGGTGGACTTCTTTAAATAAAATTGTCACCAAATTGATGTTGCAATAAACCGATCGTTAAGCGCGCTGTTTGGCAAGTTGCGCCGTCTTGTTGAAATCAAATGTCGTGGATGTTTAGATGGTAATTTATAGAAACAAACATGCATGGAAGCATGGCTCAAAAGCGGTCGCCAATCACCACAACTGCAGCTCCTTGCTTATTTCGAGAGAAATAAGAATCGATGATGAAGCCATCGTGTAAACCGCAAACTGTAAATTTTAATAGATGTAATGGTGATTAGTTAACGACTTGAAGATGGTTTTCGCTCCAAATACGGCAATTTTGCTGATTGACGTAGTCATTTAACCTGAAAAGAGTTGCAACTAAACACACTTCTTTTATGGGCACATAAGCCAACATCCTTATGTAAAACTTTCCACGTAGTCGAATGACAAAGGGAAACAAGTTGAGAACGACAATAAACCGACATTTCGACGTCTTCAATACTTCGCGCTACAGCAGCAATATTCTTTATCTTGTTGATGGTCTTGAATCAAGAAGAGTAAAATTAGTGCGAAAACGATTAATAACTGCACGAATTGCTTCCTCACTAGGCCGATGATGTTGGACAAAAATGGACGAAAAACTTCGCGGACAGATTTCTTTTAGAATTTTGAAGCGTTTTTCTAGCGTTAAACGATTCCTGATGACTTGTCAAACCTTTTTACTAACTTCAAAAATTCAATTTCCACCTTTTGAGAATGCCCAAGTAAAGTTCTCATTAAAATAATATTAAAGGCCATTCACCAGAAACGTCAAGCTGGCAGAATGAATAAATTATTACGTAGCTCAGACTTTTTGAGCAAGTTAAATGTCACTTAAAGCAAGAACAGTCAGTCAACAGTCCAAAAATCAATAAATTACGCAAATAGTCTACTTTTGCGTGCCACACAACAACCAATTTCAATAAAAATTTCATTGCAAATATTTTTCTTTTAAACAAACTTATTAATATTTTACAGAAAAAAATATCTTAGCCGTTCGGTCGGTAGTTTGTTGGGTGACTGGTCAGGAAAACATACAGTGAAGGACTAAAGTCTACATGCAACCTATTTTTTTTATGATTTTTTGGGAATTGGTAATTTTGGTGAAAAAAAACCTTTTAGGCCAATATTTAAGCCATTAATAAAAATTTTTATTTATAACAAAAAAAAAATATAATTCTTCATAAGCATAATAAAAGCAATAATAACAAAAACATAAAATCTTCAAAGGACAAAAGTACATACAGCAAAAAAAAAAATAAATTTTAAAATTGCATTAAAAAATGTTTAATACTTAATATTTGATGCGTCCACTCTGGAAATGACATTTTCACAGCTAATAAATGTCGAGGCATTGAATTTACTATATTTTCTGTTATTCCCGGAGTTGTTACTTCCCAATGCCATTTTTCGCCTTCATTGCTGCTAATGCCATACTTTTTCCTCTTAAACATCCCAGATATGTTCCTTAGGACTTAAATGCGGTGATTGTGGAAGGAAATTGAGTTGTTTGGAAACATAATTTAGAAGCCATTTGCAAACAATGTGCGCCGTATGCTTGCGATCATTGTCTTAATGGAAATTTCAATTATTTCCAATACCCAAGCCCCCAACCGATGGTTTCATATAATGTTCTAAAATGTTCTTGAAAAGATATCGGTCCATTGTGCCTTCAATAAAAACTAAATTACCTCATCCAGATGATGCCACAACCATAACACTACCACCTTCATGTTTGAATCAGGGTATAATATTTTTTGTTTCTAAGACTGTGCTGGCTTTTATCTAAACTTTGGAATGGCCATCGCTTTTAAAAAATATTTTTTTTTACCCTCCTCAGTAAACTCGTTTCCAGACTCGTTTTGTAATATTATTAATGTGTTTTAGCAAATTCAAGATCGAGTTTTTGTTTTTTGCAGATATAAGTGGTTTTTTACGTTCAACTCTGCTTTTAAAGCCATTCTCATGCAAAGCTTGTTGTATAGTTTTGGGTGGACACACTTTTTGAAAAAAATTTCAGTGTGTTCCCATAATTTTGGGGGACTTTTTTCGGATTTGCAATTACTTCTTTAACCCATTTTTCGCCGCACCCTATAAACTGACAATATAATAACGAAATAAGATTTTAAGTAACTGACAGGAAAAAAACATTACAACAAAAAAAAAAAAAGAGTGAGTGCTGGTGATTATAATCATCGGTCGGCGAGAAATGGGTTAAGAATACTTCTAACATCGGGATGGATATCGGGACAATAGGATGATTTTCAGTATTTCCATTTTAATTATAGTTTTAAATAATAGCTTGTGCTGTACAACCAGTTGATTTTACTATTTGTTTCCATTTCTACATAACATTTTTTCTCTTTACGGAGATAAATTATCAAATTTCTCACTGAAATAGATATTTCTTAAAGATTCTCCAATTCAAAGAGCAACAATTTTTCAAAACGCAATATTAAAAAAATAATGGTACCAATTTAAGTACTTATTATGACAAGCAAAATACAACATCAGCTTTAAGAATGGAATTCCCGTAGTTTCGTTTGGTTTTTTTTCAAGTTTTGCTAGAAGTAGGCATGTTGTATGTGCTTTAGTCCTACTTATAATTTTACTAAATGTTTTGAATTTTAATGTTGCATTTTTATTTTAAATAATTTTTTGCTTAAATAATATTATATAATAGTGCCTCAATAAGTGGCATAAAAAGATTATCGCTACCAATTCCTAAAAATCTTAAAACAGAAGGTTGCATGTAGACTTTAGTCCTTCACTGTATGTCGTTTTTCCTTAGATATTCCTTTTCAAATATTAATTTTTTCACCCACAGACTGCACCCTATGTGAAGGGGTATTATGCGTTTGTGCTGATATGTGTAACACAAATATATTGGTCCTAGACCCACCTTTTAGTATACCGATCGATATGGTATATATTCAGCTCAATATTGGCTTGACGCACACGAAGGTTTACATGAAGTTTTTTTTTTTTTTTATTTTCACCACTGCTTCCGTCATATGTTTTGAAGAAAACTGTAAATGTTTGTGAACGTTTATGAACGACCTTAGAAGGTAATATTAATTTATTGAGAGTGAAAATTATTGTTTTGTGCCGCATACCCACTTTTCTAAATTTATTTTAAAAAAGTAGCTTTTTGTGCTGCATATGTATACATACTGCTGTGTTGTGTTGTGGACATTTTATTTTGCTTTTGCTTTAACTACTTTTTTTCTTACGCCAATAAAGCGAAGGTTAGGTTAGGTTAGAAAGGCTGGTGTGAAGCAAACTTCACACCCTCACCCAGAGACCATTATGGTCCATTGTGATGCCTTTATTTAGTGAAACAAAGAAAGAAAGAAGAGAAAGATATCTAGTGTGACAGAGTAGGAGAAGTTAATGGTGAAAGCACAGAGAAGGAAGATAGTGGAAGATAAGAAATCGGACAGAACAAGCAAAACACAACCCTACCAAACAGGAAAAACTGCCCTACATGTTTCCCAGCCTCCTGCCGCGCAACCAGGTCATTCCCATTACGAATCCCGTCAGATTCTCGAGCCCGCAGCCCGAGACATCTCCCAATTCGTGCAGGAATCTGCTACCTAGCCACCTCAGCCTGCTGTTCTGTAGCCTGGGACAGTGGCACAGAAAGTGCTCAACAGTCTCCAGCTCCTCTGGGTCCTCACACAGCCTACATATATCCGATAAGCCAGACCCCATTCTCACCGCCATTCTGCCTATCATACAGTGGCCCGTGATAATACCTATCATGGTCCTGACGCAGGCCCTACTCTTACCCAGCAGCGCGTCCGAATTTGACCTACTAAGCATCGGCCACAGCGTGCGCGATACTCGGCAGTCCGTTCGGCCCCGCCAAGCCCGATTAGTCCTGTTCAGAATCCATTTCCTAATTCTCCCAAAATAGAAGCCCATTGGAGGCCTGACCACTTGCAAACTGTCAGGATCTTCCATTTCCGAGCCCAGTCTTGCCAACTCATCAGCTATCTCATTGCCGGTGATGTTGCAGTGACCCGGTACCCAGCAGAGCCTCACAACATAATTCCCTAAGATTACTCCTAGAGCCCTCCTACAATCGTCCACTAGCCTGGAGTTCACATAACAGCCCTTCAAGGCCCTAAGAGCCGCCTGGCTGTCCACATATATAGTGACCTCCGAGCCCTTGGCAATGTTAGCTCCTACCAATTCCACGGCCCTGAGAACCCCCAGAACCTCCGCCTGAAATACACTGCAGTCGTCGGGAAGTCTATATGACTTTCTGATATCCAGATCCTCAATGTAGACCCCCGCACCCGTGCCCTTCATCTTCGAGCCATCAGTGAAAATAGCAAATCCCCTATACAATCTGCCCTGCCCTGACCAGCTCTCCCTAGAAGGCAATATCACCTCTGGCAGACGCCCAAAATCGACCCTAGCGAAGCAAGAATAAAATTTGTTTTCTTCTTGTTATTTTATTTTGCTTTATCTTTAACTACTTTTTTTCTTACGGCAATGAAGCAAAACAATAGTGAAATTTATTTTATACGTTTTTTGTATGAGTAATTTGCTGTATTCGCCAAACAGTGGTGTATAGAGCAAATCAATACTTAATATACTTAAAAATTTAAAAAGCGTAGTGTATTATTATAGATGTATCATAATAATATATGTAAATCTGGTCGCTCAATGAAGGTTTGATTGGTTGAGTGTCATTGCTGATTTATAGTGTATACTTTGAGATAGTAGGTATGGAGCAAAATTTATACTTAATATATTTAGAAACCATAAAAACTTTCGTAAAACAGGTTTTAGATTCAGAAAGGGGGTATTCAATATATATAAACCCCATACCCCATTTTTTTAAATGATCGGTAGGTCAAACCAATCAGGAGCTGCCGATTTACTTTTAAATTGTCATTAAAACAAAACATATTGAAAATAATGAGAATCTGCCCATAACTTTGTATAGTCAACTTCTTTCCGAAATAGACGTGCCTATTATGGATAAAATTCGATTTTCAACAGTAGTCGAATTAGCTGATCGAACAAATTTTCATTTGGTTTTATGGCGGACATTCGAGAAAAAATAAGTACTATTGTTGTAAAGGTTATTTGCACTAGTACATTATTTCTAGCAGCTGACAAATTAAATTAAAAAACTTTGTTAACTAATTTAAAAAATATAATTAAAGAACACGACGAAATTATGGTCGGTTTCAACTGCTTCTGAGAAGTTTCATCGCACTTCTTTACAGGCTGAACTATTATGCAAATACTTATAACAAAAAAGAATTTTGTGCCATAAGGAAAACGAGCATTTTCATTAGCGAGTCTTTCAATTAACAAAATAATTAAGAATGTGGTATTTGATACATATATGAAAACAAAAATAATTAACAGATATTTACATTTTCAACAAGTTTCTTAAATTTATTTGCAGCATCGAGAGCAAACTTGTTTTCAACGGTACCGTCGACTCATAGTACCAAATTAACATTCGATAGTCGATGCTCGATAGCCAGCGAAAATCGTTTGTCATATTAGGGGCCAGTGTCTATGTACTCATAAATTAGCTTGTTTTTTTTTTTTTTGACTAAATTAAGTTAAATATTTTATTGCAATCTAAATCATCTTACAAAATAATATACTTAGATCCCCATATAAGTACCACGTCCGAAATAGCTTTTAATGCAACTACTTTCTCATAATTGATGTAAATTATATAACAGCTCTTATGTTATGTCAAATTTTTGTACTGGCTGATCTAGAATTGACCATAAGTCCCATATAAACCCCATTCTTAAAATCATTTTAAAAGGAAAAAATCCAATAATTTGCTGCAACAACGTCATAAGTCAAAAATCACAACTTTAACTTATTGTTACTAATGCATAGTAAATCAGGTCGTATATGAAGTGGTAATTATTACATATCGTCATATAATTTTAAAAAGCCCTAAGTTACTTTCAAAAATGTTTACAGGAGAAGCAAAAAAACTCTTTAAGCCGGCCACTCATGTACAGTTTTAACTGTTCAGTTAAAACTGTTAAAAATATAAAAATTTTATATTTCTCAGTTAAACAGAACCGTTGAGTTGAACTGTCAGTTATTATCCACATACGTATAGTTTTGTAACATAAATGTAACAAAAAAAAAAAAAAAAGGAAAACTAACAGATCATCTCTTATTAAAACACAACAAATGCAAACTAATTGTAAATAAGCAAAAATAAAAATACAATATAATATTTATCTAAAGGCGCATGCACCAACGTCTTTTTGAATTTTGTTGAAAAAAAAACGTTATTTTTATTTGTAGAAGAGTAAAATTTTCAAGAAACATGTATTTTAATACGGTGCATCATAATCTACCAAAGTCGATTTTGAATTTTTTGCAACTTAGGGCTTTTTTGAAATCTTATGACGATATGAAGATATTGTTAACTCAACTCTTGAGAGAAGAATACAATTGTCTTTTAAATTTAAAACTTTGAAGTGGTTTTCTGTAAAACTGATATATTTGAGTTATGACTGACGATGTTGCAGCAAATATGCGATATACATATTTAGATATCTAGAAAATATTGGGGACAAAGGACTCTAATATCAATCTAAGCCTCATAACATAATTTTTGTCATGGTAGTTCCAGAATAGCCAATGGGTGCCAAGAAGGTACACTGAAAAATTTGTCTTTTAATTCTATGGTGTATGGTATCACATAGTCGGGCTTGACACTATACTTTCTTAGTTGTTTGTTTTGTGTTTTACTTCAAAAATAAAAGAAAAAAAAATTTACTCATCATTCCCGTAAACGATAACAATTTTAAACCACATGTTGTTAAATAAAAATATTTTCTATACAATTTTTCAATCACAAACAAACAACATTCTTCTTCTGATTACAACCCACACACCATAATGTCAGTCAGTTAGTCAGCCAGACCTGCTACTTCATACTCATATAGCACTTCTATACACTCAATTACATTAAAAATAGAACAAAAAAAATTGTTTCTAAATTTAGATCCACCCCTAGTAACTGACTGTAGTAGTATTGACGACTGTTGCTCCTTAAGCAAAGTATTAATATTATTTTTACTATTAGCACGGTACAATACACTCTTATGGTATGTATTTACGCACGCATTTATCCCCCTTTTGCATCTTGTTTGATGGATTTTTGAGTGTGTGTGTGTGTGTGCTTTTTTTTATATCACTGACTCCTTACAATAAATACAAACAAATATAACAAAAGTCAATTAAAATCAAGAAATAAAATTAGATTTGTTTTGTGTTTGGTTATTTGCTGTTACAGTTAAAAATGGTTTGTTCAAAAGTTCATTGATTTTACTATGAAGAAAGGGAAAATGTGTGTTTTACAAGCTAAAGTTTAAATAGGTTTGGGATTTGGTTATTTAAAGATTTCTTATGAAGTTCCTTTTCTTTTAATATGGATTTATAGAATAAACAATTGACAAAATATTTTAAAGTTTGAAGCAAAATTTTTAAATTTAAGTTGCAAATCGGAATTTTAATAATTAAAATTTTACGAACAAAAAAAAATAAATATTTGTCCAAATTGTTTTCAGATTTAATTAAACAACGTAATTCAACTAGGTACATATATCAAATAAGATAATAAAATATTAAAACTGGTTAGAATCAATTTCAATTTGATTATTAGGTCCATTCAGTAACAGAAAATTATTGTTTATTTTCAACAATTATTACTAGAATGTGTTCACGTACTCGGAAAACCTTTGTGCTGGTTGTGAGAAAAGCATACAAATTTGAGAGACAAAAAATTTATTGAAAATATGAAAGGGGATTTTTACAAAAAAAAGGGGCACATGTTTTAAAATAGGAAGAAGAACACAAAATAATGTTTTAGCACGTCTTTTGTTTAATTTATTTAAAATTTCCAATAACATTTTTAAAAGGTAAAAAAATTCCAGAAAAGATTATATCAGATGTAAGCAAAAACTTTTTTATGTGATTTATATTGACCTTAGCTTGATGAATCAAAATTTGTTCAATGATTGGTTCTATGAGGTCTGGATTTTTAAAAACCTTTCAGTCGTCCATATATATTTTTTATACATATATTCAACTGTTTCGGCAATAAATTTTTTGCAAAATTATTTCTATTTAGGTTTTCAAAAATTCATACAAAATTTATAATGACAAAAATTTGACATTTTAATCATTAATCTAAAAGCCACGAGTATGACTAAAATACGGCATATTTCATGAAAATCGTAGGACAAATGTTAATTTTATGTATTAGTCATTGTTGAGGGCATGATGCTAATATGTAAATTTCATCATGACTTGGGAGCCATATGTCCGATCTGGATGCTATTACTAGCGAATGATTTGGAATTAAATTCCCTTTTAGGCATCTTACCAATAGTTTTTATATTTTCAACAAATTCGGAGATATTAAAAAATAGTGGGTTAATTTTTTTAAAAAAAAAATTAAAATAAAATAAACGTTTTCAAAAATTTACAAAAAAAAAAAAAAAAAAAATTATATGTATATAACGAATAAAATAAGCCTTAATCCAAAAATGTTTATTTAAATATTATAAAAAAATCCAAATATGGCGATTTTTGGGGAATTTTTAATAACAAAAATCTTAAGAAAATTTGTCGAATTTTGGCGATTTTCGGTGTAAAATTGGTCACGAATGTGAACAAATCTGACAACCCTGATTTATACAGGCAGAAGTATACGCCATGGTTAAAGAATTTATTTCATCATGGTATACCGTACACGCACAAAAGCAAGTGGTACTTCCCAAGACCACTTGCCTGCGAATAATTAATATGTTCACATGTTACATAACATATTCGCAATAAATGCATAAGCTTATCACGATTGACAAAAAATTATTTCATATAAGCTTGCTTACATATATGTATATTAAAAAAATTACAGTTTACATTAAAGCTGAGAGTTTTAATAAAACATGAAGTTCAAAAATTATCTCATAATTTAGTAAAAAGTACCAAAAAAGGGGCAAGAATTATAAAAAGTATCACATTTGGGTGCATTTTAAAAATTTTTACTAGCAGGATTATTCAAAGTTGTATACTATATGTATTCAAACACCTGCCTTATGTTTTTGTTTACAAATCATACTTTTGACAATGTGTTAAAAAATTTAATTTAATAATTTTTAAATTAAAAATTGTTCAATAACTTAAAATAGGTATACATTTTTCTTAAATTTAAGAACAATGTCCTTGTGCAAATATTTATTTGAAAACAATTGAATTCAGGAAGAAATATTATCGTATCATAGAGCTCTAAACGGCCAATATGCCTAACTTGCTAGCTTTTCCTGGTAAAGCTTTCATTTACTTTTTAATTATTATTTTTTTTTGAGCCATTTGGAGAAAAATGTTACTTTTAAATTAACTCTCTCGTTGCAAGTTTCTGCCAGTAAACACACTTAGGCTGGGTTATTGAGATCTAAAAAACAAATCACATTTCGCCGGAAAAATCCAAGCTTGAGAGTACGTTAAACTAAATTTAAACTTAGTCCACATCTCAAAAAGCCTGCCTTTATGTTTTACAAAATATCCTGATTTATGAAATGCACATTAAAATTTTGGTTTTTAAGTATCAATTTTTTAATTCAGGCGACGACCCCCACAAATGCAATGCATTGTGCCGGGACTAGGAAGTAGGAAAGGCATTTTAAACATTGAAAGTTTTTTGGAAATACATATATTTTTTTCTATTAAAATCATCACTTCTCTTCGGTTACAGTTTTTTTATGTTTTTATTCCTAAACTCTCGTATCGTAGCCGAACGGAAGTTAACTTAAAGTGTTATTCCAAATGAATTCCAAAATAAAGTGTTATTCCAAAGTAATTTTGCTATAACTTCCTAAATAATCGAACAAAATATTTGAAACTTTTTCCATAGGTAAAAAGATAATGAAGGTGCCATAAACTCAAATTTAGCTTAAGTCCGACTTAAGCACTTTTTCCTTTTTGCTACAGCCATGGATATTTCTAATTAAAAAATTTCAGCTTCGATATTTTAAATCCATAAACATTTTTTAAACAAACTTCGAATTTCCTAATGGATGCTTAAAATGTTATGTCATAAAAGTAATAACTTAACAAAATTATAAAAATATTTATTTTTGAACATTAAAAAAAGTAAAAATGTTAAATGTGTTTAATTAACACTAAATTATTTAAAAGCATTTTTAGATATACACCGACAAAAGTTTTTGCTTGCGAATATTTAACATTAACCGCCGCCGTACTCATAAAAATAACATTTTTGAACTTATATTTTCGAATTCTAAAATTTAAATTTTCGAATTTTTGAAATATTATATTCATATTATTTTATTTGTTAAGTATTGAAAAATTGTCAAAAATTAATTCACAGCATTAATTTATCTAGTGCAAACTTCGATTTCATTAAATTTATATTGTGACCGTTAGAAAATTAAAAAAAACAAATTTCTCAGGATCCAGAAATTACAAGGCAATATTTTTTTACCAAGAAATAAGACTGGTGTTCATTTTTTTCTTTGCCATGAGGTCAAAGGTCAAATTAAAAATCTTTAATACTACAGAAAATTCCTTAATAATATAAAAATTGATCCGGATTGTTAACGATAATATTTTTTTCATATCCCCTCTATTTACCATTTGAATACACCTTTCACTCTAGGTTTTGCAAAACAATTGCGTGCCGATAATGGTCTCCTTATGACACCCTGTTATACAGCGAATTTTGTTGCTCCCGAAGTATTAAAACGACAAGGCTATGACTTAGCCTGTGATATATGGTCATTAGGTGTTCTACTCTACATTATGCTATCGGGTCGTACACCATTTGCCTCGACACCTAACGATTCACCCAATGTGATATTAAAACGAATTGGATCTGGACATATAGATTTTACCTCGACACGATGGACACTGGTTACAAACCCCGTCAAAGATTTATTAAGACAAATGCTGCATATTGTACCGGAAAATCGACCAACCGCAGCTCAAATTTTACAACATTCCTGGCTTAAGGAACAATCAGCTGGTAGTGTGCTACTTACAGAATACTGTATGCCAAGCAGCACTACAACATCATTAATTCAAGGTACGGGCGCTAACAGTAAGTTTACTTCAAATTTCACCCACAATGCCAATTCAGTAAGAGAAGCTAATGCTAATTTAAGAGGAGCAGTGGATGCCACATTTAGAGCTATTGCTATACCACAGGCAGCCAATGTAGGACCGGTTGAACAATCCACATTGGCCAAACGACGTGCCAAAGATCGTGCCAATTTACAAACGTAATCAAAAGCTTCTCTAAAATGGCCAGCATTTTTAATACGTTTTAAATTGAAATTTTTAAGATAATTGTTAAAGCAACAATTTATCTAAAGACATCAAGAGAAAAATCCTTCTAAAGAAAAGTAAAGCTTTATAAAAAAAAAATTAAAGATAATATTTAAAATTATACGATAAACTCAACAAAAAAGGTAAAATTTTTTGCAAAGAACACGAGTTGTGAATCACTGGCTTACTTTTTTTTCTAACTTTACAAAATAAAGCACAACTTTTTACTTAGAAAAGAAGAAAATATTTTAATAACTAATAGAACAAAACAACACATACCTATTTTAAAAACTTCTTAAATTTCAAACAAAGAAGTCTTTAAATATCTTCCATTTATAGTAAACAAGTTAATTATTCATTTTAAATTTAATTAACAAAAGAAAACTATTAAACAACTATTTAAATCTAATTTTTTTATATAAAACAAAATAAATAGTATTAAATAGTTAAAATTTTTTATTAAACAAATTAAAATAGCAAAAACTCTATTTTTTTACAAAAATCGGAAATGTGTCACAATATTTTTATAGATCAAGTTAGTGCAAAGCATATTTATATGGTGTATGCATCCGATAGAGTTATTTTTTCTGTCAGTTTTTTATATGTTATTTTGACATTTAGAGTAACTAAGTTAATACATATATAAAAAAAAAAAACGATTAGCTGGGCGGATGCGTATACCTGTTTACTTGAGGTTTAATTTTCCAAAGTTTTTTGTTCCTAGAAACTTAAGCAAAAACAAGTTTTCTGAAGTTTTTAATTTTTAATTGTGAGTACTTGAGACGAATAAGATATTTTCTTAATTTTTCCAATTTAGTTAATACCTAATTAAAGAAACTATGACCTGCCTCACACAATGCGACACTTCGTACAGAAATATTTCATGAAACAGAAGATTGAAAACGATGGGTTCAGAGACGCTTGAGGGGTAAAAAATGTAGCACGAAATGTAAAATCAAGCAATAATTTTATGTTCCTTTTAGTATGTAACGTCTAAATTTTTTAAATTGAAATTTGAATTTAAATCTCAAATTGTTGCTTGTGGCTTGTAGCTTGTACAAAAAAATGTAACGTCTGAACGTGTAAGAGTTTTCGAAGCGACACCAAAAGAAAATACAAATATCTTTTTGGTTGAAGCACCGAGACCTAAAGAACAGATGTTGCTGAGTTGACAATCCTTGGTCGATGTTCACTGAACTCCGAGTCGTTGTAGGGTTATATCGTATAGTCTGAAGCAGGTATTTAACTTAACTGTGCTACGTAATTCGAGTTTAAGTTTCATTACGCATTTATAAAAAAGTAAAACGTAATCTTATATTTTCGTTATTGATTATTTTTTTCATATTCCCAATTTTAAAATTGGCACTACGACTCGAAACCCCCTAAATAATTAACCTAAAAAAAATCAATTAAAAAATTTGCGTCTATTTTCTTTGATATCAAATGTTATAACAAAGGTCCCTTCGAATGTTTAGAATGGTTTTCATTTCAATACATTCTAAATTTTAAATCAACCATTTGTATATGCTGGAAAGTGTGCAATTGCCAGCATTTTATTTCTTTCTTTGACATAAACTTTGGGTATTTTAATTAATAAAAAAATACAAAACAATTACATATCATTCTTCCTCTTTCTTTGAACTTAGTATTTGCGTGAGAAAACTTGATATGTGTAAATTTTAAATTCAAGAGTGTATAAAACAAATTTCGACACAAATTTCAATTTATAATCCTTCCAAAACTTATTCATATCATATTATAACAATTTTTACTAATTGCATTGAATTCTAGATTTTATGTAGAATTCCAAAACTGAAATTTTATTTGGTGGTATTCGTAGTTCTTAGGATACGCCTATAAAAGCTGTATGGTACATTTTTGAGACATTATTAGCAGAACATTGAAAATACTTTAACAAAGAATTAAAAACTTATTAAATCACTAACCGCCTAAGTTATAAAATTTAAAACAGGTTAATAAAGGGTTTATGAAACGGATTTCCATACATGTTTTTTTTATAACTTAGGCCATATTATTTATTGTTTGTGTTATTCGCGATATATGGCTAGCAAAGCTTGAAGAAGTGTCTCAAAATTGGACATCCAGAATGCACCTTGTCAAGAACGGCCATGGAGCCCATATGCCCAAAAGCATTTTCGAATATAAACGCCAAGATTAATTTCTAGTTTTTTGTGTAAATTTTACAATTTAAAATTCTATCGGGATTAAAAAACACCCTTTATATTCTGCAACAAATTGCTAGAGAATTAAAGTAGCACAGTGTTTTTTTCCTTTGTTATTATTTTAAACCAAAAAAGTTGAATTTGATTATATCTTTTCGCATTTGATTACATCTTTTCACATTTACGAAAATAAAAAATAAACTTCCTGTTAACTCCGACTTATAAAAACAATAAAGTAAATGATACCCTATGACCTGTTAAACCTTAACAAACTATAAAAATAAAAAATAAAAAATAAAGAAAACCCCATATTTTTTGTGAAAATTATTAGCTAATACTAATATTAAACAAATATTGTAAACAAAAACACAAATTATCTAATAAACTTGTTTAAATATTAAAATGTAGTTAAATAAATAACTTAAATTATTAAAAAAAAGAATTCAAATAAATTGTTAATTATTGCTGACACAGTTTTTAAATCATTAAATAAATATTAAATTATATAATAATATTAATATATTATATTTAAAAAATTACAACATAAACTAACAATTTTATATACACTTAACTATATTATTAAAAAAGTATTTACTCTACAATATATTTAAATAATACTATGTACTAACAAATTTTTATGAAATAATTTATTTTCTTATTGAACAAAAAAAAAGTTGCTTCTTTTCTATTTCCAGTATTTTTTTAATGGCTTTTTTTCTAAAATATAAACTGCAAACGAAAGCAAAGCAGCTACTTGTATTTAATGAATTGTTTCCGTTTTTTTTATACATAAATACAACTACAGAAACAAACAAAAAGAACTAAAAAACATTAAATAAAAAATTTTATTAATCGTAATGCTTACATTTATATGGTTAACATAAATAAAGAGTTGATCTTTATATATATACATTAATATATAAAAAAAAATTTATATTAAATAAAAATTTATATATATATTCATACATATACATACATACATATATACTAACTAACATATGTATTTTTCGAAAAAGGTATTTAATGTCTGTATGTGTTTTTCTATTAAATCGAAATATTTATAATACAAAAACCAAACATTATAAAATAAAAATTATACGTTTAATTAAAAGTTTTATTCAAGTTTTTCTAAATAAGAAAATTTTTATTTTAAAATTAATGAATTTTTTGCATTTAGTTTAGGCATTCAATCGTATTAAATATTTATTATAAAAAAATTAAAGTTTCATTACATAAAAGTAATACCTTTCAACAAATTAAGTATTGTATATTTAAATAAAACCAAATATTATTGAAAACAAAATAAATTTAAAGTTGTGTTTTATTGAAAATATATCATCATATATATTTACTGTGATTAGATTTTTTATTAGTTTAATAAAAATTTAGAATTTCAGATAAATTTGTATTTAAAATTTATATTTATTTTATTTATTTATTAATAAATTGTTTATGGATTTTTTCCTTACAGACATTTTACTAATTTAAATTTACACTTAAATAAAAGAAACTATGAACTAACATTTAATTACATTACATTAATTTTACTATCAATTAAGAAATCTATATAATTGATTGAAAGTGTTTCACATTCTTCTAAGAGGTCGTTAGGCATTACTATAATTCGCTATGAAAAATTTGACAGATAACGGTATGCAATTTCGGGATGAACGTTGAGGAATAATAAATGAAATCTCATCAATTAAAAAAAAATATTTTAAAATTTTGATCACTCCCACTTTTTGAAGTTTTATTAAGTGAGCTTTGATTGAATTGATTAAAAAAAAGGAAAGACTTTTTTAATAAAAAGTAATGAAGTTGTGCAAAGAACTTGACGTAAAGGTGTGACTCACAATTAGCATCATGCATTATTGTTGGACCACCCTTTATTTCCAAAAAAAAAAATTGTAACATATGTTCAAAATCTGCCCATGCTCTTCTTTCTTTATTAAGCAACTTAAATTTGAACTATTGGTCTTTAGATATTTGTGTTACTTGTGGACCAATAAAAAATATGCCTTCCTTCAATTTGGTCTCATTTTCGAGTAGAATTGATCTTTTCAGGTGTTTTAATGTCTCCATCTCTGTTCATAGCTTTTAAGCAAATATTTTTTGCCTGCCATTTGCGTTGTTTTTGCTTCCCGCAACCTCAACAATCAATTTAAAAAAAAAAGTACACACGTTAGTACATGTACATTATACCGTACTAAAGAAATCCCTGTACACCGCCTAATATAAAGTATTTTTGCAACGCAGTTTTGAAAAAAACATTTTTTTTTGCCGAACGTAGGGATCACATTTAAATTTTTTTTTGTTTAATCTTGGCATTTACAGTCGGATCTTAAAGAAGTATAATTGTACATCAAAGTTTTTGCATCGAGAACACCAAAGTTTTGCTTTAAAAGTCAATAACATCAAGAATCTCGTTCCAATATTTATCCACCAGATTATGTTTCTACATAACTTTTAAATATCGATTACGATTAGTAACCAATTAGATAAGTTTTTATGTATATTGAACAAACTAAATTCCGCAATAACATTTCCTTTAAGTTAAGTTAAACTTTTTTAAAGAAATATGTGATATATAAAAAAAATAATTTTTTAGCAAAATTTCGAAATGTTAGTTTGTTAAAAATTCATAAAAAATTGGAAAATGCAGCTATGCCTCTAATTTTTTCTAGACATATAAAAAACGAAGTTGCAAACAAAACAAGCCGTAAATGATTATATGTGAACAACTTTATTCGCAAAAGACGATTTCATAAAACGCTATATTTGTATGGGAGCACTCCTAAGAAAGTGATAAAGGGCAAGTATTTGTTGGGAAAATGTTAAGGACGAAAAACTAGTTGAGGTCGGTCATACATTTTATACCCCATGGGGCGACTCCTGGGCAGTTATGGGACTTTTTCTTCAATATATTTCTAGTTTGTATGGGAGCCCCCTTAAGGAATGGAGATAGCGGGTAGGTGTGTTAGAAATAAATGATAAAGATAAAATATAAAGTGGGGTTGGTCATAAATTTGACGTGCCTAGGAGCATCATACGTGCTGCAGGGGACAAATTTAAGAATTTCAGTAAACCGCCATATTTGTATGGTTGAAATTCTTAAATTTGCAGCGCGTATGATGCTCCTTTTAGAGTTTCACCCTTTTGGCTTGTTCGTACAGCATATCGGTATATAAAACTAAGATTTCTTTACATCTGAGGTGTAGGGTATGCTTAGCAACTTTGTAGAAAAGGTTATGGCAAATATTAACCCTCTAACTCCCTCTCATAACGGCTTTTTTTGGCTTTATTCTAGGTTAGGTTAGGTTAGGTTCCATTGGCAGCCGTGATCAAGCACAGCTCACGTGGGTCCATTAGTTAGTTCCCGTTGTGTTACCATATCACGCCGTCTCCCATGGGTCCTATGAAATCTGGCTGCTAGTTTTCCCATGCAGCCAACCGGTCGATTCAATAAAGGAGTGGATCCTTTTTACATCAACATCAGAGAGACACGTTTTGTCCCCAAGGGCTCTTCGACCAAACATTTCGAGTCTTAAGTCTCCGAATGCCGGGCAATTACAGAGATGATGTTCCGTTGACTCTTCCTCCTCCTCATCGCCGCAACTTCTACACAAGTCATTATAAGGGAGCCCCAGCCTCTGCGCGTGCCTTCCAATGGGCCAGTGGCCAGTTATAACCGCAATTAGGTTTCTTAGATGATGTCTGGACAGCTGTAATGCCCGCCGTGTCCTTTTTCCATCTATGATGGGCCAGATTTTCCTGGTTTCCCCACAGGTTGTTTCCTCGTGCCACCTCTGACTGGCGATAAGATGAAACTTGTGCGCTATAAGTTGCTTACACCTTGGGAGTGAAGCACCTACATAATATGTGGAACCGTCCCAATTCAAGGTGGTACCTGCATACGCCAACGAATCCGCCATGCAGTTCCCATGTATGACCCCGTGTCCGGGGACCCAATTAAGGGTGACCAGTGAATGTCTCGCTATCTCCTCCAGAGACATCCGGCATTCTCGGACAATTCTCAATGTAATGAGCACATTCTCCAGGGATCTTATGGCCGCCTTGCTATCGGTAATAATGTGAATATCCCTTCCAGATATTTCACCGTACCGGATGTGTCTCGCGGCTGTGTGGATGGCCATTATCTCGGCCTGGATTACACTGCAGTGGTCCGGCAGCCTTATGGGAATGCTCCAGTTTAGCTGCTCGGAGTATATGCCAGAACCGACACCATACAGTGTTTTAGACCCGTCCGTGAAGATTCGAATCGCATTCGCGGGAATTTGCAGGTCATCATAGTGGACCACGTTATCCAAAATGCTTACCGTGAAGCCAGGATCAAAGATTGGCTCGGGTGTGACATAATCAACATCCATGTGCCAATTAATATCGTTCAGAATGTTAGCATGTCCGATATTGTAATCCCTCCATGCTCCGGTGGCCCTTAGTCTTACCGCCGCGTCCGCAGCTATTCTTTTCGCCAAAATGTCTGGTAGTAACCAGTTCAAAATCGTAAGCAATGCCTTAGAGGGGGCCGTCTAATGGCACCTGTTACCGCTATCGCCACCATTCTCATTGTACGTTCAAACCTGGTTTGATGATTCTTCACCTTGAGCGCCGGCCACCAAACAGCTGCCTTGTAGAAGAGAATGGGCTTAATGACACATTCGTATAACCAGTATACATTCCTCGGGTTAATTCCCCAGTTTAGGCCAATGGCCCTTTTGCAGCAATATAATGCAGTAGCCGCCTTATTAGTCCTGGAACTGGTGTTCATTCCCCAGTTCAGTTTGCTGGCTTTATTCTAACATATCGTAAAAAACATCCCTAAAAAGGGGGAGGGCGAGGATGAAATGTTTTACAAAACTGTTGGCTATACAATTTTATTATATTTTTCCGAACATACCTAAGTCCAAAACTTAACACAAAAACTAAAAACCAGTCAAATTCAAGATTGCCCATTAGGGGTTAATACTTTTGTATCTACGTCACTATGCCTTTAGTTTTGTTGCTAACCTTCTTCTTCATGTTCTTGTTATCATCTTCGGCATCGAAACATCGTCTCTAATTTTGTACAATTCGAAGCACATCAAGCCCAAAATTAATGTCACAAGAGAATTTAAATGCTTTGATGAGAAAATTTTGACTATCAAAAAATAATGCAGATATATTCGCAGCCGACTTGGAGTGAACGTATCTAGTTTCAGAACGCGCCAGCATACATTACATCCATTATTTACAGTAAACGAAACGTACATATTTGTTTATTGTAACGACATTAATGAATTGGCGTATTTTTATTGACTCTTCACAGAAAAGTCTTAAAGCTGTACTTCAATTTTACGACAACTCAAAAAATCCAAATTCAATTGCATATGGTGTCCACATGAAAGAGTCTTATGATTCTATAAAATATATATTGGACATAGTAAAATGCAAGGAGCATAATTGGCGTTCTTGTTGCGATTTAAAAGTTGTTACTTTTCTCCCTGGAATGCAGCCTGGTGTTCAATCTCGGGTCTGCCAAATTGTTATTTCTCTAAAATATGTGTTCTGAAGTAAAATAAAATTGAGTTCAAATGGAAATTTCTCTTGGTTAAATAATGAGTTATTGCAGTTGAAAGGTAAGTAGAGTTTGGCGAAGTTACTTGGCAAGAGACATATGTAAAAGTAATGTTATTTTGTAATGCAATTTTTGAGGCTTACAGAACATTTTTGCTTAACATTTAACGGTAATTACAATTTATCAAATTAGAATTAGTTTTTTTTAATCAATTATTTGCAATAACTTTACTAATTACTAGACTTGCCAACCGTTTAGTTTTCGCCGGCATAGTCCATTTTTAGAGCGAACTGTACCATGTCCCGTCGATACTCTGAACTTGACGCGGTTTGTCCCGTTTTGTTACAAGTAATTCGTAATAAAAAATCATATTTTACTAAAGAATGTGTCTCTGTTAAAAAAATCAACAATATTTGAATATGTGGTTCGATTATTTAACAGAATTTTTTTTTATAACTAGATATAAACAGTTTAATTTGGATAATGAGTTAATACATCGCACTTGATCATAAAGAGCGTATTAACTCAAAATATAAAAGCAAATTTTAATTTAACATTAAAGGCATATGAAAAAGAATGTTTAAACCAACCGTTTCACTACCAAAAATAGCACTATATTTTTACAGCGGGTAGGTATAAATTTTGATTTTTTCCAAAAAGTGAAAATAAAAATGTCGAGTTTTTTTATGATCAAGTGCGATATGCTTAAGTGGTTAAAGTTGCTCAAAAATTGGAAATAACGAAAAATTCTGAAATATGTTTTCTATATAGTGTTGTGTCAAAACTGATGGCCAATTTCACCAATTTATTTAAATATCGATTTATGATTATAATTTCATGTCAAAAAAAAAAAAAAATTATATGAAAAACCATGGCCCAATTAGTTGGTCTGCGCAAGACTACAACAATAGAAAAAACAACACGCATTTTATTTTTGTAAATTATGTTAAAGATGTCAAAACCCAATGCATTTGTTTGTGTAAAAAATAGACAAGATGTCAAACACAATTGCACGATAAAAACACAACTCTACAAAAAAATCTACAGGCGTTTCGAGCAGACCTACTAATTGGGCCTAGTGAACAACTATATTTAAATATGAATGGATATTTATGTAAATAGAATTGGTGAAATTGGCCATGAATATTACTATTGAACAATATAGTGAATCAACTTCTATGACCGAATAACCATAATCAAATAAAGTAATCAAAATATGGTTAACATTTTTCAATAACGGGGAAAGAACAATTATGGCCAATTTTCGGGATTGACATTAAAACACATTTATGTTTAAAATCGTTTTAAATACAAAATTCTCTTCTTCACTAAACACTTAAATGAAACTTAAGTCACCGATGTGGTACATTTAAAATCAACTTAAGTTTCCATTGGATTAACTTAGCAAGGTGGCCTCAATATCACAACAATACAAAAACAACAGACAAAGTAATAACAACCAGCTGTTTTTTGAGACCACCTTGTAAATAACTACACTTTTTTATGATATTTTTTTGTATTTAGTAGTGCTACCATACTTTTGTCTTAATTAAATAAGAGTTTTGATATAAAACTCAAAAAATCAATCTGTAATTAAATACGTTTTAAGTTTTTTATGAAAATTAACATAATATAGATTTAAATACTATCCTGAAAATTGGGCATTAGTGTATATGTATAGCACAAATTATTTTTATTGTGCCGCCTAGTAATTGTTATGTAGAGCGTGTTTTCAAGATACTCGCTCTATAACGCTTGTGCCTTTTGTTAAAGCTGAGTTGTTGGTCCATTTCAAAGTCAGCTTAAGATGTGATGAGTATATAATAAAAGATGCTAAAAGTGATAAAAAAAATATAAATTTAAAACTAAATACTGAAACATTTATCAAAATTATCACCATCATTCAAATGGTGTACTTCCATGATGAATGCAAGGCCCGTTTCAAGGGCGTTGATAGTGAAAGAGTCCATGTCAACAATGGGGTAAGACAAGGACGTTTACTGTCACATACGCTATTGCTATTAGTATTAGATTTGGTAATCTGAAGAACTTACGTCGAAGCTCAAGATGGTGTTCAGTGGTATCTGAACCAGCGACTACATGACCTGGACTATGCTGAAGATACACAAGTTACACGAAAATGGTCTCAGAGGTGGGTTACAAATTAATATCCGTAAAACTAAAATTATGCGAATACCTACTGACAAAAACGCCCCAGTAATTGTAAATGGAAATATTATTAAAGAGGTTACTGAGTTTAACTACCTGGGTAGTGTTCTTAGCACAGATGGTGGTGGGGACGCTGATGTAAAAAGAAGAAGCTCGTCACTCATATGCCTCACTTAAGCATGTCTGGAAGGACTCCCAAATTTCTAAAAAGCATAAGATTATAATTTTTAATACAAGCGTCAGTTTTGCTATACGGGAGCGAAACTTGGAAAGCTACAAACACAGGCTGACACTTAAAATATTCTGGCCACTACGCATAAGCAACAATCATCTGCTCCAATCGTGCGATATGCAACAATAAATAGTGAAATTCGGCGCAGAAAATGGAAATAGATAAGCCATACGCTCTTAATGGAATCCACAAGGATTCAGAGACAGTGACCGCCCAACAATGACCTTGCGAATATCAGTGGAAGACAAATTCCGAAACAAAGGACTTTCATGTGCTCAGTTTTGAAACTTGGCACATGATAGAGATAGATTTAGAAACTTTGTTTAAACAAGTTACAGTTAGTTCTTAATTCTCATAATATACATACATAAGTATGTATATTACACTGCGGAACAGCCATTTTGCGGCCTGGAACTTTGTGTAATTTTTTTTACTAATTTGAGGTCGCTGATTCCAAATCTAACCTTCATTTTTCTCTATCAGCTCCAGTTTTAGAGATATACCGTTATGTCCAAAATTAAGGCACTTTCAGCACATATATTGAAATAACATGAAAATGGTGCATCATATTCCCTTAAGAAAAAAAAAACCAAAATTCGCTTACAATATTATCTTTAAGACGTACTAACATTGTTTTAAATTTGGCCAGTAATTTCAGAGATATTGTTGAAGTTTTTAAAAAAACAAATAAATATTTAAGAAAAAAAATAAATGTGCAACAAAAATCACAGTTTGGGTCTAAAAGCATTTAGTTCAACATATTTCGAATGAAATGAGCTTTATTTCATTGCAATCGGTGCACAACTTTTGATTGTGTTCACAATTTACCGAATTGATAAAAATTGCGATTTCCATAAAAAAAACGTATTTTAATGTGTATGTGTGAACAAAAAAAAAAAAAAAAAAAAAAATAAAATATACATTATAATATGTTTTTTTTATGGATAAATTGTGAATACAATCAAAAGTTGTGCACCGATTGCAATGAAATAAAGCTCATTTCATTCGAAATATGTTGAACTAAATGCTTTTAGACCCAAACTGTGATTTTTGTTGCACATTTATTTTTTTTCTTAAATTTTATTTGTTTTTTTTTTTAAACTTCAACAATATCTCTAAAATTACTGGCCAAATTTAAAACAATGTTAGTACGTCTTAAAGATAATATTGTTAGCGAATTTCTGTTTTCTTTCTTAAGGGAATATGATGCACCATTTTCATGTTATTTCAATATATGTGCTGAAAGTACCTTAATTTTGGATGTAACGGTATATCTCTAAAGCTGGAGCCGATAGAGAAAAATGAAGGTTAGATTTGGAATCAGCGAATTCAAATTAGTAAAAAAATTACACAAAGTTCCCGGCCGCACAAAAAAGTTCAATTTTGTTCCGCAGTGTTATCTGTTGTCGCTGGATGCCTAAATATGAGTGATGTATTTGTATTAAAGATAAGTACGTTAACTAAAATTAAAAAAACGAAAAGCTGAAATAATGACACTTTAATATTATTAACTATTCCTATAATAGGTGGGTTCATTTACAGAAAATTATTGATCACTTTCAAGTGATCGTACCCGAAAAACTTCCAACGAGAGAGCACAAAAATTTGAGACAAAAATGTTTTTGAAAATTTCTGATAGTAAAATTTTTACTAGCAAGAAATAATTCAACTACCTGTTTAATGTTTTTGTTTTGTTTACAAAACAAAAATAATTTTCATAATTTTTAAACTTAAAGTTTTTCAATAAAATAAAAAATTTATTTTTCGAAAATTAAGGAACACTATTCTTGCGCAATTGGTTCAAAACAAATGAATTTATTAAGAAACAATCTGTTTCTAACACGGTGTTTACATTTTCCAGTACTGGTAAGACAGTTGCAATTCATGCAAACTTGTTCCCTAGTACATGTACACTTTTCCAACTGTCTTGTCTACTGTCTTGCAAATTTTGCAGACAGTAAAATGGACAGTGATTTGACATTTGCTGACAGTAATTTGAAGTTTTGTTCGCAAAAGTAAAAAAAAAAAAAATCAGCAATTAAAAGAAAACTAATAAGGCCCTAATCATGTAAAACGCAGCGCAACGCCAAAAATTAACATTGAAAGCACAATGTCATAAATATTTTGTAACTTTGTTGTTGCTTTCAACAGAAATTCATGTACCGTTTTAAAATTTTCCACGCCACAAGCAATGGAGTGTTTGAAATTTTAAAACGCAATGTGAATTTCTGTAGAAAGCAACAACAAAATTACAATATATTATGACATTGTTTGTGCTTTCAATGTTATTCTTTGGCGTTGCGCTGCGTTTTATATGATTAGGGCCTAAATTATGCTTTGGTTTTGTATGTTTTACTTAAGGCTTATTTATGTTCACAAAAAATAGTTGTTAAATGCTATTTTTAATTTGTTAAGTTCATATAAAACACGTTTAGCTAGAACTTGCACTGCAACATTCACGTTAGACATTTTTTTTTTAAGTGAACTGTCTTAACTACTGTCTGGACGCCTACGTCACGAAGACAGCAAGTAGTGTTTTTGGCAACTAATATGTATTTTCTTACTGTCTTGCCAGTACTGTCAAATGTAAACGCTATGTTACAGCTGAATGTCGATATTAGGTGCGTTTGTTTACTTTTCCAGTAAAATCCAGTAGTTGAGTAAATTTTGGGCAATATGAAAATTTTACTCTCAAAAATGGCTCTTGCACAAAAAAGTAAACGAACGGAAAAATTGCAAAAACTTGCAGGTTAATTCAAACAGCTGATCGCTAAAAAGCTTAGTGTTGTAAAATATGTGCTGTTTAGACTACCCAGTACATAACGTTTTTGGTACTTGATAAAATGCATTATAATGATTATAAATTCGTAGCAAATTTATTTATTAAATGAGCTTCTGTGCAAGTTTTAAGACTTGTTTATTTTGTACATGACTTTTAATTTTGTTTCTAGTTGAATTACATACGAAACAACATCAATATTTGATTTTTGATATTTGGTACCCTCAATAATATGCAATAAGAAGTAATCATATATTCATTAGCTTTACATCTCTAAAATATTAATGTAAACAAAAATAAGTAATATTGAACAATTAACACAAATTTTACCATGGATGCCAAAAAAAGAAAACTTAATATTTCTTGCTCTCCCGGAACATTTGGGAAGGTACAAAGTGGTAAGTAAAATTGTTTAGGATGTAATAAATATTTTTGGTTTTTGTTGCACTTTTAATTAAGCTTTTGTTCTTTTAAATATTTTTAATACAAATTGTATGCTTTTTGTTTGCTTACTTTTGTTTGTTTACTTAAATGAAACATATGTTTTTAAACGAACGCACCTATTTTTAACTTGCTAGTTTTTGCTGGTAAAGCGTTCATTTACTTTTTTCATTTTTTGAGTAATTGGGAGAAAAATTATGTAAATTTTAGATTTACTCTCTCGTTGCAAGTTTCTGCTTGTAACACAGGGTCTCCACCTGAGATAAGATATAAGATTTTTATATCATCAAACGTCAAATTCAATCGCAGAGAGTATTATCTTACGTGTGGACTCTCAAATAGTATTAGTATTAATATTATAATAAATGTTATGAGACAGTTGTTATGAGAAATCTTATAACAATTATCTTATAAGATGAGCTGTCAAAAATACACATGCATACACACATATAAAACAATAATAAGCCACCATTATTAAAATCTGTAATTTATTAATGCAAATAGTGCCAATCTTGTAAAAAGTGCTTAAAAAATCAATATTTTAAACTAAAAAATCAAATAACAACATAAAAAGAATAAAAAATAATAAAAACGATGCAAGTTTACTGTACGAGAATCAGTCGATTATGAAATCTTATAAGATACGTGTTCCCCTTGTTTAATATTAAGATTAACATGAAGAAATGTGCTCTCTCATTCTGCCGACGTTTTCTCACATATTATATCAGATATTATCTCAGGTGGAGACCCTGTGTAAAGTAAATAAACACACCTTTTATCATCGTAATAAATTTTCCAAGCTCAAGGTAAATTTTTTAAAAAATATTTATTATTTGAGTAGTCCAGTTGCAAACACCGCTAATTTAAAAAACAAAATTATGAGAAAATCGAGAGAGTTTTGCAGGAGTATTGAATATTTAACCAGAAATTGCGCGCAACTAACCGAGTTTTGAACGAGACTGATTATGGCTTAAGGAAGAACTTTAAAAAACAAATAAAATGGCGGCTTTTATAGACTTTTTATTTATTTTTAATATAGCGGTGTTTGCAAGTGGACTACTCATATATCCAATTGATCTCAATTGATAGCTTCTATAGAGATATTTGGTTTTTTAAATATCAAAAACATTTTCATTTTGTATAAAATTGATCTTGAGCTTTGAAAATTTGTTACGAAGAACTAATATTAAAAAGGTGGAAGAAATTTAACTAAATAATTGATTCCTATTATACTCGTATCTAGATTTTACACAATTTGAGTCAGTGTATTATTGTTGATTTTAATAAATAAATTATGATAACAATTCTGTGGCCAATGCCAATATTTTGTTGTTCTGAGTTAATCGTAGCATTAGTTGTTCTTTTCATTCTTTTATTTTAATGACACAGCCAATGTCTAATTTAAAAAAGAACAGCTTCATAAGGGTTATGTAAGTCAAGGTCAATGAGAACTCTTCTATAAAAAACAACTTTAATTTTAATTTTCTCAAAAGTTAGTAGCGGAATTCACCCTTGATAGTAAAGTCCCTTGTAGACCTTGTTAATCTTATAGTTTTAGTAAAAATACTAACATTTTGAACACTGCAACAACAAAATGTATTAGACTAAAATATACTACGCTGTGGTTGAAAAATCCCACCAATAATAAAACAGTTGAAGAAACTTTATCTGTCTCTTTCTATCACTCAGCAAGTTCATTAATTTACAATGCATACGAAAAAGACACTCACGTTTTGAAGTATAAAATCGTATTAAATATAACAGAGTTGTACACTTAATACAAAGGGTGAAAACCGCTAGTATTTTGGCATTGGTGGCAAATCTAGTATTTGGAAAATGCATATTACTTGTAATTGGTTATTCAAAAGTAATTGACAAACCCCAAGTCTGGTAAAATACTCGTACACTTGTTTATCAAATTATTTAAAAACCAAGTAAAGTAGTCCAAGTAGTTTCATTGTTTGTTTTTTTTTTTTCTTATCAAAATTGTTGTTCAAACTACACGAATAAAAGCGAAGACAACGTTAGTAGACAAAATATGGCGGTATTTTAGTAACAAACTATTTAAGAGACATTAGTAAAAGGTTGGTAATAACAACCTTCAAAACCCTTGACAATTTGTAAACCCTCCACCACAAGTGTAGAATGAGGGTATACTAAGTTTTTCATTCCGTGTTAAACTTTTTTAATATTCATCTAAGACCTCAAGTATATAATATATTATATATTATATTATATTCTGGGTCCTTGTGTAATTCTGAGTCGATTTACCCATGATGTCTCTTCATCTCAAAAAAGAAATCACGGTTACTTTCAAACTAGAGATGAGCGATCCCGTGATTTTTAAATATCATCGTGATTAGTGAACGTGATTTAAAAATCACTGCTCCATTAAACTGTTATTGTGATCACGGTTTATCAGTTTTCTGTTCTTTTATAGCAATTGCGGCCAAACTATATGTACAATGCGCTAGCTTTCGCAAGAGCTTTTGTAAGGAGTTTGCAAAAAAACAACAACAAATTGTAAGAGCTTTCAAATCTGTTTACTTATACATACATACTTGAACAAATAAACTTTGGATTAAAAAATACTAATAAGATAGAAGAGGAATATTAGGAAGGAACAGCAATATTATTCGCCATTTCATTCACAAACAGTGAAATAAAATTAATTTGTATATGTAACAAAATACAAAAAGAACGACTTAGAAAGCACAGAGTACACAGAGTGTAGTAATCTGTGTTAGAAAGTACCTGTTACTTGACAAATTTGGTCACAACTGTGATTCGTGATTTTTCAGTAACAGTGATTAAATCACAGGTACAGAAATATCGCTCATCTCTATTTCAAACGACTCAAAAGAAGAGAAAATGATTGATGTCAAATAGTTTATAGTTCTCTTAAGTACTGTGGGATTTTAATCCAGCAAAATCGGTTAAGTAGGATAAGAGTCATGAATCAAAATGTGGAACAAGCATCCTAAAAAATTGATAATTTTGTTACAAAAACTAACATAAATGGTGGTGTAATGGGCGGATTGATATACCATTTTGCACAAATTCCATAATTAACCATAGGCCTCATATAAAGCACACTCTCGGAAAACAGCTTAGTCGGCGTTAAACCGTAACTAACGTTATTGTAATAAAATTATGTCCATCAAAGTTTTATATGACTAGAAATCGCACTGTTACATTTCGTGAAGATCGGACTATAATTTACCATAGGTCCAATATAAAGCCTATTCCTGAAATATTCTTACTGTCGGTAGAGGGTATCAAAGATTCGGCACAGCCGAATATAGCACTCTAACTTGTTCTAACCAATGTCGAAAAATTAACTACATATATATATTTCAGTTTTATTGACTTTAAGATAAAATTTTTTGTTTATATTTCAAAAAAAAAAACTTTTAACTTTATTGGTTTTTATTAAACAAATACATATTTATTTGTAGTATTTATGTGTGTACCTATAATAGCATTTTATTTATTTTTTGTTACCTATTTTGTTACAGTTATTGTTTTGTTTATATTTATTTTAAATGTTTTTTTTTTTATTCTTTCAATAATTTCTAATTTCTTAAGTTATTGCAAATTGTTAATTGATTTTTTTTTTGTATTTTATTTAATTTTCACTCATTATTTTTCTGTTTCTTTTTGAATTTTTTTTTATTTATAAATGAATAGTTTTTTTATTTTTAAAAAAATAATTTTCATTATGTATGTTTAATTATGAATTATGTAAGTGTATTTGTATATTATATTTTTAGATAAAATTGCAAGTGTTTATTTCTTATTCTTTATTAAAAATATAAATGTGGCTTTGCTCACTTGTGGTTTGTTTTGCAAAAATAACCAAAATGATTTTTTTTTATAATTGAGTTCGTTTTGTTTTTTCTAAATGTTTGTTTTTAAACGTACAAATATGAAAAGTCAAGAAGGTAATGAAATTATTTGAAAGATTTTGAATAATATTTACTTATATTAAATAACTTAAATAAATTTACATACATTTATGAAAACAGTACAATATTTTTAAATTGTTTATTTCAACATTTGCTTTTTATTTTAATTTGCTTATTATTTTAATTTGTATTTATGTTTACTATTGAATTTATTTATTTAATTAACGTTTATCTTTATGTTGATTTTTACGTTGCTGTTCCTTTGATTTACTGGGCGATGAAGTAGATTTTTCTGTTGAAAGGTCTACAAAATTAAGAGAAAAATTAAATTATGTTACAAAAGTTCTGTTTATTTTTTAAAAGAATAATTTTCATTGTATAATTAAATTTTCGAGCTTGGGGCATTTTTTTTTATATAAAAATTTTAAATTTTATTAAAACACACTCCCTTGACCCCAAGCTCGAAAATTTAATTGTGCATTGAATAAATGTCAAATAAAAAAAATATTATATAAGAATCATTTTATATAAAAGAGAATTTTTAACAAGTATGTAACTTCTTTGCATAACAATTTTTTGGTATAAAAAATCAAATTATTTATAAATAACCTTTTTTTTTTAAATAAAAAAAGGTATTTTTATGCAAAAAAAAAAAACGTTTCATACAAAAATCACTTTTAAATGTTTTATTTACATATGCAGAACTTTTCATACAATAGAAAACTTTTAATGCCAAAAAATTTAATTTTTATTCAAAAAAGTATTTTTTATGTAGAAATGTACTTTTTCCAAAAAAGGAATTTTATTTATTAATTTTAGGTAGATACATATATTTAATATCAAATACAAAAATTTTTTTTAACAAAAAAAGGTACTTTAAAAAAGAAGATACATAATATGTACTATTTACATATTTACAAACTTAAAGATTCTTTTTTACCAATATAAATATTCTTTACTTTAGATAAATATGTTCACATTTAACAAATATTTGACGAAAAATTCAGAAAAAGCGTGACCAGTAAATTTTTTTAACTTTTAAAAAAATTTTGTTGAATGTAAAATCAAGCAAACATTATACAAAATCAAACAAATGTTTTATATTACGTGTGGGACGTCAAATATTTTTTAAGTGTGACCATAGTTTTAGAACCAAAGTATAATCTTAGAACTGTATCATAGACAGCCAATTCATAGTACGATTGTGCTGTTACCCCTTCATATACATTATTAAGCTCTTTAATTTAGTCGTCAGTACTTATCTAGCAAACATTTTAATATTACGAAAAATATTTTATGATTAATAACGCATTGTGTAACTTGCAATGGCTTTTGTTATCAAATATTTAAGGAGAAAGGAAGTCATTCAAAAACAAAATGATGCTTTCCATAATTATATGGAAATATTAAAATATAATTAAAAATAACTTCAATGCGAATTTAATGTTCCAGAGAAAATTAATGTCGTTTCGGAAAAATTTGTGTAAATTATTATATCCTGAACTTAAAATTTTTTTTATTAATTTTTATCGTTTTTTCCCTCTAATGTGAGCAAATATTTTCTAGCCTAAAATTCATTGCTTTAAAGCAATGCAATAAGTTAAATTCGTTAAGTTTAATTAATTAGAAACTTTCATAGGAGTATAAGGACAGACATTTTTATTGTATTAATAAATTGTGTTTGCTGTGTAGTTCGCTAAATTTTAAGCTTTGACTGACTGTGAACTAGGTATATACTTCTCCTACTTCTCGTTGGTACTTTTAAACACAACGTTTATTCAAAAAAAAGTATGTATTTTTTTTTAAGCTTCAATTGTTTAATAAACTCGTTTTTTCCTCAAAATTTATTTTCCTATTTACCTTCTTTCTTCTCTGTCTCCTTTGGCTCTTTGACAGCTTCAAATTCTACCAAAGTTTTATCCAAATCATCTTCTTCCAGCTTTTCTTCTTCTGTACTATTATTCACTTTCTCACTAATTTCCTCTTCATTTACTTTCTCACTAGCACTGTTTATTTCTGCTGGCTTAGTATCATTCACCTTTTCGTCCAGTTCTGGTTCGACTTCTATATGCGCCATTTCTTGCATACCATTTACTAAAGTGTTAATTTGTTCTTGTTGCTGCTGTTGCACTTCTTCTTTTGCTTCGAACGCTTGTGCTGTCGATTCACGTTCCATACGTTCACGATATTCTTTAAGAATAATTTGTTCATTTTCTAAATGTTCCTTATAATACTGATATACAGGTATAACTAACACTGATATATCGTCGACTGTGGCAGCAGCTTTACTATCAGCTAAACGCCAGTGACCGTAGTCATTAATTTTGCCACGTGCCTTTGCGACCAGTTCTTGAGCCACCATGGTGTAGCGATGTTTTTCCGTTGGATATTTGTGCAATGTTTGAAAGACTGTACGGGCTACAGCATCATTTTCGGAAACATCCCAAAGACCATCAGTGGCCATGACTAGAATACCATAATCGCCATCTTCATTGTGTTCGTCTGAGGAAAAAATGCAAATAAATAAATTTCGCAAAGATCTAAGTAAAAAAGTAATTTGAGTTATTAAATTTAATGCATGAAAGCAAATCATATAATATTTGTGAAAGTAGTGAAAAGATTTTCAGTTAATTCACTTAGAAAAAATCACCTATGAAATACATACATATGTATGTATGTATATATGTATGTATGTATTAGGAGTTTTTCATTTAAGTTTCATAATATGTTCGACATAATCAATGAATTCGCCTTGGACATATTCAAATTTTTAAAAATTTGTTTAAGAAAAAAAATTATTCAAAATTTTTATCTTCCGAATTTATTCTATGAGTTAAATTTCAGTTATGTATTTTATAAAGCTTTTTGTAATAGTTCTATTCCTTAAATTTTTAGAAATGACTTTATACACTACCAGACTATTATATTGTATTGTATTTTTAATGGCGTCACGATTTTTAATATGTCTTTTACATACCTGGAATGGTTACAATTTTTGTGAGATCTCTGTAGTTAACTTCTGGCTGTGCCGTAAGGAATGGTTTAATTAACGTTCCCGTCGCTATCGCTAACAAATCATGATCACCAAAACCGCGGGTCACTCCGAGAGTACCCAGCAGGCGTGATCGTTTACCCTCACCCGTTACAACGGGCATTTTTAAGTCATCTCGCGTTAAAGTCTTATAGGTCCAACCCCTATTAGTGCCCTGACGGCACAGAATCCGTTGACCTAAATCGCGTTCATGAGGCCGTTTAGCATACTCCATGGCAGTATAATATTTACCCATTAATTTAGGTTTATACTGAGCCACGCCCAGGAGACGAGTTCGTTCAGTCTCTGGGGTATGGTCAAAGGAAAAAGGTTCCGGAAAAGAGCACTCTGAACCATCACAATTGTCTGTATCTGAATTAGATTTATCTTGATTTCCGATAATTCTTCTTCGGCAAAGCACAGCCCGACTGTCACCAGCATTGGCTACATACATTTTGCCATTAATGAATAGTGTAACACAAGCCGTGCAGCCGCCAGCATCCCGATAACGATCACGATCTTGAGCTATTAAAGAATCCATGTGTATAAAGGCACTTTCTAGTGCTCCTATAATTAATTCATCTTTGGAAACAGCTCGCTGAAAATGGCTCGGATGAGGGAATAAATTTACAGTTTGTGATTTTGATAAGTTTGGTAAATCTTCCATACCCTCTCGCGGTAAAAGCAACTCAATGCAATCGACCAGTTTTTCATGTAAAATATGAATAAATTGTTTTGAAGCTGCAAGAGCAGCGCCATAACCAGCATGACCATCAAATATACCAAAATATGTATAGGGTAAATCCGGATATTTGTGTGTGGGATCTGATAGAATATGACGCCAAAAGGCTCCTTGATCTTCATTCCATTCCGATTTACCAGAATTAACACATTCCGCATAGCCTGTGCCCCAGGGCAGGAGACCAATATCCCGTGGTACTATAATCGGTCGGACATTGTGATCAGCTGAGGCCTTAAGTTCATCGGGTGTCAACAACTGTAGGAAAATTGGACGGGCATAAGCGAATTTATCCTGTAGTTGTTGTTGCTGTAACATACGTTGGTGGTAGTGGGAGGAACTACGAGCAATATGATGATCATGGCTAGAGGGTAAAGCTGGTGCATCGGGTGCTATAACCCAAGCCAGACGATTTTTAAAATTTGTGAACATACTGCTTTCAATGTTTTACAATTTGTTTTTTCTTTTACTACTGCTATTTGTTTTGATATTGTCTAACCTCCTACGCTTTTTGTCCCCCTTGTGGACAATATTTTCGAAATGTAATCAAAACCACAAATTCACCATATGACGTACGTCGTTATTTTATACCGTTTACTTGCAGTTGTAGGAGGGATGAACGAACCACTGTTTAGTAGTTGATTTGTTGTTGTTTTGCCACTAAAGTTAGTCAGACGTCTAGATTTTTATCTGACTTTTTTTGTTTTAATTTTCTTGCGATTTATTTTAAGCCACGTATGTAGTTTTAATTAAATCAACTTTTCGTTAAATACTAACTAAAACTGACTTGATTTTGAAATGCATTCTACTTTAAAATTTCCTTTTTTTTCTATGCTGAAAAATTTCTTTGTTGTTTTGTGTTGTAAAAAAATCAATAATTTTTTTTTTAGATTTTAGCCGTTCATTTCTTAATTAGAATGTTAAAATAATTATTAAAGTTATAAACAAATGGAAATGTTATTATCTGTATTAAATTTATTGCTAATTCCAATTAATATTTAGCGTTTATTATAAAGATTATTTTACATGAAACTGTAGTATATTTTCTTCCAATCTTTACACGTCTATTTTCCTTTTATTTCTTGTTTATAAAATTCACCTCAGTTATGTCAAACTGGTTTCTTATTTTTTTCTTGTTTACAAATGTCATATAAGAAAAAAGTGCTGCGAAATGTAAGAAATTGAAATAGTGTTGTAAAACGTAATATTAACAGTAGTGGGATATATAATAAGAACAAGCTAAAAAAAAAGCATTATCAATCATTAAAGTAAATGAAAGAGAATTATTATTTTTTATTTCAGAAATGATGAGGTATTAATTATTATTTTGTATCCTAAAGAATATAATAATAATAGATGTAAAATTTTTCGGAAATGTTTTTTTTAATGAAACTACTAAGACGGTTATATTAAAAAGTATTTTAGTAATAGAGCTCACGACATATTTTTAATTTTAATTTGTTTTTTTTATATTTTTGCAGATCAAAGACGGCTGAATTGCAAGACATTATAATTAAAACAAATGCCAATGGTTTTGCTTTGCATCCAGATAATGTTGATCAATATGTTAAAGCTATGTCAGTAGCAGGAAGTGAGAAGGTAAAAAAAAACAATTAAATTTGCTAAATATGTACTAAAGTACTGCACAATTCAACATTTAATGTAAAAATGTCGTTCTCCATATTTTCATGCATTGACATGTTATGTTAACTCAGACAAGGGGTTATGCCATGTTATGTCTACATTAACATACTGTCTTTGCATGCCTTTGCAATTAAGTTAAAATGTTGTAGGCTGTTATTTCAATAACATGTATTTTTAAATGTTTAATCTGCAGCATGTTTTTAATACTGTTTGAACCTGCCTGCCTTGTATTAAAAATATTCATTATTTCTTAAATAAAGATTCTAAACAACAATTGTTGAAATAGAAAAAAACTTTTATTTTAAATTTTATATTAAATTTTGTTTTTAGAATACATTTTTTTTTATATAAGCTCAAAAACAATTTAATAAGTAAAAAACGGGTTTTGATGTACATTTCTATTTGAATATTTAAAGTTAAACTTTAAATCCATATAGGTATGTTGGGTAGTTGCAAAATTAACATTTTTTCTCGATAAAACGTTTAACGTTAAAATCCTACTTTACTAATCATACATTTTCAATTTATTTAATGTTGGCTGCATTTCTAAACTTTTAAAAACAATCCTTGTAAAATTTTTATTCTGCAATATCAGAAAATATTTAAATAATTTATGATTTCAAATATTAATTTCATACCATCAAATGCTACTCTGCTGGCTATAATAATATTAGCAACAGAAAAAAATTAGTGTCAAATAAATTTATTTAAGTTTTTAGTTTGTGAAAAATAAAAGCATTTTGCAAAAGCAAATGAGCAAAATGTATTGGAAAAAATTTATATTGTGAAAAATTATAAATTGTAAAATTTCAAATTTTGTTTTGTTTTTGTTGTTTTTATGTGTGTTGAATTTACACAGAACCTATATGTGTGAGGGCTGAACTAAAAAATTGAGAACGTTCTCTCGAGTTGGCATACTAGTTATATATGTACTATGCGCCGTTATTCTAATAAAAATTTATTCCACAACTGACAAATATTTCAAATTTACATAAAACTAAAAGTACAAATGCAATGAAAATATGTTTAATAAAATATTTATACAACAAGTAAAATTAAAAAAATAGGGAAATAATTTTTTAAAAAATGTATGAAAGAATTCTTTTATCTACTTAAAAAGATTAATTTTAATCAGGTATGTGATGGAAAACAATTTTGAAAACAATACGATTTGAAAACGATAATATTGTTTTCAGTATCTTTAAAAATTGATTTCTAATCATTTTCCTCTGTCTTCCTGTTCCTATATATTCTTTTAAATTCTTATTATATATGTAAAGTGAACTGTATTTTAAACAAAAAGTTAAGACTCTACTGTTGAAATGGCTTTAAAAATCGGTCGAAATTCATCACACCTGCTAAAAACGATAATTTTTAAAACGATCGTTTTTCGTCACACACCTGAATATTTTTTTTTCTAAAATCTTCAAGCAAAATCCTTGAAATTAATAACAATCATAATTAATAAGTTTTCCTATTTTATTTTTAGTTATATTGTTTATAATAAGCCATTCAAATGATGAATTGTAATTATTAACACGTATGCTGCATATGTCGCATGTGTCGCAAGTTAAAGTTATTGTTGACATGTTAATTTTCCATGTTGATGTATGTAAAGTCACTGTTAAAACTATGCATTCAAAGACTATAGATTTATAAAGATATTGCACTGCCATACAAAGTTCATACATTTTTCTGTCTATATTAATTTTTCTGGTGGATTTAGGCGCTAAATCCACTTGTGAGAGTAAATTATAGTCTTTGTTTTTACTCTCAGAGAACTTTTTATTCTCATCTATCAGCGCATATGTGCGTGCATGCGTGTGTGTATGTACTCGTGTGTACATGGCAATGAAAAAAATATAAAAAAAAACTAAAAGAAGTCTTGTTTTTCTCGTTGAAAAAACATTCAAGTAATAAAAGAAGTTTTGTTTGCACGCCATTTATGTGCAAAAAACCTATGTAAACGCAAAAGTGACTGATTTTTAATTGTAGGGCAATAATATGTGTTTTATTGTTGTACAGATGAAAGTATATCGGTTTGCACCGAAGTTCAAATGCTGTTATTGTTTAAATTTAAACAATTGTAGGAATATTAGAAATCATTTTTCTAAAAAAAATTAACTGCTTTGTTTATAAAAGATATTTTATGTTTACTAAAGCGACATGGCGACATAATCAAAATGCTTTTGATTTTCATAAAAATTTGCAGCCAGTTTGATGTGTGTGCACGTAATTTCTTGAAATTTTATTTATTTTTTGTTTAAAAATGTATGAAAACTTGATTTTCAATGTTTTTTTTATTAAAATTGTATTATTTGACAAATTATTAAATTGTTTCCGATGAAAAATCCAATTTTGTTTATTATTACAACAAATAATTATTACAAATTATGAAAAATAGTCAGGCTTTGGAAGTCTACCTTTAAGAAGTTTGTAAAATTCTTATAAAGGTCTGCAAAAATATTTTTACAAGATAAAGGGTGCGTTCGTAAATGCATCACTGCGCTGCATCAGTGATTTAAAATGCTTATATATGTATATATGAATGAAGTAGATGTGGACCAAAAAATTGTCAAATACTCCACAAAAATAATAGTCACACAATAAAAAAAATTATAATTGCTTTTTTATTGGCATTAAAAAAAGTTTGCTTTTCTGATGCAGCGCAGTGATGCATTTACGAACGCACCCAAAGCAATGAAAATGAAAAATTTATTAAATTATTTATTGTTTTTGGTTTGCGGAGAATAACGTATGCTATAAAGACAGGATGGAGATGTTAAATTTACTAGTCCTTCCTTATATTATGACGGAAGCAATACACATGGGAAACATTTAAATACCTTCAAATCATCGATTACATACTGAAACAGTTAAAATTTGTAACCATTAAACTTGTAAAGAGCCTATAAGTAAAATTATTACCTAAATACTCGTGGTAAATAGTTAGGGCGTGTGTGAAACAATAGCAAAGTACTATGGTAACAAAGTATTTCCATGTGGGGAAAAAATTCATGTTTCTGCTGTGTGAAATGATATATTTTAACGAAATAAAGAATGCGTTTTCATCGTATACCTACCTAGATAAATAAGGATATATTCAAAATATGGGACTACGGTAGTATACCACATTTATAGACGAGTCAACGAAATAAACTGCAATTAAATTACATACCTATGTTAATCCATTTAGGGATAACAACATGTTGCCAAGCTAATATATTAAAAAAAATGGTGGCTACACCGAATATGGTGCCTAAAACTTTACTTTTATTTCTAAGCTATTTCCCATTTTAATTATACTAACACATAGCTATGTATATATTGCAGTACTTACAAGTTAATTTATCAAAATTCCTAAAAGAAACACCTTAGATTTTTGATTGTAAATATACTAGTGCCCGAACACGGTACAGTGTATGTTATATTAACTACTATTTGTTTGGTTATGGTCTACATTATAAGAACTTTTTTGAAAAATATCGTTGGAAAAAATTATATCTTCTTTGACGTTGTGTTAAAATATTTAAAAAAATACTATGTACAGTACTTTTTGGTTATAGTCACAAATCGTGGACTATATCGCTAGAATGACTATACGCCAAGTTCACATGTGTAAATGTGTGCCACATACATATGTAAATTTTTGGCAAAATTTAAAAAAGTTAGCGATTTATGAAAAGCAATTTACCTTTCTTTCTTAATTATATAAAAAAAATTATCAGCAAGGCTATAGTTTTTTCTTTAAATTTCTAACAAATTTTAAAATCGCAATACGAATGAAAATGTTTTAGATAAAAAATTGATAATATTGCCAGATAATTACATTAAACACATTTAAAAATGGTTGCTTTAGAAACTTGGAATAAAGCTTAAGCTTTATTTGATTTTCATGGAAAATAAATTCTAAAAATTTAATCGCGTTTGATTGTATATTAAATGGAATTTTAAAAATTTCTTAAAATTAATATTTTTGCAAAATTCAATTCACTGATCTCTCAAGTTCTAAGTTTTAAGATATTCAGCCTTGTTATGATATTCGCAAGATTTAAAAAAGCAAAATACCAGATTTATTTTACAGTGTTCGGAAACTCTTGCGTTATGCTTGCGATCTGCCATAGTTTCTTACAAAAATTCTAGTTTCCTTCAGCATACTTTTGTAATTTTAATTCGTCAAACTTCGTGCTATTGCGATTTACAGAACACATATTATACGATTTCAAGTAAGAATGTTAAGCGTTTTACGATTATCAGAGCATGCCCGATTTATTTTAAATCGTTCAAAAAACTATAATAAAAACACACTACTGGAATAATGCTAAATATTGAAAATTTTTTGCAGATTTTTGGCGAATTTAATATGAATTTATAAAATAAGAAATCATATTAACAACACTGACAGCGGGATTGTAGCTTTGCAACAGAGTTGCAAACTGTTTTAAAAAAGTTAAAACAATAATAAGATATTTCATCACTGTTACCAAACACAAAAACTAATTTTTTTCGATTGGAGAGTTGATAAGAAAAAGTAAACGATTAAATTCTTGATTCTTTGATATGGTTTGTAACTTCAGAAACAAATAAAAAACTTAGGCTTATGTGACTAAAACGTTAATAATTTGCTTTACTTTTGTAAATGTGCTTATATCGCTAAATGGACTATAACGTAAATACTTTCTATTAATCTTCTGTATAGCGGCAAAAATAAAGATTAAATGGACTATATAGCTAATGTGACTAACAATGGAAATGACTATAAACGAAAAGTACTGTATAAAATAATGAACAAATTAGGAAAATACAATTTTTTTGCAGGTGGCTCTATGCATTTTATATTATATTTTTGTTTTGAATTCACAAAATTTTTTAAACGTTTTTATTTGACTTTTTCAATTACAATTTGCGATTTGCTGCTTGTCAGAAATTTTGTTGGTTGTTTTAAAATTTCTACTAGCCCCCAGGGCTATTGAAATTTCATTAATTTCAGAAGTGTCAACATTTTACTTGCATTCGCTCTTTTCTATCGCCTCACACACGTCCTAAGAAAACACACTTGTTTTATAATAAATTCGATTGATACATACATACACATATTATAAGAACATACCTACATAGTTGAATTGTCTAAAAATTTTAATAATAATTCGGTTCGAATCGTTATAATTTCATTTCTACAACAATAAAACACATATTCTTACCCTACCAATTAAGCAATCGGTCGCATTTGTTCTTACGTAGGTTATTTGCACATAAATTGCTTGCAAACAAAACAAAATCACTTAAAAAATAAAAATACCAAAAACCTGTTTTAACGAAAAAAACATACACACACACGTTGGTTTGCAAAAACAGAAAACATGTGTATGTATGCATGTATTGATGCATGTATGGGGTTTTTTGCTCTCTTCAGTTTTCTGAATGTGAGCACGAAAACCGGTTTTAACGAAAAAAACATACGCACACACACGTTGGTTGACAAAAACAAAAAACATGTGTATGCATGTATTAATGCATGTGGTTTTTTACACTCTCAAGTTTTCTAAATGTGAGCACGAAGTTTTTGCTTTCCTTGTTACTTCCCCCCCTCATCATTAAGAAGCACAACATTTTTGTCAATTCCAAATGTACTATGTGCAACATCTTTATAAATCTATAGTCTTTGATGCATTGTTTTGTTTTCATTTAATTCGACAGTGTCTTATTATGTTATTGTCAAACATGTATGAGTGGCATAACATGAATTGACAATAACATTATGTGGCGATGTTAACATAATTAATATGTACATTAGAGTGGGTCGATTTTTTTTTTTTTTTTTAATCGTATAGCAAAAACGTAAACTACATAAAATTCTAATAAAATTCTCCGAAGAAACCATGTATCTAAAATAAAATCCTAATCCGCGCCTCTCGACTTGAAAATATTCACCCAAGTAAAAAAGTTTGTATATAATTTTATATTTAATATTTTTATAAGGAACATAGATAAAAAAAATTTCAAATTTTTACTATTTTAATTAGGCTTAAGTTCATTAAATTTAATTTTCATTAAATTATTTTTATGAAGAAAGGAATTTTACAACATGGAAAATTAATTAAAATTGTTATTGATAATTTTCATTCTTGACTGACCTGGGATTCGAAGCCAGGCTGGCTGGCGTGTGATTCGAACCCAGGCGGCTGGTTACCCTGACATGTTTCGACCTCAACCACTAGGTCTCCTCAGAGGGATTTGCCGTCTTACACTCGCAGCCATCGATGACTGCTGACGTCAGTAGTCAAACATCAATCCTTAAACCAAATTGTATTTTAACCTTTGGTAGATCGAAATTTGCTTTTTTGAATGATTATCCATTTTTAATTGATCTCACATGTTTTCCTTACTTCTGTTTTTTCGTACTTTTGTCAAGAATTCTTCTTGAAGTCCAAAGTACATTTTTTGTTTATCATGTTTTTGTCTTTCTTTTTTCTTGTTGACATTTTTCAGCACAACTTGAAGGACAAATGAACACATAGAGCTTGTGCCTTAGCTTTAACAATAATTAGTATTGTGGTTATTTTGTTGAACTATTCATGGTTTTTAATCCAAATTTTTACTATTTTAATTAGGCTTAAGTTCATTAAATTTAATTTTCATTAAATTATTTTTATGAAGAAAGGAATTTTACAACATGGAAAATTAATTAAAATTGTTATTGATAATTTTCATTCTTGACTGACCTGGGATTCGAAGCCAGGCTGGCTGGCGTGTGATTCGAACCCAGGCGGCTGGTTACCCTGACATGTTTCGACCTCAACCACTAGGTCTCCTCAGAGGGATTTGCCGTCTTACACTCGCAGCCATCGATGACTGCTGACGTCAGTAGTCAAACATCAATCCTTAAACCAAATTGTATTTTAACCTTTGGTAGATCGAAATTTGCTTTTTTGAATGATTATCCATTTTTAATTGATCTCAATAACAATTTTAATTAATTTTCCATGTTGTAAAATTCCTTTCTTCATAAAAATAATTTAATGAAAATTAAATTTAATGAACTTAAGCCTAATTAAAATAGTAAAAATTTGGATTAAAAACCATGAATAGTTCAACAAAATAACCACAATATTAATTATTTTTAAAAAAAATTTCTTTCATAATTTAATGAAAAAGACTGGTAATACAAAAAAAAAAAAAAAAATTACACTCAAAAAATTATTTTCAGTATTTATAAAATAACCTTTTTTTGTTTCGATAAACAATTCTTATTTTATAATGCATATAAAAACAAACAAAAAAAATGTTTTCACTCAAACAATATTTCAGTTTAGGTAAAACGTGTTCTAACTATTTTTTATATAGAACGCAAACCAGAGGACATGCAAATTGGGGTTCAACTGCTTTTTTGAAATTTTAATATTTTGATTAGTCTCAAAACAAAACCTGTATTGCATAAACTATAATATAATAAAACATAATATATTAAAAAAAAAGAAAATAATTTTAGCGAAAGAAGAGGAAAAAAAATTTCAAGTCGAGAGGCGCGGATTAGGATTTGAGTTTAGACCCATGATTTCTTAGAATTTTATGTAGATTACGTTTTTGCTATACGATTTTTCTTTTTATTTTTATCCATACAAATCAACCCGCCCTAATGTACATATTTATTTACAAATAAAATTAAAAAACAAAAATGTAATTAATAATATAAATAATATATGCCGCACTTAATCAACAAGAGGGTATTAACTCAAAATTTTAAGTAGAAGCAAATCTATTTTTTTTAATTTTACATTATGTTCATATCAAAAAGAGTTTTTAAAACTACCGTTTCATTACCAAAAAGTAGACAAAATAGCACGATATTTTTACAGCATATAGATAAAAATATTACGTGTCGATTTCTTCCAAAAAGTGGAAAAATAAAAATGTTGAGTTAATACATATATTAGGCAAGTAACTAAATAAACTAAATGAAACACAAATGTTTTCGATTGTTATATGAAATACGTTTTAAATTTTAAGAATGTGATGATTTACACAATAGCTAAATGTCTTGCACAATTTCAATTGCACGCTCTGCGCAGAGGTTTGCTTCACTGAACTCCCTGACCCAATATCTGAGAAAACATTAATTTGCTTTTTTTTTTGCTAGGCATCACAAAAATTTACAAATAGAAAATAATTGCCAGCGATATTCCGGAATAATATGTATAAAAGACAAAAGTGCCAGAATAGCTCTAGAAATACAACGAGCATTACTGAGTGCTGGCCTTGCTCTAAATTTATTATAGGGAAAATATTTTTTTTTTTAAAGTATTTAAAAGCTTGGCCCAGTTCATATAAGTATTGCATATCACTTTTTGTAATAGTTCTATTCCTTGAATTTTTAGGCATTACTTTATACACTACCAGACTATTATCTTGAATTTTCTTGTTATATTTTACCTTAGCTATCCTTTGGATAGCAATGAAGTTAATTGTATTTACAGAAAAATTTACAATTATTCCGCTACGGCCTTCGTCAGCATTTTTTGTGTCACACTGGATAGTGGTTCTTTATTAATTGAGTGTATATAACTCAACTATTTTAACAAATAGAATCTGGGAATTATTTCTTTTTCATAAGTTACTTTTATATATTCAACATTTTTATTTTCCGAATGTATTCTATGAGCTAAATTTCAGTTATGTATTTTATAAAGCTTTTTGTAAAAGTTCCATTTCTTAAATTTTTAGGAATGACTTTATACTTTACTAGACTATTATCTTGTAAAAAAATGTTGAATATAATAAAGTAGCTTATGAAAAGAAATAATTCCCAGATTCTATTTAGTAATAAAGAATATTATAAACTTGAATTAAATTTATTTTAATTAAACACTTTTATAATAAACACTAAATAAATTTCTTACTTATATTTTTAGAACAATGAAAAAATGGCTGCCTTGTGGATGTATGCTGCTCAATCTGGAAATATAATGACACCACAATCGAAAATGGCAACAACAGGAAGACCGGTTATGTTAATACCAGCCACAGGAAATGTAAGAAATCTTTAATATAAATTAAAACAATTAATCTATATAACTAATAGGAATATTCTTTTCTTTGTCCCGAAAAACAACAAAAGTTACCACCCCCTCCCACGATGATGATGCCACCACCACAACCTATGATGGGACCTCCCCCAATGGCTGCTTATCGTGGCATGACTTTACCCTATTTAAGAACTACTTCTATGCCCGTCATATATGCACCACCACCCGGCAGTATGCCTGGAACCTATCGCACTCATAAAAGTTCCAAATCTAACGATGCACGCAAAAAGCGTAGATCAGGTGGACAAGTTTTACGTTCGGGAAAATCTAATGCCGATCGTCGTCAAAGAAGTAAATCTGATGCTGATGTTGTGGATGGTAACCCTTCATTTCAGTATCATGGCTTAGATCGTGCTATAGCTGATAATTTCTTAGCACGTCAAGAACAATCTCACACTGGTAGTCATTTGGATTATTCCTCATCGTCGGGTGCTAGTGATACATACAGAAATACCGCACCCTCGAGAGCGTCGTCAAAAACAAAAATCGTTTGTCGAGATGTTGTTATGTAGGAAGTTATGTTGTATAACTTAAAAATCAATTTTTTTTATACTTAAGTTGATTATTTACTTTACTATTTTAAACTATGTATATGTATATAAAAATTTATTTAAGAGAAGTAAACTAATCTATTCAAAATTCATCAAGGATATATATTTTTTATAACCTTCATTTTTCGTACGCACACTACGTACATTTATATATCTTTTCATTTAACTAATACTATAAACGATTATTGTATATTTAAATAAAGTTTTGATATTAATGAATAAAATTATTTAATAAATATAAAACAAATATAATACATATAAAAGTTTTTACGATTTTTCAGTTAGGATACCGTAGGCTAATTTTGGTAAAAAAAAATTGGAACTAAGTTAGCAAAGTTTTATTGAAATTGTTACTTTTGCCTTGCAGTTGACAACTATGGAAAGTTATTCACGTAGCTTTTAAACTAATGTATATCCCACATCAAAACATTTACAGTATTATAAGTATACATACTCTGGGCTAATTTTGGATTAAAAAAAAATTAGACAGACAAATTGGAATTCAAAAGTTACGTTACGTTACGTGTGTATAGAAATTTGCATAAATTTGAACGTATGGGGATCTCATTTTCAAGCTTTAACAACAGGAGTACACCCTAGTCTAATATTGATCCAGCTGCAACGCAAGATGTTAATTATAAATAATACAAAAAGTTTTCAGATAATTAGCTTAATATTTTTTATTATGATAGAAGGATATATGACATAATTCTATCCGATGGTCCAATTTTCAATGACTTTGAGACATAATTGAGGTTCAATATCGGTAATGTGCCGAATTATCTCATCCTTTAGCTCTTGAATTGTTCTTGGCTTATTGACGTAAACTTTTTCTTTTAAATATCCACAAAGAAAGACGTCCAACGGCGTCAAATCGCATGAGCGTGGTGGCCAATTAACATCGCCACAACGTGACCGGTTTGTTGAATTTTGCTCACAATTCTGCAGATTGTGGACACATTTGGTCGACTATGCTGATTAAAAAAATCACGAAGTGCACGAAATGCATTTTGATTTGAACGCCCATTTTTGTAAAAAGCTTTAACAATCTTAACGCGCTGCTCAATTGTGTACCTCTCCATGATTGAATTTGTCAAACACTGAAACAAAGAAATGTCAAATTAAGTTGGACAAAAAATAACAATTAACATCGTGCATTATGGTTGGACCACCTTTTATAAAAAATGGAATGGAATTGAAGATCAAACAATTTATAACAATCACTTATCCTAATTTTAAGGTTAATTTGTTTCTATTTCAAAACAATAATTTAACGAAACAATTTTTTCAAAAACGGCAGCCCCCCGACAAATGAACATTATGAATACAAAAAAAGAATTTTTTTTGAATCAATTGTTGACCTAAAAAATGACCGGAATATACGGCCATACATTAAGGGGTAATATTTCATTGTGAAAACGTTTGCCCACATGTTGCAAGACCAGTTCAAAACTTCTAAGTCAGTACCAAGTAGCCTAACGGGCACCCTTTTTTAATATTATAGAAACTTTAGATTTTACGGAAAGTTTTGTTTTATTAATTTCGATTAGTTTTAATTTTAGTGATGCTTATTATTAAAAAATACCTTCTATTAAGCGACAAGTTACCTGGATACCTATGTGGAAAATACGTAGAAAACAAGCGTTTTTAACCGAAATACCTAGTTAAAAAGGTGTTAAACATTAATAGACTTGGCAAAAGATACTTATTTATTTCCTGAGATTGCACTAAAGTATGATATTGGTCTCGGCCTGCTAAAAAAATATTCTCCATCCGCTTCAATCATTTGTACGTTGGTCTCCAGTTTGGGATCCCCAGGGATTTTTGGGTCTTCACCGTTTACGCTTTCTTTCAAATTGATTATTGAATGTCTCTCATTCCGCGTTCAGCTTTCTGATGTGTCTTAGCCAGAGCAATCGTTGTGTGTTTATACGCCTAACTATGTTCGCAGTGGTGTAAATCTCATATTAGCGACGTGCATATGACTTTTGTCTTCAGCGTTGTTTTTTATTTAAATTTTTTTTTACTAAAAGGTTGAAATAATTGCAGGATAAGTTGTCCCATTGTTTGAGACCTCTTGTGGTAGTAAATGGTTAGGAGATGACAGTTCTGGCTCTTTCTTCTTACAACGGCGCACTAATTTTGCACAAAAACCGTCATCAGACAATTTTTAAGCATTCCATTTATCGTCCAATGCGTACAAATTGCTCGAAAGATCTGCATTAGTGTTGAATTTCTTTTGTTCTTATTATAAATTGAGTTTTGGGCTTCTTTATGTTTCCGTTTCTCTATTTTATAAAATAAATTCTTCACGTTTATAATTTTTATGTGCAGACTATTGATGCAGAGCTACTACCAACTTCTAACAATTTACCTACAATGCCCGCATTCCCATATAAAACACGTCGTACATGTACCCGGGTACCTTGCTGCGGATTTAAGAGTGTTAAGAGTAAATAAGTCTCTCACGCAAATGACAAAAAAAAATGTTACTGGACGGCAGCAAAAATACAAAATTTTTCTAAAGTTATTAGGTCTCAAGAATTTTCAGACATGCAAATTATCAATTTCAATGAGAAAATCTGTGTTGAACACGCCAAAGGTACCCGGGTACCTTGCTGCGCAAATAAGGGTTAATAATGTTTTTTTCTTATCATTTATTAAATAATTTTCTAAAGATTAATACCATGTTCACACGGACAGCAATAGTCGTGTTTCGCTCTCCCATATCTGTTTCGCGCCCCAAACATGATTGAATCAACCTGTTTTGCCATACAAAATGAATCAATTAATTAATTTACTAGATATTAGATTTATCTAGATAATTAAATTCCGTTTGTACCATACATATTTATAAAAAACTTGCATCTCAAAAAAGGAAAACTTGACAAATGCCATTTGGCATTTTTGCAGCTAAAATTAGCATTAAAAATTTCTATTTAGCTGCGAAATTTTCATTTAGCACTTGGCATTTTATTTAGCATTTTTGGAAAATGTTTTTAGCTTTTTTAGCATTATTATTTTAAAAATTTGAACGAATAGTTTTATTGATTTTAATAAAAACTTTTTAAAAATTATAATAAATTTTGACTAGAAATAGTTGTACCCAAAATGAAATTTCGAACGGAAATGGATAATTCTTATGTAAGGAAACCTGTATTGTTAAAAAAAGTAGAATATTCAGGGAATATTAGAAATGCCCTTATTATGTCGATTGTAAGTATTAATTACCCTTTGATATTACGATATAGAATTTCAAGGAAATTTCACTTTGTATTTAGCTAAAAGTTCAATGGTGTAACATTTTGAAAAAATTGAAAAATCTAAAAACTTTTGTATTTCATAGAAATAAATCGTTTAAATTTTGCATATACCAGAGGTTTTCAGGCCACCTTAATTTAAAATTTAATCTCAACTACCTGTGCTACATATATATATGTATGCTTTACCAAAAATCTAGCCACTTTACCAAACTCAAGCCACATATATAACAATTTTTTTCAATTTCGTTACAAAATTAGTCACTGAAATGTATTTAGTTTCGAATAAAATTTTATACTGGTAATAAATTTTTAACAAAAATCTTAAAAAAATGTTAGCATTTTTTAAAAATAATTTTTAACATTTTTTGGCATTGTCTAATGCCAGATTTAGCTGTAAAAATCTTTTAGACCTGGTCACACTGGTTCGGATGTTTAGGTTTTACGTGTGTGTTTCTTGTAAATTTCAAGTGAAACTAATTAATTATATTATTATTTAGTGTTAATAAAAAAATTAAAAACAATATTTAGTTTAAGTTTTAACAAAAAAATATTTAGTTTTGCTTTAATTGGATGTGTATAACTTTGCGGGAGCGCACCTGTCCGTTGTTTGTATATTATTTGTGGATGCTGTTTTTTTTTTTTTTTTTTTTTTTTTTTTTTTTTTTTTTTTTTTTTTTTTTTTTGTTGTTAAACTATAGAGATATTAGGTGCGTTTGAGTACTTTTACAGTAAAATGCAGTAAATGAGTAAACTTAAAAATTTGCTCTCACAAAAAGCTGTTGTCCAAAAAAGTACGCGAACGCAAAATTTGTAAAAATTCGTAAAATAAAGGCAACAGCTGATGGCAAATAATTGAAGTGTTTACACTTTTGACTACTTAACTCGTTTTCTTATCGGTACTCGATTAAATACTTTTTATAACACGAATATTTTTGGAAAATACAAACAAATTATTTTATGTAATCTTTCATATTTGTTTGTTTTTTATTTTATTTGAATTTGCTAATTTGTGTCCGGCTAAATTTGATCAATAGTACACGAATACTTTTATTTACTATTGATAATTTTAAAAACAAGTGCTGTTCTAAGAACCCGTCTACTTGACACTTTTACAACTCCAAAAAATTAACTTAACAAAACAAAGTTTCAAAAGTTGATGTTTAGCCATATAAATTCTTCACAAAGAAGTTTAATTAATTAATATTTTTTAATTTTTTGTTTTTATTTTAGTTTTATTTCAACTTTTTTTTTTTTAAACATTTTTTTTCCCAATTTGTATGCCTTTTGTTTTGCTACTTTTGTTTGTTTACCTTTTGAAACATATGTTTTTTTGTTTTCTAAATTTTACTGCAAACATTTCTACAGTAAAAATTTGTAAGTACTCAGTCAAGAACTGTCACTTTACGCTCTCAATTTGTGTTCTCATTTACTGTATTTTGTGTACGCGAACGCAATTTAGTAAAATGCAGTAAAGTTCAGTAAAAAATAGTAAAAACTTTTGTGTTCTCGAACGCAGCTATTAAATCTGTTTATCTGATAGCATTTTTTTTTTTTTTTTTTGATAAATGTAAACAATGTTATTTTGGTAGGATTAAATGGGATTTGAGTGCTTGGTAAGGTTGTATTCATTTTACAAGAAAATGTCAATTATATGCGTATTAATTTGAATTTTATGTGGAATACTTTGGGTAAATTAAAAAAAAAAAAATTTGTTTTTTTGGGAATGAGAATATCAGCTTAATTTAGATTTATTTCTCTGTTGTTTTAATCGTTTAAAATGCAGAAACGGAAAATAAGTGGTGTTGATTGTTGCTAGTGTGTGACAATATGATTCAAGGAAAATGTAAAAAATAAAAATAAATTAATATGTATGTATGTACATACCTACATTTGTATCTACATACGAGTATGTAAAAAGGTATGTATGACCTATTCAATACCTAAAGATGTATATTAGATTTTAATAAATATGTATATTAGGGTATTTATTCGGCTTCAACCGATTAATTACTACTGATTAATTGACTGATCGGTTAAAATTGGCTATTTTCGATTAACGATTAAGCCGGTTAATTTCAGTCGATTAACCGATGTAACAAAATTTTTACTTGTTTGTGTTATTAATTATTTGTTTCGTATACAAAAGGTATCTGTTTAGAAAATATTTTTTGATACAAACGAAGAAGGTGTTCAGGGAGAAAATTTTGTGTAAAAATAACCTAAATGATCCGTTTCAGATTACTTTTGAGATTAAAAAGTGATTTATCACTAGAGCGATTGAAAAAGGTTTCACATATGTTTCACTCACATGATCACAAAGGAATCAGCTGTATTACAATTTGCATCATTTATGATCGAAAAATAAGCCCATATGCGGTTATTTTGCTCCTGAAGCTGATTCCTAAAAGATTCGGTTATTTTGCTCCTGAAGCTGATGCCTAAAAAATTAGATTATGATACCAAAATGCTAGCTGGGAAGTGTTTGCTGTCAAAAGCTTTTTATTTCACCCCAGCTAGCATTGTGTATCATAATCGAATCTTGTAGGAATCAGCTTCAAGAGCAAAATAACCGCATACGAGCTCATTTTTCGAGCATAAATGATACTCTCGTTGTGAGAAAATGGTACCCTACAGATGAATCACCTCAAATAATCATTTGTGATACAATTTTCTGATTCCCTTTTGGGCATATGAATGAATCTTATGTGAATCCTTTTTTAACCGCTCAAGTGATAAATCAGTTTTTAATCATCAAAAGTGATCTCAGAGGATAAAACATTATCACCCAAATTCTAGCTGGGATGTACTTTTTATATGTACGTGTTTAGCTATTTGTTTCTTCTCATATCAATCTTTTAACAAAATTAATCGAAACAATTAGAAGTGCTAAACATTAAAAAAAAAAAATTAACACAGGACTAATGGCATAATGGAAGATTTTATAAGCTTAGAAAAATCCAGGAATGGACTGAGAAATTAGATATTCTGTGTTACGAGTTGCTTTCGGTCTCTCCCACATCTACGATAAATGAAAGAAATTTTTTCAAGTCAAGTTTTATTAACCCCAGAATTACCGTCTTGGTCTGGCCAGACCAAATTTGTGTTTTGCTTGTAATATTTTTCGCATATAACAAAAAATCAAAAAACAGGGACATGAATTCTATAAATGATATGTTCTAAGTCGAATGAAACTAATTTGGATTCGATTGGAGCAAATAAGTGGTGTTAAATTTAATTTTTATGTAAAAGTCTATGAAATTACCCTCTTGGACTAGCCAGACCAAATTTTTTTTTTTCCTTGAAAGATATTTAAAATAGGACCAAATATTAAAAAAACAGATACGTGAATTCTAGAAATGATATGTTCTAAATCGAATGAATCAAGTTTAAAACAGATCAGAAAACTACGGCTCATTATGCGCTTAGTTCAATCTAACTACAAAAACATAACGCAAAACTCGTTTCAGCTGTGGTAGATGCGAAATAGCAATGTGCGAAATAAAAGACTACATTTTCGATGACTTGCATATGGAATAAAATAATAAAATTATATAATATATTAGTATAATCTAATGTAATTAGCATACGTTTAATAAAAAATATATTTATTTACTTTTTATTTAATTGGGGTTTTTAGGTTTACAGATTGTGGTCTGGCCAGACCAAAAATTACCGAGAATCCTAGGGTTAAAAAAAAGAATCTCTTAAATCTCAAACATTTAAATCAAATTTTTTGTCTTAAAGATTATTTTATAAGATCTCCCTTACATATTGAAATAACTAATAATTTCACAATAACTAATAAAATGATCTCACATATTATGTATTAATTGCAAAATATCATATTTATGAATTATTTTTTTGTTTGCTCATTTTAGTTCAAGAATTTTTATGTTTGTTATGTTATTGTTTTTTTTACCAATTAACTCCAAATCTATATATATAAAAATGAATTATGTTTGTATGTTTGTATGTTTGTCGCTTTATAGACTCCGAAACTACTGAACCGATTTTCCTGAAATTTTTACAGTAACATCACGTGAGCCCTAAAAATAAAATAGGCTACTTATTTTTTCGATAGGGGCAGGGGAATTGGTACCCCCCATAGGATGCCAATATTAATTATCGCATATCTTAAGAGCCGCTGCACGCATTTTGCTGAACTTTTTGTAGTAGGATCTTCTGAGCCCCGGAATTGAAATAAAATAGCAGCGGGGGTATAGGAATACCCCATAGGACGCCAATGTTTAACATCGCATATCTTAAGAACTGTAATAGTGAGAATGTTCAAACTTTCTAAAAGTCACTCTTATGGTATACTACACTTTTGAAAATAAAAATAAAGCGGGTAGGCGCAGGGGGGGAAATACCTCCCATAGGATGCATACATTAAATATCGCTCAACTGAAGAACTATTAAAGGGAGAGTCTTCAAACGTGGTTAAAGCTACTATTATAGTTATAGTAAACTATAAATTTCAATATAAAAATGTGCGGGGTAGACAGAGTAGGAGCAGTACCCCTCATAGAAGACATATTAAATACCATATATCTGAACACAAGAGCTATCAACCTTTACAGGATTTTTTTGCCAGTGTAGCGAAGCGCACCGGGTTAAGCTAGTAATAAATAATTTATGTATTTTTATTTATTGAAATAGCTTAATTTATAAAAAATACTTTATTAATCGGTTAACCGATCAATAACAAAATTAACCGATTATTAGCCGATGAAACCAAAACCTCGGTTAGTTGTTCGAGCGATAAGCCGATTAAAGCAAAATCCCGATTAAATAAATACCCTAATGTATATTAAAAACTAGTGCACCGTCCTGACAGTTTTAATTTGTTTATGCTGAAAAATGTGAGGTAAGAAATGTCTAGAAAACACAAATTATATGCCTACATACGTGTCATAGAATAAAGTAGTCCTCTCTAAAATTGTTTACTGTATTTACATCATTTTCAAATTATATTATCTTGCAATCAAAGTGAATAAAAAATATATCTTAATACTCAAAATATATTTGTATGTTGTCTTAAACTTAAAAAAAATCAATACCAAATTATATTTAGCCAATACACCTCACCAATTTTTCTAATGAAGTTTTTAGTACTAACGTTTTATTTGAGGCTAAATAGCCAATGATAAATTAGTGTAAACGTCAAACTTAAATGTAATATAAATATATATCTTTTGAAATTACTTGAATAAATAAATAAGAATGGAAAATAAGGATATAAAATTATAATCAAAATCAGCTTGGCAATGATAAAATTATAGCAAATACAACCAATATGACACAATAGAAAACTCTGCGTATTGCCTAATTATGTTGTAAATTTCATATTTTATTTTAAAAAAATTAGAAAAGTTTTATTAAATTATTTAAAAGTCTTCGTCACTATGATGTTCTGGTTTGCTAGCCGTTTTAGGTCTCAACTGTAGTTCGCCAGTAATTTTCGAGATGCTTATACTGTCCATAGAATTTACGTCAACTGAAAACATCATAAAAACTTTACTAAAATATCGCTTAATATGTATTATTAATAACTTTAACTTACAATCATCGTCGTCATCATCATCCAAATGATGTAAATCATTAATACCTCCCGCACCGCCAGCTGCACCTAATCCTCCTGCCATACCATTTGAACTCATACCTAAGATTTCTGCCATATCTAAATCACTATCTGAACTACCAAATGAACTGTCACCCTCTAGATCTAAACGATCAGCCTTGGATTTATTATCACTCTTTATAGTGGAGGTTCGTCCTCTGCCAGTGGTGGGACGAACGCGAGAAGTTGCAGTACCAGGCCTTTTGATGTTGGCGGTATTTCTGGAATTTTTAATCAACGTCTCTTCATCACGTCTTTCGTGCAAACCATGTTCCAAACCAAAATTTGTATCCAACTGTGCCTCATCATCATCCAAGTCTTCATCATCGTCTGCTAAAAGACCTTCTGGTATAAAAGGCATAGAATTTTCTGCGGGTTTTTGCAAAAGAGGTGATGATATGGGCGTTAATCGTTTTGTACGTACTTCAAATTGTGCTCTTAAAGCATCTCTTACATGCAAGCGTAAAAAATATTGTTGAAAAAGATTCTTGAGTTCTTTCTCATGTTCTTCAAACTCTTGCATATGTACTGGCCGTATTTTTTGCAACGCCTCCAAACGTTGTTTAGTACGTTCTAGTTCGGCCTTTTTACGCTGTAACTTCGAATTTAGAGCGTTTAATTCAACACGAGCATTTTCCAATTGCGCTCTACTAGACTGTAACTTGACTTGTGAAGAGGCAACCGCATTTTTTAAGCTCCTCTCTACTGAGGCCAATTCCATGGGTCTATTTGCCTGTGACACTCTAGCTTCCTTATTGTGCAATTCCTTCAACAGTAAGTCATGCAATGTTGCACCTCTTTGTGTTAAATCTGAGGATAACTCCCGAGCTCTTCTCAAATCATCCATTTTATCACCAATATCCACTTGATTAAGACTTCGATAGTGATCATCTTCCTCCTCATTTTCATCGGTGGTACTGGGTGCTATTAAAAGTCTTGTAATTTTTTGCAATTCTCCTGCTGTTACTGCAGAAGCAGCATACAGCTTTCGAGGATTTAATTTTATGGCTGATTTAGTTACAAAAAACTCGGTGGCAGATCTTATGAGTAATATACGTTCTTCTCGTGTGGCTATGCCTCCAGGCAAAATCGAACCTGGTTCCAATAAGCCAGCCAACCATTGCAAAACTTCAGCAACTATATAAAAAGAAGCTAAGCAACCAAAAGTCGTCGATAAGGCCTGCATCGGAAAAGTGTGCGGATAACCCAATAATTTTAAGTGTTCAGCTAGATCTTTTTTAAGAAAACATTATTTTAAATTAATAATATGAAAATAATTAAATTTAAAATGTTTTAAATTTACCTCGTACTTCTTTAAAGGACATTTTGACCAAATGAAAAATTCTATCAAAAATTCGTTTGTTGTGGCTTTTGGAGAATGGTTTACCTTTTGCTACGTTGCTAAGATACCTTCCTACCCTTGTGTTTCTTAAAGTTGACTTTTTTTAAAGGGGTTGAATTATCAGCAACTAGTGTTTTTTGATGTTTTTATAATTCCATTACAATTTAAAAAAGTAAGTTTTAGTTTATTACCATTTTAGAAAGTATGTTTTAGTTTGGTTAAAACGTTTTAACCAACCTAAAACTATTTTACTTTTAATAAGTAATAAAAATAATGTTTGTAGTTTTATTAAATTTTTTTTTTAAAATTAATTTATTAAATTTATCAAACTTTGTTATTTAAATAGTTATAGAGTTTCGTAGCAACAGGTTGAAGTACTATCTATAAGAAAATATCTAACAAAAAATATTTATTTATTTCTGAGAAATTTTTGAAGGTGTAGTTTGCATTATTTTTATTTCTGAGAAAAAAAAAACGCGTTGGAATAATTGTTGATAACATTAGGCTTGTTTATAAGGCGGGACTGTTGCGCAACACTGGCCTTAGAAACGCATAGTGAAGCAATTCCGCTCAACTCAACAGTTGCCATTTTCCATTATAAAATTTTTTTATCTACCTACTTAAAGTCAACATGTTGTGCTCAACCTCAACAGCAGATCGAGGAAAGTTATTTATTAGTTTAGCTAAACTAATTAATTTTTATAACAATTGTGATTTTTCATTGAATTTTGGGTTTTAAATGAAGTTTTTGATATTTTTATTAGGCTTAAGTTCATCAAATTTAATTTTTATTAATTTGATATTTTAATTTGGCTTAAGTTCATCAAATTTAATTTTCTTTAAATTATTTTTATTGAAGGAAAGAACTTACAACATGAAATTAATAATATTTTTTTTCGTGATAATTCTTGACTGAACACGGGATTGAACTCGGGTCGAATTTACATGTTTCGAGAATAACCACATTCCTAACATCAGAATTCTTTGCTCAGAACCGTTTGCGCCACTGCGGAGCCTGCCAGTCTATAGTCAAACATCAAATAGTCAAACAGACACAAAGTAAGAAAAAAAGAAGTAAGGAAAAATATATAAATAAAAATTGAAAATTGATAATCAGCCAATTTAATCAATACCATTGGTTAAAGATTGATGTTTGACTAGCAGGCGCCGCAGCGGCGCAAACGGTAGAACGCAAAGAATTCTGATGAGGGAATGTGGTTATTCTCGAAACATGTAAATTCGACCCGAGTTCAATCCCGTGTTCAGTCAAGAATTATGAAACAAAATTGTAATTAATTTCATCAATTTCAATTATTTAATGAAAATGTAATTTGATGATCTTAAGCCTAAAAAACTTAAATTAAACTAATTAGTTTTAAATATTTCTTTTGTCACGCCTTTATTTATTTTCAATTGTTTACATTTATTAGCTGTTAATTTTGCATTAAATTCAACTTTTCGTTTCTAATGCTATGTTCACACTTAAGGCCCAACCATAATATGCATAAGTTAACTAAATGGACTGTCAAACATTAACGAAAAGTCTGTCAAATGCATAAGCAAGTTAAAGAAGATTTTTAGGTGGCTATAATATACCTACATAAACTTAAGATCCATGTTTCATATTTGTGCCATATTTTGTTATCTTGCAATTACTTCAAATTAAAAAGTACCAAAAATTACAGCCCTGTATTTGTTTATTTTATGTTTTTTATTTAATTTGCATGCAACGTTTTAAAAAGAAAAAATTGGTGTTTGTTGGGCATACTTATTCATAAAAAATGTATACAAAATTAAAATATATAAACTTCCTCTTTTTTCTTTTTTTGCCTTATTCATTTCAATTTAATTATTTTTTTTTTTGAATAATGCAAAAACAGCTGATTCCGTACGGAATGTGCGTTCAGTTTGGCACTTTACTTAAGCAAATGACATTTGACGAAACTTAATGAAAAGTTTCATTGAGCGAAAGTGGATGTAATTCCATATTTTGCTTCTTCAAAAAAACGAACATTTAATTTTAAGAATCTAAAACAAGTTTGTATGTTGCATTTCAAAAATTAAGTTAACGTTTTGATTTAAATATAGGTATAAAAGATAATTACAAATTCAAAAAGTAATTATATACTACAAATTTAGCATTCTGTTGTCCTTCTATAAAATATTTTATGAGAAATTTTTTGGGGTGTTAGCTTTTTATGAAATGTACTTTTCTGCCACACTGAAGCACAACCTGCTGCGTCAGATAAATAACTTTTTTTTTAACTTTTATTAGCAAAACTTGAGTAGGGCATACGCGGTATGGAGCTCCCCCTAACTCTCTACAAGCTCTAAAATAAGAATCTTTTACAGTAATGTTAAGTCCATACTGCTTTACGGCTGCGAATCATGGAACGCCATACCAAAGGATGTCGGCGCTATTCAATCATTCGTTAACCGCTGTCTACGTAGAATAATGCGAATATTTTAGCCTGCGCCTATTAGTAACGAAGCGCTTTGGGCTACTACGCACCAAGTTCCTTTAATGGCCGAAATCCGTACTCGTAAATGGCGCTGGATAGGACATTAGACACCCATCCGCCGATATCACCAGAACTGCCTTAGATTGAAACCCCCAATGCCAAAGGCGCGTTGGAAGACCAGCGTACACATGGAGGAGGCAGATTGAGAAAGAAGTCAGGTGGACTGGAAGCAGCTGGATCGAAATAAAACATCTAGCTAATGATATGATTTCTTGGAAAAATTTTGTAATGGCCCTATGTTTCTTATTGGAATTTCAGGAATAAATAAATGTATTTAGCATTTAAATAAATGTACATTTTGCCTAACAACATACATATATGTACATAATTAATTTGTCATCACTACATATTTGTAAAATGAATGATTTTATAATGAATGACGTTAAATACCGCTAATCGATGACGGTGTTGCTTTAGAAGCTTTCTTTAATTAAATTACAACACATTCATTGTCACTTGAATAATTTTAATTGCATTTTAAATGTTAGTTAATAACTTTAAAAGATTTTGTTTGTTGTGCTTAATTCCCTTTTTTTTAAAAAAATTTATAAAAGAATATTGAAATTTATTGTTGGAGGATAAGCTGTTCCTATGCGCATTTCACTGGTTGCTTAGGCCAGATCATCAGGAAACGTTCTCCTAAATAATTTTAGAAAAGCCAAAGCTATCAGCAAACAAAACTACAGAGGGAATGAGAATTACCTACAAACACTCAAAAAGTCTTGTTTGCAACGATATCAAAGCTTAAACAAAATACCAAACAATAAATCAGTGTTGAGTTTTTATCTTTTTTACATTTCCCGCTACAATTAGTTAGAATTCTCCCAACATTAATTGTAGTTGTAAATGGGTAAAGAAAAAACATATTAAAAACAAAAACAAAGTGCTTTTATTGTTTTCGCAAGAAATCAAAATAAAAACAATTTGCCAGTTCAGTTTTTTATGCACGTGCACTTGCTAAAATTTATTATCAAAGTTGTTTGTGGGAATACTATTATTTATTAAAAGATTTTGTTTGTTGTGTTAGTTAATAACTATTAAAAAAAAAAATTTTTTAATTTCTATTCATACGTAATACTTATTTTGTAAAATTAAAATTGAAAGTTACTTCATCAATAGAATAATGCTAAAGCTGGGTTACCGCATACAGCGTAATCAGCGCACAGTGGCTCTGAATTTAATTTTATTGGCCAAAAGAAGAATTTTTTTTTGTTTTAGCCGATTTCAAAAATTTTAAAGGCATTTAATAGTTAACATATTAACACTAAGGAAGCCAAATTTGGTCAAAATATTTAAAATTGTGGGTGTGACATGCTTTATGTTATTTTAGAAAAACAAATGTGATTTTTGCATATTTTATCAGATAGAAATTATTATTCCTCGCAAACTTTTACCGATAATGGGCTTAATTTTTTTTGTTTTATCGGTAGTACATGGTATCCTGTATGATGTACTTTTTATACCTGTTGTGTTATTATAGGTTTCCGAAGGACCTATATTTTAGTCAAATCGGAATTTCAGAGGAATACAATTTTTGAGGGTTAAACAGATTTTAATATTAGCAGAAGACAGACCATACCTTCCATAGCTTCCATACAAATAGAACACCCGAAAATAGCCTTAAGACCATCCCCCATATTCTATTTGTATGGAAGCTTTGGTCAAATATAGAACTATTCAAATTAAATTTAGTAAGTGAGCTTCTATAACAGCTGTTAGCTCCAGAATTGGCCATAGCTCCCATATAAACCCGCTTCTTAAAGAAATCTCATTGGGCCAAAGAACTCTTATATGAATCTTAATCTTTCGTTTAAATTGATTGCCCTTAAGTCCCTAAAATGGCACATTCTCGAAAATGTATCTGTAAATACTGTAGTGTAACAAAACAGAGTTTTCTAAAAGTTTTTTTTTTGCACAGTTAATTATCATTTGTTCATCTTTAAATTTATTAAGAGTAATTTGTTATAATGCAAAAATAAACTTAAAATTCTACTTACTCTTAAAAGATTATTTATCATTTTAATGCCTCAAAACCCCAATGAAAAGGGGGTTTTTAGCCTTAAATTGCATTAACTTAATACAACTCAATACAGTTTTTGATTAATTAATTATTATTTAATGCAAAAAAATTCAGTGGAATTTTTTAATTGTTGTGTTTTCTTTTTGAAATATTTTGTTATTTCATTAAAAGATTTTAAATTTGTGATAAAGCTTTAAATGTTTTATAAATGTGACTTAAAGATTAAAGTTAATGTGGAATTTATTAAAGTGATTATATAAAAAAGTCACATGTGAATATATCTGCTTAAAAATGTCGTGTGTAATTACATTAGATTTAGGCCCTAATCATGTAAAACGCAGTGCAATGCCAAATAATACATTATATTTAGGCACAAATCATGTAAAGAATAACATTGAAAGCACAAACATTGTCATAAATATTTTTTAATTTTGTTGTTGCTTTATTCAGCGCATATAAAAATTGTTGAATGTAACGATCAGCTTTGCACACTGAATATTTTGTTACCATTACTCTTTTATAAACTCCCTTACGAACCTGCTTCGTAGTAAGGGAATATCGTGGCTCTTCAAATTTTTTTTTCATTTGTTAAGAATTCATTCAATTAACAAACTTCATCTGTGTATGTCTTATTGCGTAGCGCATAAATGTGTGCTTACTTTTTAAAATGTACCATTAGTGCTTCGCAAAATAGTAAAATTTTTTATTGGTTTTAATGGTTCTCACAATATTATAGACTGTAAAAGATGTGTCGCTGTTCTGTTGGAAAAATAGGATTTTTTATTCATTTAGAACTTAAACAAGTAAGAAAGTATAGTCGGTCAAGCCCGATTTGATACCCTACACAAAAGTATTTAAAGACACATTTTCGGGATTATACCCTATTTGGGACATATGGCTAATCAAGGACATGTCAAAACAAAATAATTTTATGAAGCTAATTTTCATATGAGAGTTCTTTGTACCGAATATTATCTAAATATCAACATCTAACGGGTGGTTAAATTTTAAGGGCCGATGTTGAATGTGAACCACACCTAAACGTGAAGTTTTTTCTGCATTTCATTTGACATTTCTCAATTTCAGACTAACTCAATTTGAACCATGGAAAGATACACAATCGAGCAACGCGTTAAAGTTATTCAGGCTTATTATAAAAATGGGCGTTCAAATCAAAATGCATATCTTGAAAATGTTCTTCGTCAATAAGCAGAATTGCCGCATTTGTGCGAATGATAATCCAAGAGGGATTGTTTAAAACCCAATGCACCCACAAAGAGTGACTGTTTGGTGGGGTTCATGGGCTGGGGCATCATCGGGCCGTATTTTTCCAAAATGAGGCCGGTCAGGCAGTAATTGTGAATGGTGTTCACTATCGTGAGATGATAACGAACTTTTTATGGCCCGAATTGGAAGATATGGATGTGGACGATATGTGGTTTCAACAGGACGGTGTCACTTGCAACACAGCTAACGAAACAATGGCTCTTTTGCGCGACAAATTCAATGACCGTGTTATTTCACGTGGTGGCGATGTCAATTGTTCGCCAAGATCATGTGATTTGATACCGTTGGACTTCTTTCTTTGGGGTTATTTGAAAGAAAAGGTGTACGTCGATAAGCCAGCATTAATTCAAGAGCTAAAGGATGAGATAATTCGGCACATTAACGGCATAGAACCTCAATTATGCCTCACCGTCGTCGAAAATCCGATATTTTGTTCCATACATAATTGAACCATACCAATATTATCATAATAAAAAGAAATGGCAATAATTTCCTAAATGATTTAACAACCCTTTATATGAGATTTGTTCGCCTAATAGCGATTTTAGAGAGGGGGCTTATATGGTTACTATGGTAAGTTTTGATTCTATCTTAGAAGTTATAGTTGCCAAATTTAATATCAATACCAACATTTATAAGAAAGTTATGGCACTTAAGGCTATTCTCGGGAGTGGTGTTAGCATCGGAGCTATGGTCAAATATGAACCAATTTTAAAAAAAATTTAGAGAGAAGATTTATGTTGGAATAAGTTATTTTTGGACCAAGTTTAATCTAAGTACCAGCATAATAAGAAGATTGTATGGGGGCCATGTGAAATTATCGACCGATTCTCACCATTTTCAATAGGGTTTGTCCTTATAATAACTGAAACGTATGTACCAAATTTCACAAGGTTACATGGACAGGCAACTTGAACTTGTGGCTTAGAAAGTAATTCTGAATCGATCCGTATACTAAAAGGTGGGTCTAGCACCAATTTAATTTCGTGTTACACACATCCGCACAAACGTATATTAAGCCCTTCACTATTGTGGTGTGGCTATTAAAAAGAAAATTAATAGCTACATCGCAAAATGTAAACAGTAGCCAATGATTTCCTATTCCTAAGCTGACATTAAAAGCTCATTTATTTCTTTTTTTAATAATTCCAATGGTCATTCAATGATATGAAAATATGAATGACCATACCTCAGGAAATGGTCCAATATGAATGACCATACCTCAGGAAATGGTCCTAAAACCATAAAGATCTCAACCAGTATAAGACCCCTTAAATGGTAATCATGTTTCTATATCACTTAAGTTAAGAATAATGTTTTAATTTTTACGATGTACTGAGTGAGCGATTGAAGAGAAGGGAACTTTTTTTCCGTTTTTTAAGCTTTTAAGTTTTTTGTAGAGCTGTCAATGAATAAACGACATTCGTTAGGAACACAAGGTATGCTAATTTCTTTGGACATACCTTTTATTTCATTACAAAAACGTTAAAAATGTTTCATGCCTAGTCCGGCGATCCGTGATATTAACATCAATCAGCAAATTCCACTGTTTGAAACGAGATCCCAAGAGCTCTGCTTTATTTTTGCCAAATTTATATCTCTTATCAAATCGTTCTGATGTAGGTGAAAATTCCATATCTGAATTACTTTTATTGAAACTAAGAAATGAGTTATATTCTGCGATAATTTTTTCGGTGGCTCAGGTACTGGTCGTATCAGGTCGTAGAAGATTCAAGGTCAGGATATTCGATAGGTTTTTCATTTTTACCTCTTCGTATTTTACTCGGCTTCATAATGCAGAAGTAGCAGTCATTGACGTGATTTTTTGGTTCTCGCCAGATCCTTGGTACTGTATATTTCATGGACCTCTTCTCACCTCGATACCTTAGAATTGCTTACCTTCCAAACATTTTTTTACAATAACTACAAGCAATATGCGGAGCCCATGGCTTGTTTTGATGCCGAACAGGACACTCAAAATATGATTCGTAGGCTTCACAGAGAACGTGAGACATCTCAAACTTTAATAATTTGACCACATATATAATAAAATGCATCAGCATCATATTAACACTTTCGCGACGACATTTTTAGTTTTTCTAGACTTGTAAAAAACACATGATCGTTGTTTATCACTTGAGTCCCATCTAGGAAGACTATGTGAACGTAAAAACCCCACTATGATCGCGCGGTATTTTTAAATGTATTGAAATTAATTAAAAAAATTTAAAATTAGTATTATTGCTATAACTATCACAAAAGCAAACTTTAAACCAAAAAAGGTATTTTCTTTTCGTTTTTGTGCATAATTAACCGAATAATCATAAAATAAACTTAAGGACAAAGAATGAAAATGGTTTTGCTGAGTCGTGTTTTATGGGACCCAATTTACCAAACGTATTCTAATTCAATTGACTCGGTACAGAAACAATTCCTGCTCTTCTGTCTTCGTGGATTACATTTCAACCCATTAACCATGCCTTCATACTTAGCTCGAATGTGTAACACCTTCAACCAAATATATTGATTTTTCATTGGAACCAAAGTCAATAAGTAGGTTAATAATTGATTTTCTAAATTGATATGCAGTAAAATAAATGTAATCTAATCAAATGGTAGTTGATGGCCTATTTTATTAAAGTGTAAATTTAAATTTGTAAAATGTCTGTAAGGAAAAATCCAACTGTTTATATGCCGTTTAGACGGCGCACCTGCCTAGAGGTTGTTGGCAGCCCCAACGCTAGGATCGGACGCTTTGGCCCAATCAGTCAATCGTCTTAAACAAACCGATTACAGAAACGTCAACAAATGAAAATAATAACTCTCCCTCACCGATGACGACCTACCGCTTTAAACAAAGGATAATGATTGGAACATGGAATGTTAGAACCCTCTCTTCTCCATCGAGACTTGAGCAAGTGTGTAACGAATTTGTCTCTTATAAACTGGACATCCTCAGTATGAGTGAAATTAAATGGTTGAATAAGGGCTCTGAACAGCTTGAATCCGGCCATTTATTTCTTTTTTCTGGCAACGATAGATACCGTATGAACGGTGTTGGCTTGCTTTTGTCACCTATGGCAAAACAGGCGCTCATTGAATACGTTCCCATTTCAGACCGCCTAATAAAGGCTCGTTTTAATTCTAAATACAGGAAGATATCTGTACTTCAGTGCTATGCTCCCACCGAACCAGATGATGACAAAACAAAAGAAGAGTTTTACTCCCAACTTGAAGCAGCTGTTAACACCATTCCATCGGGTGATATTAAAATAGTTTTGGGCGATTTTAATGCTAAAGTTGGAAGTGATAACTACAACCTTCAGAGGATCATGGGATCCCATGGCTTAGGATCTTCGAGAAATAACAATGGGGAGCTTTTGGTTGATTTTTGTGCACGACACAGTTTATTTATTGGTGGTACTAAATTCCCTCACAAGGATATCCACAAGTACACGTGGGAATCGCCAAACGGCCAATATCGTAACCAAATAGATCACATTCTGATCAATAAATTGTTCTTAGGATGCCTACTGGATGTTAAGACCCGTCGTGGCGCAGATATTTACAGTGATCATCAACTTTTAGTTGGGACCTTTAAACTACGCCCAGCAGCTCATAAGCGCTATACAAAGCGCAAAAGGTACAGCCTACCTCGTCTCCTAAATCCTCAAACACAGTCGGCATACGAGGATTTATTGAAGAACAAACTTCAACCAAATGTACATCACCCTTGGCAAGAAATTGCACAAATTTGTAAGGATAGCGCAGAATCCGTCCTTGGTATACGTAAACGTGACCACAAACCTTGGCTGAGTGAACAAACATGTCAACAGATCAAATTCAGAAAACAGCTAAAACAAAAAGTTGACCGTGCAAAAGCAGCAGAGGAGAAACAAAGATACAGACAGGACTATGGACAGGCTGCACGTAGTGTAAAATCAATGGTAAGAGCAGACTGTAAAGCTTACTATAATAATATTGCTTCAGATATGGAAAAAGCTGCAAATACTGGCAATCTGCGGGATGTCTATTCTGGCATAAAACAGCTCAGCGGTAAAAAATTAAATACAACGTCATCAATAAAGGATCAAAACGGTAACGATCTAAGTACCATTGACCAACAGCTCGAAAGATGGCGGGATTATTTCTCAACAGAACTCGCAAATGATGTAGAAACTTCCTTCCCTTTGTTAGAAGCACGCCGCAGTCCAAACCGGCTAATATCAACGTCATCACCAACCTTACATGAAGTACAAAAACCCTGGAGAATCTGAAGAACCAAAAAGCTTCCGGCAGCGACGACATCCCAGGTGAACTCTTAAAATATGGTGCAACAACACTTGCCAAATCCTTAACCCCAATTATAAGCGAAGCATGGGATACAAATTGTATACCTCGTTCTTGGAAGGAAGGTGTAGTAATAACTGTCCCCAAAAAGGGTGACTTAACGTCATGCAAAAACTGGAGAGGTATTACTCTACAGAACGCAATATGTAAAGTAATGTCGCTTTTAATTTTGGGAAGAATAACGCCGGTGGTGGAACCTCTTCTCCGCAAAGAACAAGCTGGATTTAGACCAAACCGCTCTTGTGCGGATCATATTAACACACTACGTATCATCATTGAGCAATCTGTTGAACATAATTCACAATTATATCTTCTTTTTGTGGACTTCGAGCGTGCATTCGATACACTGTCTAGGAACGCTCTTTGGAATGCACTGGCTCTTAAGGGTATCCCTGAAAAGATAATCAATCTTATTAAGGAACTCTACAATGACTCGACTTGCGTTGTGCGTTTTAACGGTCAGGATAGCCAACCTTTCCAAACAAACCGTGGTGTTAAGCAAGGATGTGTCTTATCGCCAACTCTATTTCTAATTCTCCTGGATTGTGTCATGCAAAAGACCAATTTAGATTCACCGCGTGGGATCCGTTGGAACTTAAACGAATTCCTTAATGATATTGACTATGCCGATGATTTGTGTTTAATGGCACACCGTTTTTCTGATATAGAAGACAAACTCAAAGTTCTCACACAAAATGCAAATGCGGTTGGTTTAATAATCAATGTCAAAAAGACAAAACTGCTAAGGATCGGTAACACTTTAAATACATCCTTAACATTGAATGGTGAGAATATCGAAGATGTTGAGTCCTTCTGCTACCTCGGAAGCATTCTTACAAGCGACGGTGGCTCAGAAAAAGATATAAATAATAGAATCAATAAAGCTAGAGTTGCATTTCATAGTCTATTTAAAGTATGGAGATCAAAAAATATTTCTAAAAAAACTAAACTCCGTATATTTCAATGCAGTGTTATGTCAATATTATTGTATGGCTGTACTACTTGGGGCACTTCACAACAACAAATAAGAAAACTTCAAACATTTGTTAATCGCTGTCTAAAGCAAATTCTTGGAATATTTTGGCCCAACTGGGTAACAAACGAACAACTACTCACGCTATCCAATTGTCAACCAGTAGCAGCAGAAATTTGCAAACGTAAATGGTCCTGGATAGGCCATATACTTCGGAGACAAAGAGATGATATTGCTAGATCTGCCTTAGACTGGAATCCCCAAGGTCAACGCCGAGTCGGTCGACCTCGTAACACCTGGCAACGAACTACTCAACGTGAATGTGAAATAGTGAACATAACATGGAACCAAGCCAAAGCACTTGCAAAAATCGCAATAGATGGAAAGAATTCGTTGACGCCCTATGTTCAACAAAATGAACTTTCGTATAATTATTTATCATTACTATTTTTTTTTTTTGTTTGTTTGTAGTGATTAATATTTATTATGAATAAAGGCTTAAATATAATATAATTGATAAATAAATAAATAAACGAACATCACATTAATTTTCATGCCTAGAATATCAAGAGTGTTTGATTGCTCAATAGCTATACCTCGCATGGATACAGATGACGCTGACTCCACAATACGTCTGTGGGTCAACATACAACATTGGTTTTTACGAGCATTAAAATCGACCTTATTCGCAAGACCCCACTCGGAGATTGTCGTAGGTCGTGATTTAGTGTGTCGTTCATATTCTGCCTTATAGCTTTAACTTCACTAATGTTTGGTCTATGATTAAAGGAAAATGAATGACAAATGCTGCCGCCATCTGTGAAAAAATGGATACGAATGGAAGTTAGACATAGGACGATTTAGCTGTAATTTTTTTTTAGTCCTGGCCACACTGTATTTTTCGTATGAAATAATAGATGTTGGTGCACATTTTTCACAAATTGGAAAAGAGTACTAGGCTTAACTGTCAAAAATATACTGTAAACTGGAAGTTAAGGTGATAGTTAGTTTTAAGGGAATTGTTGAAAATGACCTTTAAAATATTAAACATTTGTCTGGTTTAATTTAAATTTTACACTTTATTAAACGTAATCAATAACCTAAAATTAGATATGCTTCATTTGAATTTTAAAATAAAATTATCTTAACTGCTGAAGATGTGTAGGTTGACATCACTTAAGGGATACAAAATCTTTCTTTAGTTTTTTTGTTAAGAAATCGTATAAAATAAAATACAATAAAAGAAAAGAAACCTTCTTTTACACTTTAATAAATCCAATTAAAAATTAAAAAAAAATTTACAAATAAACCATAAGTGGCAAATGAACCATATGTGGCAAGGAATCATTGGCAAAACCAAAAATAGTTATTTCTAAAACATTTGAGCTTTGAATAAAAAAGGTTATTTAAAAAAAATTTTACTTTATGTAAACAAAGTGTTCTATTGTGTAATATTGGTTGAATTGCTACAATTTTATGAATGTCATATTCATAAAGTTAATTTTATAGTTAAAACCAATATGATACAATAGGACACTTTGTGAATTGCCTTATATTTTTTTTTTAAATTTTATTAAGGTACAAAAAGTACATACATACAACTATTAACAAAATGTAAGAAGCTTAAAGTTCTAACAAAACTTAATACATATATATGTACTGTCTTTTGGTTTTTCAATTTAAAATAGGATATTTTAAACATTAAATTAAATTGCACGTGTTAAGGTACACCCAAATATGAAATCAATGTCTCAGTATATTTTCAGTCCCTACCCCCACTAGTTGTGAAAAGGGTATACTAAGTGTGTCATTCCGCTTGAACCTTTTTCATAATCATCAAATAGCCCATAAGGTATATATATTCTGGGTCCTTGAGTAATTCTAAGTCGATTTAGCCATGTCCATCTGTCCGTCTGGCATAAGCAGTTTGGGATTGAAATCCAGCAAAATCGGTTAAGTAGGATAAGAGTTATGAATAAAAATGTGGAACAACCACCCTAAAAAATTGATAATTTTGTTATAAAAACTAACATAAATGGTGGCGGAATAAACATATTGATATGAGATTTGGCACAAATTCGTTCTATATGAAATCTAAAAATCATAACAAAAAATGTGAAGATCGGTCCATAATTTACCATAGGAACCATACAAAGCCCGCCCTCGAAAAACACTTAGGTACGCCTAAAACCATAACGCATAATGCTATTGTAATAAGTTTTGAACTGAAAAAGTTTTATATAACTAGACATCGCACGGTTAAATTTCGTGAGGATCGGTCCATAATTTACCATATATGTATATCCCACTCACGGAAAACTCTTTAGTTTGCCTAAAACCGTAACGAATAATGTTATTGTAAAAAATGTTGGTTTATCTCAATTTTATATGAGTCGAAATCACACTGTAAAATTTCGTGAAGATCGGTTCATAATTTACCATATTTCCGATATAAAGCCAACTCCTGAAATATGAAAAAATAAATTTTTTTTTTGACAACGGCAACATTTTACCTCTCTATAACTCGACAAATAAACCTCATACTCTCATTCATATCTACTAGTACTATAGTTATGCCGAATATAAAGGAATCCCAAAAAAATCTTTTTATTGGGTTGTCCGCATCACAAATAATAGCTGCGTTCGTGAACACAAAAGATTTTACTATTTTTTACTGAACTTTACTGTATTTTACGAAATTGCGTTCGAGTACACAAAATGCAGTAAATAAGAACAAAAATTGAGAGCGTAAAGTGACAGTTCTTGAGTGAGTACTTACGAATTTTTACTGCAGAAATTTTTGCAGTAAAATTTTAGGTAAATCAAAAAAAAAAAAACATGTGTTACAAAAGGTAAACCAGCAAAAGAAACAAACAAAAAGGATACAACTTGTGAAGAAATTGTTTTAATAAAAGAAAGTTGAAATAAAAATTAAACAATAACAAAAAGTTAATAAATATTAATTAGTTAAACTTATTTGTGGTGCATTTATATGGCTAAATTCCAACTTTTAAACTTTTTTTGTTGTTGTTTTATTTTTTAGAGTTGTTAAAAGTATTTGTATTTGGGTATTTAGTACTTCACGAATTTTTTAAGTAATCAATAGCAAAAAAATATATTCATGTATTTTTTAACAAATTTAGCCGGACACAAATTAGTAAAATCAAATAAATTAAAATTAAAATAAAATTGTGAAAGAAAAATGAAATAAATTGTTGGGATTTTCTTAAAAATTTCGATAAGAAAACGAGTTAAGTAGTCAAAAGTGTAAACATTTTTCAACACTTCAATTATTTGCCATCAGCTGTTGCCTTTATTTTAGGAATTTTTACAAATTTTGCGTTCGCGTACTTTTCGGGACAACAGCTTTTTGTGAGCGAAAATTTTTCAGTTTACTCATTTACTGCATTTTACTGTAAAAGTACTCAAACGCACCTAATGCCGCCTATCTCACAACTTGTCGCTCACTTGCTGCAACGTTGTCATAACACAAAAAATCCATTTCGAAATAAATGTGTTTATAGTTTTTAAATTGTTCGCACCACTTAGAAAAAAATAACGACACATTCTCTTCAAACGGGGAAAGTGTAAAAGATATAAAGACAAATTTTATACACAATTGGGGGATTCACAAGGTGTCATAAAGTCATATGTCTTAAAATAATAACATGAAAAAATACGACTGTTGTGAGCAACCCCTCATAATTTAATGTGCTATTAATTACGACAGCACAATAAACATAGCAAGCAGCGTTCTATTTATTTAAGACACTTTTTGTTTACAAACCAACAACAATATTTTTAAGCCATTGTAAAATGTTAGAACATTATGACAATAAACCATGATAGCACACCTTGTGAATACCCCAAATGTAAAGAACACCATAACGAACAATTCCGCATCACGAACTCTAAAATTTATTTTTTGAATTATGACGACACAGTAGCCAATAAGAGGTGTGTACTCAAAATTTAATGTAGAACAACAACAAGGCAACGATTTCAGTGCATGGGCCCTCTAAAAGCTCAATGCTTTCAGTTTTGTTAGCGTTCCATTTTTTAAAGACCATATAACATATAGGTAGGTGTATATTATAAAAGATATAGTGGTAAGGACTTATAAACATTAAGACTTGACTAAACCTCCATTAAAGATCCATTAAATATTATAAATACAATGGATATCTTGGATAAAAATAATGCGTCTTATAACGCACCCATTGTTGAGGACCTCGAGCTATCTTACCTTCACTGCAAAAGTGACCTCTATTGAACAGTGATGCCAACTCTTTATTACTAAAAAGGGCTACATTTTTAGTCAAAATTGGCTATAAAATGGCTAAACAAGATGTTATTAAAAAAATACGCATCACTAATAATAAAAAAATTACAAAATTTACTTAACACACTGAAATTGCACATAATAGATTATTTTGTTGCATAAGAAAAATCTTTGAATAATGAAAAGCTCAAATTATCGACGAAGCATTTACTAATTAAGAAAAATTCAACGTTACAACACAACTAATGCTGCTCTTATACCATTTTTTGGTCTACAAATTTTAAAATCTGAAATTTTGAAAACTTGCGAAAAGTTATTTTGGTGCGGAAGCAAATGCTGCAATTATTCATTCCGCTTGTGCGGTATCCTTCCGTTGTTGAGGTATCATCTCTTCCATTGCGGCATTGCCATATTATTAAAACTCAAAATTGTTTACGTTAAAATTTTACAACGAGAAGCTAACGGAAGGAATACAAATTTAAGAGAAAACTAATAATTTAATAAAAACAAAATTGAGTTTAATTATTTAAACAAAATTATTATACGAATAAAAGAGATGAATATACCAGCAAATTTTAGTTTAAAGCAATGAATGATTTAAAGTAGTTAAATCAAGGACTGATTTAAAGAAGTTTAATCGAGGAATTGCTTGTTGTTTTAGTCAACGTGCGCCAGCCAAAATGTTGGGAAAAAAATGGTGGCATTGACTCTGAATGGTTACAGGTCGTGATTTAAAGATTTAAAGCCTTATCAATTCATAAATTCGTTAATTTCGAATATTTTATAATTTGTTTCTGTTTTAAATGTAAGTTAGGCGAACGAAGTGTTAGTTCGGAAATAAATGAACAAGCAGTTAAACATGTATTGCATTTCTTATTCCAACTTACAGCCATACCTAAACAAGAGCGTAACGCGTTTTCTAGCTGTCAAAAATCCTCATGTCCATACAATTTGTATGAAGCATCCCTAAATAGCGCGGCGTCAACGCTTTGCAATTGGAAAATCCGATTTTGACAGCGCGTTTAAATAAACAGGGCTGCTATATTTGTTGTTTTGACAACCCTGTTTTTATTGTTTGATAATAAATAATGGCAAATTAGCTATTTTTAGGTCAAACTAGCGGTTTTAATTCAATTTCTTTTGTCTTTTATGATGGTTTTAGTCGGCACGAAAGTTAACACTACTGTTTATGGCACAACGCTGACGCTCCTAAGGCCATGTCAGATAAAACTTTTGCTTTTTTTTGCGTGACGTTTCTACCTTCGGCAGAAAAACGCAAAGCAAAAGGTGTATGCCACAATGAAAACTTTGACAACACTCACGCATTGTTTGTTTACTTATAAAAGCGGTTGGTAATTTGTACATTTAATTATTTGTTACAAAAATAAAAGTTAAAAATTTAATTGGATGGTTTTTTGGAATTGAATTTGGCAAAAAAAAAATTAAAAAAAAAGAAAATTATACTAGCCAATTGTCAAAGCGCGCAAAAAGATGAGAGTTGGCTAACTTTTTGCTTCGCTCCGCTTTGAAAGTACTTTATGTGACATGTTTCGTATAAGTACGTATATTTTATCTTAGATGCCAAAGCGAATCGGTAACGCAACGCGAAGCAAAAGTTTTATCTGACATGGCCTTTATTTAGGTATGGCATATCAGCGTAAAAGCTACGCTGAAGAAAACGTTCCGCCTTCCGCTCTTGTTTAGGTACGGCTGTTACTCCCTATCATATATCTGTAACAAATCTTTAGATTTATAGCGAAAAACTCTTCTTTCTACTCGAAGTTCTTCTCAAGCGTCGTCACTGCTATCTTCAAAAATGCTTTTGTAACCATATAACTTTTATATATATTCCTCTCCGCGTTTGTATATTTTACATAAATTTATCTTACATGGAGGCCACACGATCAATTTTCGTCTTTCGTCTCTCACTCTCATTGTTTTTACTAACACACTCACACTTTTTAAATTGATGAAGAGGTTGCTCTAAATTTTAACTATCCATTTGTTTGGCAATTTTACGTTCAATTTAACAGCTGATTAGAAGTGTAGTGAGCAAATTTTTCGTTTGTCAGTATAAGTTGTTTTCTTGATGACATCTTGAAAGTAAATTGCTTAAAAATTGCGTGCAGCCTACGTCACAGCTTTCAATTTATGTAAATTTTGACAAACAGTATATGTAAAAGGCTATCAACAAAAAGTTGATCGTATGGCCGCAGGGTTACAAAAAATTATTACTCAAATATTTTAGCAACTGACACAATATCAACTCAGAAATTATGAAAACAGGGATAGTAAAAAATTTTTGCGAAAAACTTATAAGTCTGGGTTCACACTATGACAGTTTTCTTTTAGAAAGTCTGAGTTTATTGATGAGAGGGGAAAAAATAACACCATGTTCTCTTCTCCTCTCACCAATAAACTCAGACTTTCTGAAAAAAAACTTTCATAGTGCGAACCCAGACTAATACCGCAGGAATGAAAAATTGCAATTGGCATATCGATCGATATTTATGTGCGTTGAAATTTCCTTTCCGTGCGGAATCAAGTATACCACCCACTATTTCGCAACCCTCCAAAAAGTTTCGTACAAAATGTGAAGATGTTAAAAAAGGGTCTTAACAACCTATCGCCTACACAACAAGGCAAACTCTTTTTAATTTCTCTTTTGCCTGTTGTGTTACAAAAATATCCAATTCATTATTTTCGTACAATTGAAACATCTATTCTTTAAACTTACAGTTAAAATAATAAATTTACCCTTTTCGTTAGAAATAAGTACTTCATTATTCTATACGATACATTTTTATAAAGATTAAGTTCCTTTTAATAATTTTTCAGCATCATTTTGCGATGAAAAATTAGGAGGAATGCTTTTATAGGAGTTATTAACCTTAGAATTTTGCTAAGTTTTCTCTACTTTTTTTAGTTTTGTGTGCTTGTATGGAAACTTTCGAAAAGGGTCACAAAAAGGGGACTTTCCAGAAAAAGGGGTCAAACAAGGGTATTTCAATTAAAAAAGAGTCAAGCTTTTTAAAGGCAGTATTTCCCATTTTAAAGAAAATAATAATATCAAGTTTTTATAAGCAAACAAAAAATATATATTTAAGGTCCGAAGTGCTCAAAAATACTTAACTTTTTTCTTGAATTCCCTTTCCTATATTTTACACCTGACCGATTTAGAAATTTCAAATAAATTTTAGGGTTTGTTTCCAATTTGGCGATTGTCCTAGAATTTTAGTCGTGTTCGCGGTAGAAGCAATTTCTTCCTGTAAGTTTTCTGATTCTTTAAATCTTTTAAAATTTTTAGAAATATTAGGCTTTGCTATCATACCACTGTTGTCAAATTTTTTGAAATTTCCGCTAATTTAGGAATTTTTACCGAGTTTTTTCATTCCTTTAATTTTAGAGAATTTTAATCAATTTTATGGCGTCTGAAATATAAATTTTTTTTCGCTAATTATTGCAAACATTTCCGAATTTCTAAATTATTGCGAAGCTTTGTTGCTCTTTGAGGCAATCGTCGCCGTTTTAAAAATATTTTACAGGATACTATGTTCTCTACTTCACAGGACTACGGTCAATTTATACGGGGCGAAAAGTTTAATGCCTTATTCCACTAGTAAAGGTGCATGTACACGACATGTTTTTTACATCTGACTTCTCAACTTTTCAAGTCACATGTAATTGTGCATGTCTGTCAAAATTGCTGTTTTACATAAGGTTTATTATTTTTGGTCGCACACGTAATTTGTTTCTGACATTGTCTCTGTTTTTTCGCATACTTATTGCAGAAACCAAAGTAGTTCTCGGTTTCAAAATATCGTGCTGCCACCACAAAAACTTTTATTTGCGTCGTAAAAGAGTTTAGCCATCTTATCATTACCAATTTAGGATATTATAATAAAACGTTTTTTTTATATATATATATGAACATAATTTATATTCAATGGTGAAATTATCATACATACATCGGTGTTGTAAAATATTAACTTCAGCCGGCTAATGATTCCGTCAATAGTGCACCGCCGCTGGTTTGTCAGAAGAAAATAGTGTACGCTCTAATTGAAATTTTGTCAGATGACTTTGCGTCTGACTTTTACAGATGCAGTGTTTTAAAGGTAACACACGAACATGTATGTATTTACAGTGGGAAATTTGACAAGTCAGATGTAAAAAACATGTCGTCTACGGGCACCTTAAGGGGGAATTTTTTAAAATAAAACATGCTACCCTTTTGGAGAGCAAAACATTTTTAAGAAACGAACACCAGGTTGCATTTTTTAAATTAAATGTTTGTAGAAAAGAAAAAACCATAAGTTATTCAATAAATAAAAAATATATATAAAAAATAACAAATATGTATGTATATATGTATATGAGTTATGTTTGCTATTAGGGAAATTGTACCTTAATTTATACTTTACTATCGAAAATCTAATTTAGAAGTCGTAAAAATGGTTTTAATACAAACTTCTTACAAAAACTAGTTGTAAGTTTCTTTTTAAAGCAATGCTAATTTCGAAAACACTTTTTAGCTGAAGCACTACTATTGAAAAAAACAAAATGTGAGTGCAATTTCCAAAAAGGGTCAAAAAGTGGCTCAAAATAGTTAAAAATTATACAAAAGGGTAATTTAAAAACGGGTCATAAAGTCATAAAGGGTATCAACACCGTCGAAAAAGGGTCAAAATGATACTTTAGTATCACAGCGGTAACGCTGCTTGTTGACCTTTAAACTTTGCTTTAACAATTATAATGATTTCTACAAAATAACTTGATAATAATATACATAATTACTAGTTTACAATATTAATTTTTGTTATAAAGAAATAAAAACTTTTGCAACAAATAATAGGTTGACAATGATATATGTATGATGGTAACTTGGAAAAGAGATTTTCATGAGAAGAATCGCTTTTGCTGTCACGCATATTTTTAATGCTTTTGTTTTAAAACAACAACCTGTGTATATTGCTTGCATTGTTTTTTTCCCAATTGATTGGTATTTACTCATTCGCTTTTTAAGTTCCGTAAGCAATAACTTACTTTTATGCAGACCATTCAAATGATTCGTGACAAATAATAACCTTAACAATAGTTATAGATTGCTATATCTATATATATATATATATTTAATTTTATGTTTAAATACAATTAATAACATCAAAACCTAGACTCCGTAAAATTAATGCTACAAAATAAAATCTTTATTTATTGATAAACACATATACATATACATATACATATACATATACATATAACAATTATAACTTTTCATTGCTTTTGCGAATAGTTCTTGAAAAGCAAGAACATGCGTTTAGGAACAATCATGCATTGATTCGTTTGTTTGATGCTTAGTGATATCAAATTCTTCTTTTAAAAAACATAAATTTGTCACTTAAGTGGCTGCACATCTCTGGTATATACTTTATTATAAGGTGGTTTTTAAAATGTATTCTTGTAAAACGTCCTTTTTAAACCGGGGTTTAGAAAGTATATTTTAAAAAATACTTTGTTTTTTTAAAGCACTCCTTAATTGTAGTTTTTAAAAAATTCTTTTTCAAGATATTCATTTTTAAAATACATATGTTTTAAAATTCACTTCTTTTAAAAAGTTATCTGTTAAAACTTACATGTACTTTCTTAAAAAGGTGCTTTATGAAAGTTACATGCACAGAAAAAAATATTAAATTTCTCCAATAACCAAATTCATTCCTAATTCATAATATCAAGCAAACAATTTGTTGATTTTGCACCTATTACCAAAATGATTATATTAATTACTAAAAATTTTTAAATTTTGAAAAAAATTTTTCAATAAATGATATTTTTAATTTTAATTAAAAAAGTGATCAAAAAATTTTGCCATTTCAAACAATGTGTTAATTTATTTAAATAAATATTGACAATTCCCAACAACAATTCTACATGTTTAAATTTTTATTTTAAACGAAAAAAGTCAATTATGCTTTTTTGTGATTTAATTAAAATTTTAATTGAAAATTTATTTGAAAACAACTAAAATGTTAATTAAATCAAAATTACATTTAAAATTTTTTTTTTCAACTAAAAAAATAATTGATTTAATTATCACATTAATTAAATGTAAATGCTTTTTAAACAATTTTTTTAATTGATAAAACACTTTTTTCTGCGTACATACTTTTAAATGTTTTTTTTATAAATTATTCTTTAAATAAAAAATTTTTAAAAAGGTACATTAATAAAAATGCACTAAGACACTTTTTTAAAAATAAAAAGTGTTTGAAACTTTCTAAAAATATAGCAAGAAAGCCTTAATATGAATGTTTATAGTAAATTAAGACATTCATATTGAAGTGCATACTAATGCTGGCAATCGTTGAATTCTATCTGCTTAAAAGTATTCAAGTCGGATTATTGTGCTTTTTTACAACACAAGTAATTATACTTGTAGTAAAATTTATGTGCTTTTTGATATTTTATTAATTTCTTATTTGGTAAAAATATTTCCGTTTTTACTCCATTAAGCCCTTTTTCTTATATCATGGAATTTTTGCTCTAAATAATTTTTAATATATCGTGGTCGTAAGAATAGTTTTTTTATATACCCCTTTTTGTCCTTCCAAATTATATTTTTTTTTTAGTTTTATGTTCCTAACGCTATGTTCACACCTATTAAATATTTGACGTCCTAAACGTAACCACTAGTTTTATTAAAAAAATGTTGGCCTTTGCAAAGCTTTTGCTGGATCGAACATCATTTAACATTTCTTACAAACAAAGGTGAGGAAGTCAATAAAAATTGTTAAAAATAAAGCTAAAGTTTGATCAATTTGCTGGTCATGCTTTTTTTTTTTTGATTTTTTCGTCAAATATTTGTTAGGTCTGAACATACCGTAATAATATTTCTTGATAAAAGTTAATCCATTTTTATTTTTAAACAACAAATTTTCACAGAAAATTCGTTTCATAAAAGGTTTATAAAACTGTTTTATTTTTTTTTGTGAATAAGGGGTAACTCTTTCTTACTTAAAGCTATACCATTTTTTATTTTTCTTTTTTTTCCTCTTTTCTCTAACGTAACTTCGTTATGAAATTCTATCTTTGTACCAAATTTTATCATAACCGATTCATCTGTTTGGGCGTAATTGCGCAACAAACTTACACCCAAGTCGAATTAATGTAAACGGTGGTGGCACTACTGCAACAACTACAACAATAAAAATACAACATTGTATTATTGCTTTAGGTGGTCTATATGTCAAAAACTCAAGTAGCTTTTGTCATTTCTCTTTTTAAGGATGTGTGTGAAACGGTAGCAAAGTTCTATGGTGAATAAAAATTGTTAAAAATTTCTACGCTAATGTCAAAATTTATACTAGCCCCCGGGGCTAGTGTCATTTTATTCTCCTCAATAGTGTACAAATTTTACTTCCGTGAGTACTTTGCTACCGTTGCACACATTATGAGTAAGAATAAAAGTAGTTCAACCGAGTCTTCGACGCCACATAAAAATTGAATTCGCCTTGCTTACACCTCATTTTTATTTTACAAGTTGTTATATATAATTTTATTTTTATAAAGGAACATTTTTTTAAATTGTACTCTTTTCAAAAGTATTTTTTAAATGTAATATTTTATAGTTATTTATTTAAAAATTAAAATTTTAAAGTGGTGTACATATATGTATATTACAAAAATTATTTTTATACAGGTAGTTTTCATTAATTTAAAGTATTTTTTTTTTTTTGTATTTGCATAGTAAATTTTATTTATTAATTTACAATTTGAATTTCTTTAATGTTTTCTTTTTTTTTAATAAATTTAAAAACACTATTCAATTAACGCCATACCATATAAAATATTTTACACTTGGTAATACTTTTCATATATACTTGGCAGTTCTATAGACTTCATACACAATCTTACACGTGGCAATACTTTTTGTTTTATCTTTCTATCTTCCTTTTCCGCCATTTAATATTGTTGTACATTTAGTTTAGTTTTACAATGCTTCAAGTTAAGCCGGTTTGTTTTATAAGCTTGTGTTTAGTTTATAATAAAGCATATAAATAATTAAGAAAATCTAATAAAAATAAATAAAAAGTGTAAATAAAAGTGTTGCCTACAAAATAAAAGTAAAATCTTAAAGAGAAGTGTTGAATTTATTAAGAAAACTGTGTGGAAATATTTTGCAAATTGGAGGCAGCGAAGCCAATTGTTTGTTTCTTTTAACTGCGCAGTCGACTTTTTCTTCTCTCCAACTGTGCTGTAAGCAGTGTTGCCATTTTCGAAATTAAGAAAAGTGTCAAGTGTATTGTAAAAACGAGTAAACAAATTACGAAAATAGGGTAAAAAGCGCCAAGGGAAAAGGTGGGTGTAGTGTAACTACTTTAGAGTAATTGATATTTATTCGATCGAATAAGTTTTAAATTTTTAATATTGTTGTAAAAACAATATTAGAACAATTCGTTAACGATGCCTGGAAACCATTGTAATTTTATTCAACAAAAATTTAAAGAACCATTAATTTTTCCATTTAATCAAAATCTTAATAAGGCTACACCAAGCCAGTGCCATTATTTAGATTACATCCCATAACTTTCAACTGATATAAATCACATATCAGGCGCCAATATTACAGTAGCCGACACATTAACAAAAATAGATGAAATTAATATAGCAAGACTTGATTATAAAAAAAATTGATAATATACAAAAAAAAAAAAAAAAGATGATCAAATTATACAGTTGATCAGCAATAATAGTTCTTATTTGTTGAAGTTGATTAATTTCCCAAACACAAACGTTAGAATAATCTGTGAGATTTCTACTGGTACGATCCCACCTTACGTTCCACAAGAGTTACGCAATGATGGATTCAATAGTATTCACAACCTGTGATATGGTGGAATACGCAATAGTATAAAGATGATAACGTAGCGATTTTCCTAGCCGTCTATGAATAAGGACATTGGAATTATGGTTCACAATTGTATTTCATGTAAAATAAATAAAATTTCAAGCCACACTTCCAGTAAAATTACAAGTATTCTCATTAAAAGTGATCGTTTTAAAGAAGTACATATCGATATAGTTGGTACATTATCGCCATCTGAAGCAAATACTTATTTACTTACGTGCGTTGATCGATTAAATAGATGACCTGAAGCTTTTCCTATATCTGATTTTAAAGCTGAAACTGTTTGTAAAGCCTTTTTTAATGGTTGGATATGTCGATTTGATTGCACAAATACCCTAATATCGGATAGATATTATTGAAAGCCGATTTCTAATCTTTGTTTTAAAAAACTCAACTAATTTCAACTTTGGCATTTCAGTAAGGAAACGAAAGTATACGAATAATAAAGTTAGCTGGTTCTTAAAAACGATTTCCCCCAAAGAATTTTTTAAATTGTAGACGTTAATCCAAAATTGATCAGTTTTTTAATTTTTTGCAATATAAGCATCAAAAAATACCGTTATTTTAAAAAGCGTATTCGGAAAAAATAAAAGGGTAGCGAGAACAAAAAAAAAACATCATAAAATACCCGAAAAGCATAAAAATGGCAACACTAGCTGTTAGCGCTTGTTTTTATATGACTGCGCAGTTTTTTTTTTTTTTGTATTAATGGTTATAAGAGTAAAATATTTTTATAAATTCTCTCGAGCATGTTTGTTTGTTTGTTTATTTTTTTGTTATTTCAATAATAGGTGCGTTTGAGTACTTTTACAGTAAAATGCAGTAAATGAGTAAACTTAAAAATTTGCTCTCACAAAAAGCTGTTGTCCAAAAAAGTACGCGAACGCAAAATTTGTAAAAATTCATAAAATAAAGGCAACAGCTGATGGCAAATAATTGAAGTGTTGAAAAATGTGTACACTTTTGACTACTTAACTCGTTTTCTTATCGGTACTCGATTAAATACTTTTTATAACACGAATATTTTTGGAAAATACAAACAAATTATTTTATGTAATCCCTCATATTTGTTTGTTTTTTATTTTATTTGAATTTGCTAATTTGCGTCCGGCAAAATTTGATCAATAGTACACGAATACTTTTTTTACTATTTATAACTTTAAAAACAAGGGCTGTTCTAAGTACCCGAGTACTTGACACTTTTACAACTCCAAAAAATTAACATAACAAAACAAAGTTTCAAAAGTTGGTATTTAGCAATATAAATTCTTCACAAACAAGTTTAATTAATTAATATAAATTAATTTTTTGTTGTTATTTTAGTTTTATTTCAACTTTTCTTTTTTTAAACAATTTTTTTCACAATTTGTATGCGTTTTGTTTGTTTACCTTTTGAAACATATGTTTTTTTGTTTTACTAAATTTTACTGCAAACATTTCTGCAGTAAAAATTTGTAAGTAATCAGTCAAGAACTGTCACTTTACGCTCTCAATTTGTGTTCTCATTTACTGTATTTTGTGTACACGAATGCAATTTAGTAAAATGCAGTAAAGTTCAGTAAAAAATAGTAAAAACTTTTGTGTTCTCGAACGCAGCTAATATGTGCATGATATATGATATCATAATACATATTTGATTCATTACCAGGGTTACCGTTTAAAAAAATTTTATCCGACCAAAATTGTCTGCAAAACCTACCATAAACCTTTGAAACCGACCAAATTTTTTAAATATTTAAAATCCGTTACATAAAATAACGTTATATAAAATGCAAAATGGCCCATCATCATTTTTCAGGAGCACTTTTGTGATAGGCTAAACTCTTGACCGTACCTCAACATACACACTTTAATATAAAGTCTTTTTGCAAAGAGGCTTAAAAAAATAATTTTCTTTTCGCCGATCGTTGAGGTCGCCTTTTTACATTTTTCATAATATCTTAGGCATTTACAGTTCGATCTTAAAGAATGATGTATCAATGTTTGCCATTGACCTCAAGTATCACGTTTAAGTAGTTATCCATCTGATTTCTGTTTGTACAACCCTAACGTCAGAAAATTAAAGCCCGCAAGTATTTCTATAATTCCCTCAGGACAGTCGGCTTCTGCTGGAGTTATCGAATTACTTCCTTAGCAAAAGTTATATTGTTTGTTGATAAAGGGTTTTTTTTAAAAATTTAAACGGCATCTGACTTGGTAAGCTCAAATAAGGTGACAAAAACTATAGTTTCTTGCGAGCTTTAAATTTCTGACATTAGGGTAGTACGAACAGAGATCTGGTGGATAAATACTAGAACGAGATACTTGAGCTTCAAAATGCAAAACATTGGTCTTCTCGAGACGAAAACATTGATATATCATACATTATGATCGGACTGTCAATGTCATAAAGGCAACCGCTACGTTCAGCACATAAAATTTTTTTTTGAATCCTCCTTGCAAAAATACTTTATATTAGATGGTGTACGGTGCACTTTTTTTCCTTGTAAGGTGGTACGCTCTACTAAGCTACAAAACATTCTAATACTTTGCAGACAAATTAAAAATTTATCAAAGAGTTTGCTTATTGTTTTCCCGTTGATAACTTTTTCGGAGCACTTTGGGACAGATAACATTGTAAAAATCTACACGGTTGAATTGTAGAATGCTTAAAAAAGCGAGTTCCTCTGCAACTAATGCTTTAGAACTCACCGATACCTCTGGAAGCTCTGCGGCTCTTATACCATTGACTTTATAAAAACATGATAAAAATTGAGAATTAAAGCATCTGACTGTTCTATAATTCTTACAATATCTCCTTCCAAAGAAGTCCATCTTGTATAAGAAACACCTTATATCTTTTGGGGTGGTACATAACAGTATTACTGAAATTATTTTATTAATTATATTCTTATTACTTCGACCTTTTTCTATTAAATATTATATTTCATATATTTTTCTCAAGCTAAAGGTCACTTTTTTAAAAAGAAATTAATTAAATAATTGTTTATTTTTCAATATTTCGATTTCCGTTAGAAATCTCCTTCAGGAAATCTTAAAAAAAAACTGCGAAAAAACTTTAAATATTACCACAAAGAACCTCAATATTCTTGGCATTGCTAAGAAAGACTTGAGCTTACCAACATTACCAGTCATGACGTTAGCGCCGTTTGTTGCCAATCCGATCAAATTTTTTAAAGGAATATTGTTTGTTGATAAAGGGTTTTCTATAAAAAATTTAAACGGCATCTGACTTGGTAAGCTCAAATAAGGTGACAAAAACTATCCTATATAAACTGACACCATCAAAGTAACTTGCTACTAACGTAATACATATCATTTCATTGCCACATCCATAGTTTCAACAATCCAAAAATAAACAATAAAATTGTGTTTTGCAAAAAAAAAAATATTAGATTTGCACTTGTCTGCTTTGCGGCCAGTGTTCTAAATTTGTTAAAATAAATTTAGCACATATTCTCAAAACGACCAAAATTAGGTTTGGCCTACCATTCTACCAAACGGAAAATATCCGACCAAAATTGGTCGGAAAAGACCTAGTTCGGCAACCCTGTTCATGACATTGTGTGCGTAGAATTTTTGTTTTGAAAGGACATTATTTAGAATTGAAAATAAATTGCTCATTATTTTTGTGGTTACACTAGTAATTTTTTCTCTTAATTTGTAAATAAAAATATATATATAAAATAAACCAAGTTTTAAATCTTGTGAATATTCATTTAAAATGAACTGGCTTAAGCTACTGTCAAAAAATAACGAAAAGTTCCAAAAATGCATATAAAAAAACAAAATCCAAAAACTGATCGGAATATCCGATCCGATTTGCTTAAGCAAATGACAGTTTCATAAAACTAAATGAAAAGTTTTATAAATTTCAATATGGGTTGACACATATAAATTATGTATGTACATGCATTCGCACAGTTGCATAAGCCAGCAAAATCGGTATAAAATATTTAATATGGTATTCCCTTCAAATTGTTATACATATGTTCCAAAAATCGGAAATAAAAAATCTCAATCTTAAATAAATTGCATAAATTATATAATAAAATAGTCGCGCATCAATATTGGGGAAACATAAAAAAGTTAATTTTAAAAAAAATTTGAAATGTAGAGATAATATCGTTTAAATTTAAATTTATGTAAAAGAAATAGTGAAAATCAAAGAAATATAAAATAAAGATAAATTCAAAAAAAAGTTTAAGCAACATTTTATGGCCTGTTAATAATAAAAGGAATTTAAAGAAAAAAATTGAGTGCTATGTCTTTGTTTGAGACAAAAAAGTCTTAAAGAAAATGTTTTTGAAAAAAAATAACATAAACTTATACATTTTATGCAACTTTAGCTCTAGAATGTCGCGAAGCAGCAGGTAAGTGTATTATTAAATATTAATACAATATGATCAGTAAACAGTTTTATTTCTTTTTTCCGCTTAAATAATATTTGCAAGAATAATGTAAATATTAAAAGAAATTGAATTATTACGCCTTAATACCATAATAATAAAATTTTCAAGCTTTTTTGTCCAATCACCCTCACCCAAGAACGACCCTGTCAAAACATTTTTTTTTGCTAATTTTCACAAAATATTAATTTTTAAGCTTTTATGTCGCTTTTAAGTATTTTATAGTATTTAAATAATATGAAAATAATTTATTTATTCATAATTATAGCTAAATTATAATAGGAACAATAAATTTTATTTAAAATAATAACAACTAATTTATTTAGTTGTTATATATTGACCTATGAAATTTCGCACAATTTTCTAACAAAAAATTGCAATTTCTTTTCAACGCATTAAACATTACATACCAGTACTATTTGGAATATTCTAATCATGTAAACACTTTTTCCATTTTACTCAATATCACAATATTACAATCGCACGACCTTGGGGTTGCCGTAAAACTCGTAGCAATATCCTGTTGAAACCACATCTCACCAGGATCAATGTCATCTATATTTTCCAAAACCTCTGTGGGCCGTAACGCGAGTTCCGCTTTAATTTTTGAAGAAACAAGGTCCGATGATGCCACCAGCGCGTAAACCGCACCAAACGGTGCATTTTTCTAGATATATTGGAGTCTGTTGGGTATCATATGGATTGGTCTAACGCCATATGCGGCAACTTTGTTTGCTAATAAGCCCGTTACCCAAAAATCATAAGTCCCTAAAAACCACCCTTTATAACCGAATCATTAAAATGGAAACGCATTGATTTTTTATGCATATTTTCCCATATTTTTTCGCAAACGCATTTTTGTTTTCTAAGTTTTGGCTTAAAAAATCATATATTAAATGTTGTTATATTATTGTTTATTTTTTTTTATTTATGACCATTAAATTATTGTCTTCTTAATACTTAAAAATCTTTAAAGGCAACATATTTTAAGAATATAAATTTTTAATTTTTACCTTGGCGATTTTACTTTTTATATATAATTCAAAATCTTTAATGCATACGAAATTCCCAAATTTAATTAAAGTATATTGATAGATTTCTTAAGAACGTGTAAAACAAAAAATATTTTTAAAAGTCAAAGTCATTGTCGTGACCTTCAAACTGTCATTACAATCATAAACAAAATGTGTTTGTATGTTTAGAGGACATTGGCTTGGAATACATTTTCTGACAATCTTCTATATTGCACAGTTTGTTTATGTATTTGTATTTTTATCATTGGGATTCCAATAATAAGAAAATACAATTCTTAAGTACTTATACTTTTATTTTTTTTTCTATTTTAACATACATATCGTCATATGATTTCAAAAAAGCCCTTAGTTACATTGAACAAATTTTGCAGGAGAAGCTTTATAGCTCTACATTGAAAAATAACCAAAATTTTTAAAAAAGAAATTTCTTAGAAAAAAAACATATAATTTCGTATTAAAATACAACAAAGAAAAACTAATTGTTGAGAAATAAAGATACAGAATTTGCTTTTTTTGTGTTTGTAACTTATTTAATATCGAAAGGTGTTTGCACTAAGATCTTTTAGAATTTTGTTGATAAGAACGTTATTTTTAATTGTAGGAGTGTAACATTTTCAAGAGGTAGTTATTTTGAAACGGTGCATCATAATCGATCAAAAAGTTGATATAAAATTATCTGTAAAATGGCTTTTTTGAAATCATATTACGATATGTATGAACAAACATATAACTGCGGTTAAAATAATAGCACCAATTGAAATCTACTTACATCTTCCAAGAGGTTGGTGGGATTCTAATCAAATCAGAATTCAATGTTAGGTGGCCTTTGGACACAAAATCTAAAACCCTTTCTACCAAATAGAACACATTTCTGATCTATCCATAGCACTTTTCTCTATTTTTTCAGTGGATAAATAACATGACCCTTTTACAAAAGAAAATCGTTTGGCTACATGCTTGGAAGAAAGTAGGGGTTATCTTCGTGGGTTACAGTCGTTGATAGTGGTTTCTCGTCGTCTACGATGAAAAGATTCGACGCACGCCGGTATATCCAATGCCTTTTTCAGTTCCCTAGCTTGCATAAATGTATCCTTTTTGGATGTCCGACTTAAAAGTTTTACCATTACAGATGGCGAAAGTAGTTTTCGGTAGCGAGATTCATATTTCAACTCATATCTCAAGGCTTTTATGATCAATTTATTGGAATATAGTAGTAATTCTCTTATTTCGGAATATGAATAACCTTGAGAGGATAATTTCTTAATTATGTTTCGTTTTTCGGGCGTGCAGTGTTTTCCGCGGCCCATTGTGATACACTTAAACAGACAGTTATGAAAATCTATAAAAAAAAACAACCATGATCTGAGAGATCACAAATTATGTAACTGTTTTCTAGTCTCATTAAAAAGGTCGAAAGAAAAACATATTTAGTTACCCCCGTATTCATAAACAATTATTAAATTTAACAAACGTTTATTAAGAGAAATTTACATAGAAAATTTGTTTAGCAAACCTTTATTAAGTTAAAAATATTTTTATGAATACGGCAGTTAGTCTTTAAACTTAGTTTATTCTTCTTATAAAAAATAAGTGATATTTCTTATGTTGTACAAAGGCTACTTTAGTTTTGTATGTGTTTGGCAAAGAAAAATAAAAATCCTTTAATACATTGGTGTAATAATAACCTCTGATATTTAACAACAAATAGCAGTAGTATGGAAAAAAATAAACTTATTGTTGGAGATGTAAAAATTATGAGAATAGAAAATAAATATTAAGGGTGTTGTTTTGTAAACCTCTTCATCTCACTTCAACAGAAGAAATGCAACATAGCCCGGATAGTTTTTAATATTTAAATATACATTCAAAAGAAAAATCAATCCATCCGTACTTAAACCAATCCGATTAGAGAAAGAGTATTAAGTACGCATTATTCAAGTGCGAAGAACTTAGCTGACAGCCATACCTAAACAGGCCCTATGCTCCTTATAGGATAAAGGGAAATATAAACAAAAGCATCTCACATTTTCTAGTTGTCAAAGGTTGTCATGCCCATACAATTTGTATAAAGTATTCCTACATAGCCCGGCGTCAACGCTTACTAATTGGACAATCCGATTTTGACAGCGCGTTAAATTGTGATGTTGGACGCTATTGTTAATAAATAATGCCAACTTAGCTATTTTTGGTCAATCTTGCGGATTTATCTCTATTTTTTTTTATTTAAATTAAAGGGCTTTTATTGAACAAGCAATTTAACTCTTCTGTTCGTTACACAACGTCGACGCTCTTGCTTAGTTATGGAATATCAAAATAAAAGCTTAACGGAAGCAAACGTTCCGTCTTCCGCTCTTGTTTAGGCAGAGCTTTAATCCATATTTAATCTAGCGGTAAATCTAAGATTGAATCAATCTCAAAATGCGCTTAATTCAAGTGTTATAAAGTGGATTTAATCCCAAACTAGTACTTCAAATAAGAGTGAACCAGTGACAGAAGGAGATTTTTATTATGATTCTTTCTTTTTTTTTTGTTTCTTAGTTTACAAAATGTATGAAATTGAAAGAAAGTATGGTAGCACTTTTGGGAGAATAATTGTCTATATGTGAGAGCATTCGAAAAAACGTTAAAATTTATTTTATTTCTCGACCGCATTCTCTGGCAACATTTAATGTCAAACTGTATTGAAAACATCGTTAAGCCGCAGTTCTGTTTTATCATTAAGTTTCTCATTCCGTGTGAAACTTTTTTATTTTACATCTAAGAACTCATAAAGCATATATATTCTGGTTCCTTGAGTATTTCTAAGTCGATTTAGCCATTTCCGTCTGTCTCTATGTATGTATGTTCGTCTGCCCGTCTGTTGAAAATACGCTCACTTTAAAAAAGCACAAAAGGAAAGCATAAACTTTGTGGCAAATTACTTGTGGTTATCCTAGGCAGCTGGGGATGGAAATCCATCAAAATTGGTTCAGTAGCATTAGAGCTATGAATCAAAACGTGGCACAACCACCCTTAAAAATTTTGTTACAAGAACTACAAATATGGTGGAATATTGCATGGAATGCTATATGATTTTGTACCAATTCGTTTTATATGGCTAAAAATCATACTGTAAAATTTCAGGACGATAGGTGCATAATTTATTATAGTACACATAAAATCGTAGCAGATAAAGATATTGCGGTAGAATATGTTCCAAGTAAGCTTCATATGGCCACAACAAATGTCATGCAATTTTGAGATATACGGTCCATAATTTACCTTAGATCCCATATTAAGTAGCCTTTTGACATTCACTGTAAACGCTAAAACTAATTTGGAATTTATGCTCTTTAATACTAGAAATCACTCTACAGAAGTTTAGGAGGGGAATATAAAATCCACTCCTGAAAATCATTTTTATAAAGATTAATTAATAATATATGGATGTGATAAAGAGCCCACTCCTGAAATATTCGAACTGTCGGTGGAGGGTATCAAAGATCCGGCACAGCCGAATATAGTACTTTTAACTTGTTTTTACTTGGTTTAAGAATTTTATACTTATTTTAAAAAATTCCAAGATTGGTTTTCTAAAGTACTCTCATTGTTTTAAGTACGGTTAAGTTTAATTCGTAAGCACGACTCGTACCTAAAGTAAGTATAAAAAACTTAATTTATCCCTAGTGTCTTTCATTCTGTATATGTTTGCTCTTATTATAAGTATTATTACAGTTCTTTCATTTTGCTTTAAGCTCCTTTATAGTTTGTTTAATTTCTTTAAAAATAATAAATAGTTTTTGATACACTTATATAAAGATATGACTGCAAGAATTCTTCCCGTATATGGTTTATATAAAACGCAACTTTTAATGTATGTTTATAAATCTTTGCACGATATTGGTCATCATACTATTTTATTCTCCAGGAATCAATATGCCTTTAATACAAGAAATGCGAGTAATCTAAGAGTAGCTATTTGCCGCTTAGAAAAAACAAAACAAAGAGTAGAACATATGGGTAGTTTAGAATATAACAAGTTACCGGAAGATGTAAAAAATATGCGAAGAATTTCAGTTTTTAAGAAAAATGTAAAAGAATATTTATTTGAATATTTACCCCCGTATTCATAAACGATAATGAAATTTAACAAACGTTTCTTAAGGAAAATTTTCATATAAAATTTGTTTTGTAAGCCTTTATTAAATTTAAATTTTTTTATGAATGCAGGCATTAGAATTGCTTCTACTGTAGTAGTATGAGTACTATATAGGGAGATCTATTATTCGACTTTTTTCAATAACCGGTTTTCGAATATTACGAATAGTTGCTATTTTAAAAAGCCCGGTTTTCGGTTAAGCAATTTTTAAATAACCGGTTAACCGGTTTTAATTCGAATACTTAAAAACACAAAAATGAAATAAGTTTTTGTAATAAAACGTTAATTTGAATAAAAACAAAGCAATTTCAAAGGTAAGGAACCAACAAAATACATAGATATGACTTAGATCAGACCTAACAAATATTTTAGGATAAAATCGAAGAAAAGTGGGACCAGTAAATTGATCAAACTTTAGCTAAATTTTCAAAAATTTTTTATTGATTTACTAAACTTTTTTTGTAAGAAGATATTTGTTTAATGCAATTTAGAAACTGTTGAATGATATTTGATCTAGAGAAACGTTTAGCAAAAGCAAATAAATTATAGGAATTTTATAAAGTTATTATTTAAAATATTCTCTCAAATTTATTTTGAATGAGTTTTAATTTGTTGGTGGTTAAGTTATCTATAAAAATCAACCATATTTTTTAAAAGTTGCAAACAAAACCTCTTAGCCATTTTGTTTCAGCATTATAGAAACGAATAGTGAACTTAACATTCTTTTTGTGTAAAATATTTGTCAATTCGTCGACTACAATTTAAAACATTCCATGACATTGTTTGATTTCTTCAATTTTGTTTTTAGTTCTTGGTGTTTTAATAAATAAAACTGATTCCGCCGTAATGTTATAGTTTTCAGCATGAAGAGATGCTAGAACTACTTAAGTGTTTTTAGTGCCTTAACGGGCATTTCGTATTGGCAACACAACGGGCTAATATTTTACCCAATGATTATTTTTTAGCGCATTTTAGTAAAGTATTATTTGTCGTCACCTTAGAACTACTTCGAACGGAGTTAAGTTTCATTTGGATCACATTAATGTCAAGCATGTATACTAATTAAAGGTGATTAATAAGTCGTGACATGGAAGAACCTTTGTAACTTATCATTTTAGGGCACTTCAGGCAACTGTCTTTATCTTATTAATTGCGTTCGAAAAATATCTAGAGATAACCTTTATATAAAAATATATTTAATATTTAGAACACTCTTGCACAAATTACTATTTACTTTTTAACAGCACACGTTTTTGTAGAATTTGGAATAGTTTTTGGTTTTTATTCTATAAGTACACACGCTTTATAAACGATTTGTATTTACAGTGCTCATAATGTTTTTTGACCTTTGTTACGTTTTGTTTTGACATTCTTCATAAAAAATTCAAGTTTGGCCAATATTCAATTAGAAAATACTTAAATTATGGGTACATCTACAACAAGAGTAAGGAAAATGTATATAAGTTACACATTACTAAAATAACCGGTTTATTATACCAAAATAACCGGTTTATTCGATATTCGAAAAATCGGCATTTTAAAATAACCGACTTGGGCAAAGCTAAAATAACCGGTTAAAACCGGTCGAATAATAACCGTTCGATCTCCCTAGTACTATAATAAAATAATTTAAAATTTATTTCCATTTTCTTTTTTTTTCTTTTCATTTTATTAAATATTATGTAAATATTATTTTTTGTATATTTAGCTCTAAAAATTGTTAAATTTGTAATTCTTTGCCAAATGGCCTCAATAATGTCCTATGAAAGCTGAGGCAATACCTCTTTTGTAAGCATTTAATTTTTGAATAAATAAACTTTAATTAAAAACAAATTATTACAATTACATAGATATGTAAATTATATGAGAAAGATACTATACTAGAGTTTGCTAAAAACCGTAAAAATGTGAAACCGCGGTTTCGTGTTTAAAATGATTAAAACCGGTCGGTTTCGGTTCGATTTTCGGTTTTTCTTAGAAATCTTGCATACTGGTGCTTTGATAATTTGAAATGTTTCCAAGCTCCAGATTTTAGTTCAGACATTTCTGAAATAAAATTTGTATAATTAAATTAGTAAAAAAAATATGCTACCAAATTTTATTGGTAATTAATATGGCTGCGATTTTCATGCAAATGCAAGTTTTTATCGATGTTCTTACAACGATGTCGACCAATTATCTTTCCGAATCATTAAATTTGCATTTAAATGGCATCGATTTGTTTTTTCAGATTTGGTTTTCAAACCATTTTTTTTTTATCATATTTTGAAATTTTGAATGATTTTTTTAAATTCTGTACCATAAGAAATACACAAAAAAATCTTAAAAAAAAAATTATAGTATCTATAAATAACTACAAATATTTGTTAAAACTAAATTAAACTATAATTTTATCAGAATATGAAGAATTCAAAATAACAGAAATTCTTTGATATCGTTAATAACATAACTGAAATCCAATTTTGTTAGTTTGAAATTGAATATTTTAAAATTCGTTTTATTTGCTTGTTGGCCAAGTTTAATCAAAATTCACTTCCATTTATTTGAATAAAGTTTTTGTTTATAGAAATTGTTGTTATATTATTTGACTAAAGCCGGCCACTCACGTACAAATTTAAGTTAAAACTTTTAACTGTCAATTTCAATTGTTCAGTTAAAACTGTTAAAAAAATAAAAATTTTATATTTCTCAGTTAAACTCAACCGTTGAGTTGAACTGTCAGTTATTACAGTTTTAACTGAACAGTTGAAACTGACAGTTAAAACTGTACGTGAGTGGCCGGCTTTAGATTAAGATATAAGACATTTTTTTATTTAATATACAAATTCACAAAATTTTTTGTAAAAAATCAACTTAAAAAAATTCAAATTATTTTTCTTTGGTTTGATTCAAAGAAATATATTCGTTTTTATCAATATTAATTAAAAACGAATATTTTTCTTTGAATCAAACCAAAGAAAAATAATTTGAATTTTTTTAAGTTGATTTTTTACAAAAAATTTTGTGAATTTGTATATTAAATAAAAAAATGTCTTATATCTTAATCTTAGTCGAATAATATTACAATAATTTATATTATCAAAAGTTATTTTCGGGAATACAAAATTTATTATTAATTCATTTATTATATGGTTACAAGTAAGACCTGAGTGTTTAAAATTCTTATTCACTTTATGGTCTTATTTGTATAATATTTTTAGCTTTTTAAAGTCTTTGGAAAAAGTTTCCTGACAGTTTTTTACCTTGCAAATAATTTATTTTAAAAAAACTCTATAAATACTTTTATTCAACAAAAAACCTTCCAAATAATTTTATTTAGAAAAAAAAATTATAAATACTTTGATTTGTTTTAAAGAATAAGAAAATAGTAAGTTTTTTCAATATTGTTACGTTACTGCCTTTTCAATAACGTTTTTGGTTTATTTTCTTTATAATAAAGGGCTCTGGAGACTTTCAAATAAACCCGTCAATCAGTGCATATGTGTTAGTGTCGTTTATTTGAGGCTTTTTCGGAGACGTACAAATAAACACGGCAATCAACAATTGTATTTTGTAAAAAACCAAAATATTTATATTTTTCATGACAACAAACACAAAGAAAATATTTTTTTTTGTCAATCACAACTGGAGACTATCAAATAATCAGCCATCAAATAAAAAAATCAAAACTTTTTGATTTTCATCAATCATTGCCGACAACGCGTATGTGTACCCGAAAAAGAACGACTGCACGCACACAACTATGTGATTGATGTATTTATTTGATAGTCTTCCGGGCGTTTTAACCTCTTGAGTTCCTTTCTTGCAACTTTAATAAAATAAATAACACACAGCACTTTATTTATAGCTGATATTATGAACTATTCACACAACTTTATTTAGAACTTAGTCAGTTTAGCAACTTATAATTGCGACCTCTCTTGCGATCTACACACTTAAACGTTTGTACTTATACATACTAACGATGCCCACCATCACGAGTATTTATACTCTGATCGAGCGCTGACGTCTAGATGGCTTAAGAACATTCGACGTTTTCGCACTGTCTGTAACATTTTCGAACTGTCTGGACCATTCGAGCTTTTATTATCATAACAGCTAATATCATTATTCATAAACACTATGGCTGAATTTAAATTAAGCTATTTTACATTAATAAACTAAAGCATACTTTAAGGATTAACAATTATTTTAACATTATTATCGAATATTCGAAAATTACAGTAACAATTTAAACTAATAAAATTACTAACAAATACAAAATAACTAATTAATACAAGATAACTAGTAAATTAAACTAATTCTTAACTAAAGTTACTTTCGTAACAATATTTAAAATAAAAATTACTATTAATTTTTATATTTTTAAGTAGGCTAAAATTCATTTAATCTAATTTTCATAAAATTCTTTTTATGATAATCAATTGTCATCTCGCCTTTTAATTTTGTAACGAACGAGTTTTGCATCTCACCTACTCATATATAAGTTACCAATGTTTTATGAAATTTAAATTTCACAACTAACGTTCAAAGATTACGAAAGTAGAGTTTAAGGTCTTGAAATTTAACCCTCTTCCGTTGACGAATCTCTTATGATAGCAAGAAATCTCACCCAGGTGTGATAGGAAAATTTCCGGGAGCTTTCTTCATTCTTCTTTTTTAATTATGTTTTCTTTGTCTCTAGATGCAAATGAAAAGGTTGTTCACCATCTGAAAATGAACTATTATCATATTTCAGTGATATTGATGTATCTATAAAAAACTTAAAGAAATATCCGAGAATCTATGAAATTTTTTTAAAATATAACACACTAATTACATCTTCAGCACCAGTGGAGAGACTTTTTTCACTAGCAGGATTATTGAATAGACAAGAAGAAATTCTTTAATTGATGATAATTTTGAACAACTATTAATTTTAAAAACAGTTCTTAAAATAAATTTCCATATTGTTCTGCAAGGCTTCTTATTTTTGTTATTTTAATTAATTTAGTTTTAAAATGGTTAAATTAAATAATTTGTTGAAATTTTTTAAGAATGATAAAATTGAAGTTTTTTTTTTGTATTGTTTTGTATATTGTATTTAATAATTTATAATTTGAATATTTTTAATTTGTTTATACTTTGTTTGAATAAATTTATTTAGTTTGTAGAAGATTTCTTTGCATTTTAATAAAATATAAATTAGTATTATTCAAGTTTTTTATATTCATATACATATGTTAAATTTGATTGTATTTTAACGAATATCAATAAATTGTATATTGATCGTAAAAAGATAATTCAATTTACAATTATTACTTTCCCTTTTAAATACATTACTACCTAATTTAATTGATTCAAGAAATGTAATTAATCAAAAATTTATATCAAAAAATTTCAATTTATATTGATTACATTTGCAGCTAAAAATATTAATATTTCACTTCTTTACAACTATGAAATAGATTCTTTTAGAGCTCGGCTTAAAATACAAGATTTTTCAAGAACTTGTCATAACTTGATTGAATTGAAAGCTGTGTCACAGGGTGCACTCAATTTTAGAGTCAATTTCATTTTAAAAATACCCTCATCGAAGAAACAACTCAAAATAGTAGCATGACTCAAAGCATTTTTTAAAAAAGCACAAGAATTTTTTAGAACACATTTTTTTTTTAATAAAGCACATTATTTTTTAAGAAATATATTTTTTACAAAGAAATTGAACGTAAAATTGGCAAACAAATGGAAAGGTAAAACTGAGAGAAATCTCATGGTCAATTTAAAAAGTGTGAGGGGGTTAGTAAAAATGCGAGAGAGTAATACAAATTAAAATGAAAGACAAAACTTGATCGTGTGGCTTCCAAGTAAAGTAAAACATTTAAACAACATTTCATTTTTAAAAGATTATTTTAAAAGATCTGCTTAATTGTTTGTTTAATTATATGATCTCAACACATGTTTTATTTTTTTTTATCGTTGTAAAGGGTTTATCAATTAGTATGAATTGTTACGTTTGTTTTGTTTTTTTTTTTTTTTTGTTAATAAAATATTAAATTTCTGGATTTTGAACTATTCGATTTATCGACTAATTTTAAAATTTTATTCGTTAAATCGAATAAGTCAAAAATGCCAAATATCGATTAATAGTTTAATCGAACAAAAAAAGCCGATAAATTTAACACCCTTGTTTATAAGTTTAAAAAAAAATTTGAGTAAGCGGGAAACCCTTTAACATTTATTGCAATAAATTTTTTAGATATAAAAAACATATCTTCTCTACTTTGAATGACAATCCTGAATCTTTTTATTTCTTCTTTAAATTTGTAGGCCAAATCCATGCTAAGTAGGATTAATCTGTTTCTATCGCCTCAATTATATTTGATACATCTTTACTAAATACACTTAACATGAAAATTGTCATTATTTAGTAAAAGACTTGCCAACTATATTTTTTTCAAAGATTGTTTTTGTTGCTTAGTGAAAAAAATAGAATAAGAATAAAATTACAGTTACAAAAATAATAAAAAATCCCCAAAAGATCCCAAAAATTAAAAAAAAATTCCCAACGAAATCCCTAAGCCCTAAATTTTTTATCCCCGTTTTCAATATAAAATCCCCAATTTGGGGATAAATCACATAATCTGGCCTCATGATTCAATTATTCGTTAAGCAATGCCTGCGAGGGATCCTAAAGATATTTTGGTCAAACATTATAATGCAACTTTGACGACAAACAGACCAACGGCAAATCTATATCGACATTCTCAGCCGCAAATGACATTGTTTTGGTCACACGCTGCAATGGCCTGAAGGCCGACCACCGCAAATTTGGCATCGTTTAACAATGTCCGTAAAAGTTATTGTTGTTATTCTCTATATAAAGAAAATTGGGGAACTAGTCCATTTTTGCTTTTGGTACCAAGTTCATTGGGGACTTAGTTCCTAGCACTACTGGTGGTCTAAGGTACAAATTTTGTTGCTATATAATTTGTAAATGTATATGTAAAATTTAATAAATTACAATAAGTAAACCTATCTAAACATGAAATGCTTTATTTTATATTACAGTTTTTAAAACTTTTTAATTTTTATTAACTTTTTTTTAAGTTATCTGAACTAAAGTTATATTTAATTTCTTAGGAATTAATTAAAGTAAATGTTGTGTTTTAAGATAATTTCTCACAAATATTTATCAATCCTTTTATCTTATTACTGTTGAGGTTTTTGAGGTTTGTTTTTAATATCCTTTTAACATTTTGTTTGTGTAACTTCGAAACTTTTGTGTGCAACAAAGAAAAAAAAAAAAATTAAAAACTAGAAATTTATTATTATGAGTTGGGTAAATTATTTTTTTTAATAAAATAATTCAAATGGTCAGGTAAGAGTTATAAATATTTAATAGATAGCATTTTGTATGGTAGGCATTAAAAAAAATATATTAAACAAGAAATGTCTATCAAGAATCGCTTTTGTGTCTTCAATGAACGTACTCACTCTTGAACACTATAAAAAAGTAGTGAAGAAAAAAAGAATACAAAATGCATTTGCCTCTAACCCTAGAGCAGGGCTGTCAGATGTGGCGATTTCTCGCCAAACGTGGCGATTTTCAAACTTGTTTGGCGACCTAATTTTCGATTTGGCGACGTGGCGATTTTTTGGCGATTTATAAAATAGTTGGCGACTTTGTTGGCTATTTTTGATGAGCCATGAATTTGTTTTGAAATTTGTTAAATTCAATAGGAAAATAGTAAATTTTTTTTATTCTAGTATTTCAATGTATGAAATTTGATGCATTCATATGTATGACCAGTATTTAAAACTAAATTATATTGAAATGGCTGATGAAGATAATGAAAATCTTCGAGAAATTTTTTTTTTCACATATAAATGTGCTCTTGAAGGAAGTAATAAGTAGAATTCTTTAAAAAATTAATATAATTAAAGTTTATGAACATTTTTCCATTATAAAATATGACAAATTATCACTGATAAAATTCGTTGTTGTTAAAGATATTTAAAAAATTTTTATGAATTCTAACGTACATTTGGATGTTAATGAAACACAATGGAAAAATACCGTTTGTTAAAAGAGAATTTTAATGATGATATTCAATCTAATTTAAATCAGTTTAGACCAACAATTTATAGCTACAAGGATACGGCACCTACGTACCATTTAAAGGAACTTGCATTGACTGTTCTGGTTATTACAACTAGTAATGCCTGTGTTGAAATAATGAATACCACTAAAATTCGCCTTCGAAGTAGAAAGCGATATGAAGTTTTCGATACGTTTTAACGAGTTATAGGCCGTATCAGATACAACTTTGTCGCTTTGCGTGACGTTTCTACCTTCGGCAGAAAAACGCAAAGCAAAAGGTGTATGCCACAATGAAAACTTTGACAACACTCACGCATTGTTTGTTTACTTATAAAAGCGGTTGGTAATTTGTACATTTAATTATTTGTTACAAAAATTAAAGTTAAAAATTTAATTGGACGGTTTTTTGGAATTGAATTTGGCAAAAAAAATTTAAAAAAAAGAAAATTATACTAGCCAATTATCAAAGCGCGCAAAAAGATGAGAGTTGGCTAACTTTTAGCTTCGCTCCGCTTTGAAAGTACTTTATGTGACATGTTTCGTATAAGTATGTATATTTTATCTTAGATGTCAAAGCGAATCGGTAACGCAACGCGAAGCAAAAGTTTTATCTGACATGGCCTTATAAGTTGAATGTAAACAGTACATGTTGCATTTCTTTTGTTCCTTCACAATGTATTCCAAAAAAAGAACACAAAAAGGGAGTCTTCTCGGTGAAGTATATAGCGTTTTAGATATATCATAGAACTGCAACTACATACAAATGTATTGTATATCCAATATTTGTTTAATACTTACCACAAAAATTCTTTTTTTGTCGCTTTGAGTAGACTACTATAAAATATTTTTAACATTGCATTTTGTTCTTACTAATTATTTTTTACTTTGTTCTAAATAAAATTAAAAAAAATATATATTGGCGACTTTTTTTGAATTTTTGGCGGATTTTAGCGATACGGAAGAAATTTTTTTTTGGGATTTATAAAAAAATATTTTTTATTATTCTAAAAATACATATATTATTGTCAAAAACTAAAAAATAAATGCTTTGGCGATTTTGGCGATTTTTGACATTGATTTTGGCGAAAAAGTTCAAAATCAATCTGACAACCCTGCCCTAGAGTGCGAATGATCGACGATTCGGCGAGCATCGCTCTCTTTTAGCTAATTTGCTTTAAAATGGATGTGCCCAACACTCTCTTATTTTGTATTCTGTTAGTAGATGATTTACTTTTGCTGTGCGTAATTGCCAGCATTTGGTTTTTTAAACCACGTTGATGGAACATTGCTTTTATTGGTTTTGTCCTAGTCTAATTGTCGAAGATTATCATTAACGTGACTTATTTAATTTGTTTTCATTTTCTACAAACAGGCAGTAAAACTTATGTAGAATATTAAGAACACTAAAAAAGCTGGAGTTGACCTTAAATTATAAAAAAGAAACTTGACGAAATAATCAGTTCGTGTTTGAACATCAACATAGGAAAATTATGCAAAAACTGATCAGCTGAACATAAAGCGTGAAAATCAGCAATAACTAAAAAGGCGGGCAAAAAACAAAATATAATTGTTAATATAATTTTTTGTTCTAAATCTAATTTTGCTTCCATTTGAAGTGGTAAATAAAAAACCAAATAACACAGAAAAGTCGTTAACACACAAAACCCTTAAATTTGTTTTTCACAAATTGTATGTTGTTTAACAATAATAACGATGTTATTATTTAGCAAAAAAAAAAAAAAGTGTCGTGGAAACTTTGTCTTGTTTAACATAAATTATTTTGTGCAAATAAATTGTCAGCTTTTTTCATTTTTTAAGAAGTTTAAATGAGCTTTGGTGTTTTCAGTTATTCGCAAAAATACACGTACAAGTAATTTCACCTTGATTCGAACATCTTTTCTGTTTATTAAACGAATGACCTAAATTTCCCACAAAATATTTTTTTTGTTGCTTTACGAAACATTAACCAAATTTCGTGGATTTTATTTCTAATTTTTAAACCCTCCGCAACTCGTTGTGAAGAGGGTATACTTAGTTTGTCATTCCGCGTTAAATTTTTTTTTAATATTAGTCTCTGACCTAATAATATATATATATATGTTCCTTTAACTCCTACTGGAGCATAGGGCGCCAACAATAAACGTTCTCCACCGTACTCGGTTTTGGGCTACATTTCTAGCTTCGTTCTATGTTAAACCCACAGATCTCATTTCGGCTTCGGTGGAACGTCTCCAAGTTATTCTAGGCCTTCCAACTCTTCGTCCTGCTTGATGAAACGGGTTCCAACGTAACGCATGCTTGGCGATATTTTCATCTGGACGTCGAAGTGTGTGACCAATCCATTGCCATTTTCGTTTTCGAATCTCAGTTGCCACATCTATCTGACCTAATAAAGTATATATAAATGTGGCTTGGTGCTAAAAACGCCAATGTCAAACAATTCACTTTTGAGAATATTACAATTGAAGTTTTTACTAAAAATTCTTTTAATATCATAATATTTTTGGTTTAGACATATTCAAACATATGAATAGAATACCATAGTGAAATGCATTTTTTTAAAAATTCAGATATTATTAAAAAACCTCGCATATGGCGGGCCTGATGAACGACTGGACTCCAGGCGATCATGGCAATAAGGAGTTTTGACCCATTAAAATCTCGTGAACCGGATGACATCATGCCTGCGGAATTGCATACGGCATTGACTATTATAGCTACTCGGCTAATGGGGCTTTTTACGGCATGTCTTAGGATGGGACACATCCCAGCCAGGTGGACGGAAACGTGAGTTGTATTTACCCCCAAAGCGGGAAAAAGCTCTCACACGACATCTTAGAACTTTCGACCGATTAGTCTGTCATGCTTTCTCTTGAAGATGCTAGATAGAATAGTTTACCGATATCTGCGGTTGACACGTGATCCGAATCTTTTTTCAATAGGCCAACATGCGTATAATAGAGAGAAATCGACCAAAACTTCTCTTCATGAGCCGGAGAGTTTGGTGGAAAAGTCTCTCTCTATCGGTAAGAAACTTTGGTGGCTTTCCTGGATATGGAAGGAGCTTTTAATAGCATAGATACAGATGCGATAATTACGGCGTTGATAAGTATTCACCACCTCTATGGGTTTCTCTATCATAACAGCGCTTATTAACAGGGTAACCCCACAATAGGGGGAACATGGCTCTGAATCCAGTGCTGATATCTCTTGAATCCCGCGGTTGCAGGGTCGTTGCTTACGCTAACGACGTTGCGGTTGCTGTTAGTGGAATATTTCTTTCAACGATACGCTTTTTCCTATAGGGCGGTTTTGCGCGCCTTTCCAAATGGGCTGGGGCTAGGAGACTTGCGGTAAATCTGGGGAAGAACGAACTGGCCCTATTCACTTGAAAGAATGGGACACCTAACTTCCGACCTCTTATCTGGAGATCATTCTGCGAAATATCTAGGGATCATTCTGAATGTCAAGTTGAGTTTAAGACAGAATGTTACGGAGCTCGGAGTGGGGAAGGCAGCTCTGTACTCCTGCAAAATGGCCTTTGGCAAAAAGTGGGCATTGACCCCGAGGCATACTCGTATGGTGGCCCATTTTGGATAGGGAATAATGAGGAATGTGCAGGGAATGCCCCACTTTGCCCCAATTCGAACGATGTGCTGGATATTATCTTTCTTCTACCACCGTTCGCCTCAAATGCACCCTACAGTGGAGTGGAAATAGGTAGGGACACAGTAGGGTTATGAATGGGTTATGACATTAACTAGCAAAAGCCTTATGAGGCTGTTCTGGATTAACTTAGATATTGGCTGTTTCAACAAAATAAAATAGAGTAAAACAGACACCTAATGCAACGATTAACTCAAAACAGCAAAATATAGACATTGGCCCATTAGCACCAAGCCTCAGTTATATTCTGGGTTCATGAGTACTTCTAAGTACATTTAGCCATGTCCATCTGTTGAAATCACGCTCACTTTCGTACCACATAATTTCATTAGACTAGAAATCACACTGGCATATTCTGTGAAGAATGGTCCATATTATACCATAGAGTTACATGAATAAATGGGAATATCTTTACTTATTGTATTCAACATTATCTCCATTTTGCCTTTTATATTAATTATCATGCTTAAGGGTTTTTCTAATTTATCGCATGTTTTCTTTAATTTAAATCTTATCAAATATTTTCTTTTATTTTCATTATCAAGAATTTTGCTATTAACTTTCATTCCAAAAACTTATGTTAAGCTTTATAATATAAAAGAACCTGAATTAATAAATGTATGCTGATTTTGAAAAATACCTCGAAAAGAAATGTGCCTAAATAGAAAAATAAAGAAAATTATTAAAAATATAAATTAAATGTGTTTGTGTGTTTTTTTCATAATATTACTATAGGCCCCACATAAAGCTCACTCTCGGACAACACTTTAGTACGCCTTAAACTGTAACGAATAACACTATAGTAGTAAAATTGTTTCTGTCATAAATTCATAAGACTTGAAATTACACTGCCAAATTAAGTTATGATCGGCTCATAATTTACCATAGGCCCTATTATTTATTGCACATTGTAGTAAAATTTGGTCTGTCGTAGTTTCATAGAACTAGAAACCACACAATTAAATTTCGTTATCTATAATTTACCAGAGGCCCCATAAAAAGCCCACTCGATAAAAATTATAGCTCTCGGTGGAGGGTATCAAAGATTCGGCACAGCCGAATATACCACTCTTACTTGTTTTTTGGTGTTTAAAGCTACTCTGAGTTGTTCATCTATAATAACGAACATGGTATATGTACATGTTAAATGATTTGCGTCTGAATTTTTTTGAGCTCGTTTATGAGTTTATCTAAAATATTTTCTATTACCATCACTAGGTGGTAATCTTTTTTTTTAAATTTCTGCATAGTAAGAAATTGTTTTACGTGCTTTTTTTTTTTTTTTTTAACGTTTATTTGAAAAGAAATTTCTTATAATGTAGACCATAAATAAACAAATAGTAGTTAATATAACATAATATACACTGTCCCGTGTTCGAGCACTCTAGTATATTTGCCATCAGAAAATCTAAATTCTTTTTAGGAATATTGAAAAATTAACTTACAGGTATTAAAATACATATGTATAATATATTTAAAATTTTTAATGTGGGAAAAACAATTGAAAAAACCACTTTAGTATTTAGATGATTAAAATTGTTTTACGTGCTTCCCAGCACAATAAAACCGAAAAAATGTCAAGTACTGCGAAACTTTTACAAAGGTTAATGAACATTGTAAACAAGGAAAAATATTGTGGAGTAATATACATACAAACACACATATGTACATACAAACATATAAATAAAAATCAATACATGTGTTCTTAATGGAATACTTAAGATTGCATTCAAGGATAAATCATTAAAAATTTGTACTAAAAGGTAGAAAACGTGTCGTAATTAAGTTAATTGACACAAATTTTTAATAAACAACCTTGATTGATAATAAGTAATTTTTTGAAGTCTTATGTAGTTCAGATATTGCCTTCTGTCTATTTTTATAGGGAAATGTTAATTTCTATATTAATTAATACAAATTTTTAATAAACAATCTTGATTAAGGCGAAGTCATACAAGGTGGTCTTTTTTTGAAAACGACTACAACACAGTAAAATACTTTAACGTTGTGTCAAAACAATACAACACTGTAGTAAGCAATTCAAACAAGCATTTTATTTTGTTTTTAATTTGAAATTGTGTGTCTTGGAATGTAATAATTTAAAAACGTTTTAAATTTCATAGTTCTAAGTGAAAGTTATAGAACCACCAGAACGGTAGAGTAAGTGCGGGTAATGTGGTATAGGCTGGTAATGTGGTACAGTGCCTTTTTTCTTAAACTAACAAATCAAGCGTAATGAAACCAATCTAATTGGTTTACCGCTCTCAAAAAATTAAGAAAACTGTGATCTGTTTTATTTTTGAAAGTCATTCTTAGTGTGAGTGTCGAAAAATTCGATTGGCTGCGAAGTCAACTTTATTTTTTGGGTGCTGTTAACAAATAAGGTTTTGTTGTAAATGTGCATTTAAAAGTTTTTAAGTGCATAACTAAAGTATTGTGAAGTACCAAATTAGTGAATATTATATGCAATTACTCAATAGCTGTAGTAAATAATTTAAAATTAATAAATATCTGCATTATCCTCAAGTGCGCCTAATGTGGTATACCTTAGATCAGCTAATATCAATGAAATTGTTGTTTGTTTACACGAATTGTTGTTGTTTTCTTTTTTTCTATTTGCAATTAAGTAAAAATGTTTATATAACACGACTAATTTTAAAGAAAATACTATGATTTTGTAAAGTAGTTCACTATACCACATTACCAGCACTTGGTGTACCACATTACCCTCATATTTTTTAAAGTCGTATCTACTGAGATTTGCAGTATTTTCTTATATTTTTCTGAAAGTGTGGGCTTAAAATTTTTCGCAAATGACTTCGTGGGAGCCTAACATATGAAGCATGTTAATAGATTAATCATATTTTAATCAGACAAAAATTAAAAATTTGTCAATCTAAAAACATATAGGTATACCACATTACCCGCACTTCCTCTATACCATTTTGACATATGGCTAGTTATCAGCTGTTGATTACGTAGCAAACCAAGATCACCTTGTATGAATTCGCCTTGACCTTGATTGATAATAACATTTTTTTTTTAAGTTTAATGTAGTTCAGATATTGCCTTCTGTCTATTTTTATAGGGAAAAGTTAATTTTCAATCAAATGGTGTTTTGGAAGGACATTTGTATGGGAATATGATATAAAAAATTTTTATGTGCATTAAATATATTCTGTTCAAAATTAAAAATAAGCTCTAAATTTTTTTAGAAATATGCACTAAAAAAAGAAAAATGGCTTTTTTGAAAACAAACATTCAGCAATTTAATAATATTTGCATATACATAATAAACAAGTAAAAGAGTGTAGACGACCATATGATACCCTACACCAGAGTATTTAAAGACAAATTTGCGAGAGCGTACCCTATTTGGGAAGCAAGGGCAATCATAGACTTAGCAGAACAAAATTATTAAGAGTGACGAATATTTTTCTTATCTGCATATTAACATCTATAATACATTTTTCTACCATTAAGTGATTTTACGGTCGGGAATTTTATCATTAGTCCAATGGTCAATTCTGGACCTGCCAATTATATGTAAAAGCAATCGTAACCAAAATATTTATCAATATCAACCAATTCCGTAATAAGTTTGTATAGAGCTACATGAAAACATGAACGATTGTTACAATTTTCAATAGCCTTCGTTCTCATGACAAATAACACTTTGCGCACAAGACAACCAGCCACCCGAAGCGACGAACGGATATCGTAAGATCGATTTAGAAAGTGATTTTGAGTCGACCGGTATGATAACAGCATTTTTACACTAATCAACATCTACCATCCAATTGCGAAGATGTTACCATCTTCCCATAAGAAATACAAAGGTCTAAAAATTAAAATCTTTCTACATCTTTAAAGGATGTACCAATCTCATCTTATTACATTCTACATTTTTCGATTATTTTAGTGTCATCACTAGAAAAGTGCCAAAAAATTAAATTATTACAGTGGCCTCCCTAACAAAATTAAAGAAAATGCTTTTTTTTTGTTGAATTTTATTTATTTATTACTGTTTGCTTGTGTTTTTTTTAACATTGTATTGTAGTTGTAGATGTGAACAATGTAAACGTATGTTTCATATTTTCTACATCTACATCAATATTTCTGTGTTACACACATCAGCACCATTTATTTAATGCCTTTATCGTTAATTACAACTTGCTTTAACTAAATGTATGAGGACTGAAATCGAAATATAGATGAAACAAGTAAGAGTGCTATATTCAGCTGCGTTGAATATTAGATAGCCTCAACCGATAGTTAGAATATTTGAGGCACCTATATACATATGTAGGTCAATAAATTATTAATTAATCTTTATAAAAAACGGACGTCAGTACTAAATTGGTAACGGTTAAGACCTACATATGTTAGATTATTGACCGACAATTAGAAAGAATTATGATTTTATTTCTAGTCATATAAAACTTAATTTGAACCAATTTGAGTAAAATGTCACAATTCTTAACCGTTTTACCTAATTATCTTCGAGAGGCGAAATTATATTGGACCCATGGTGAATTATGGACGAATCATCACAAAATTTTAAAGAGTGTTTTCTGTTACTAAAAAATCGAAATAAGAAAAAAATTCGATATAGTAGTGAAATTTGTTATATCTTTTTATAGTTTTAAAGTGGTTTTCAGAAGGCAGCTTAATATGGGACACAATGTTAATTATGGACAAAATTGCATAGGTATTATTTCTGGTCATATGAAGCTAAATCATACCAAATTGTACCATAATATATATATCTGCTACGGCTTAAGGCGTATTAAAATAATTAAAATAAGTGTGGGCATTATATGGGGAATATGGCAAAGTTCTTGTCATATGGAACGAATTTAAAAATAATTTTTAATAATTTCGATATTTTTATTAGGCTTAAGTTCATTGAATTTGATTTTCATTAAATTATTATTATGAATAATGAAAAATCATCAATAAATTTTAATGCATTTCATGTTGTGAAATTCATTTCTTTTTAAAAATAATTTAATGAAAATTAAATTCAATGAACTTAAGCCTGAGTAAAATATCGAAATTTGGATTAAAAATCATTAACAGTTCAATCAAATAACCACAATACTAATTAATTTTTACAAATCTTATATAAGTCCTTGCATTATACCAACATTTATGTTAGTTTTTGTAAGGAAATTATTAATTTTTTAGGGTGGTGGTTCCACATTAGGACTCAGAACTCTCATCATACTTATCAGATTTTGCTGGATTTCAATCCCAATTTTAACATTAAAAAGTCGATTTCAAATAAATATCAAATTGAACTCCTTTTTTGATTTAACGAACAATTTTAGACGATTAATTGTTCGATTAATTTAAAATTGCTGATTTCGATTAAAGGATTAATCGTAGAATTTATGCCGATTAATCGAATAACAATACATATATGGTTTTTCTGTCAAATGTATAATGTTTTAAAGTTTTAAGTCAATAAATAAACCAAATGTATGTGTCCGTTGGAATTAAAAGAAAACAGTCATGTTTAGTAAGTAATTCACATACATGGACGTACTGCTTACTGGAAAAATTTTCAGTCACCAGTAAATTTTTACTGATTACTGAAATAATGCTGTAATCCGTTAACTTTTACTTATTATTGAAACAAATGCCAAAAATATTTTTAACCCTGGAGTCACACGCTTAATAAGTAACTTTCAAGTTGTTCACAAAAACTGCTTGTCAAAACTTGTTTGAATTGACAGCTGTGTCACAGGGTGCACTCAAATTGATAATCAATTTCATTTTAAAAATGCCGCCGACGAAAAAACAACTCAAAATAGAACCATGACTCAAAGTATTTTGTAAAAAAAGCACAAGAATTTTTTAGAACACAATTTTTTTTTAATAAAGCACATTATTTTTTAAGAAATATATTTTTTACAAAGAAATTGAACGTAAAATTGGCAAACAAATGGAAAGGTAAAACTGAGAGCAATCTCGTGGTAAATTTAAAAGGTGTGAGTGCGTCAGAAAAAAAGTGAGAGAGTATGGCAAGTTAAAAGGAAAGACTAAACCTGATCGTGTGGCTTCCAAGTAAAGTAAAACATTTAAACAACATTTTATTTTTAAAAGATTATTTTAAAAAGATCTGTTTAATTGTTTGTACATATAAAATTCTATGATCTCAACACATGTTTTATTTTTTTTATCGTTGTAAAGGTTTTATCAATTAGTATGAATTGTTACGTTTGTTTTGTTTTTTGTTAATTAAATATTAAAATACTTGTTATTAATAATGTTTATTTACTCAATATCAATTTTTTCTAAAATTATCGAAAAAAATCCCTTAATTTATAAAATTTCTGGATTTTTAAATATTCAATTAATCTATTATTTTAAAATTTTATTCGTTTAATCGAATAAGTCAAAAATGCCAACTATCGATTAATCGTTTAATCGAACAAAAAAAAAAAAAAAAGGAGATTAATTTAACACCCTAGTATTAACACAAAACCAAGGCGAATTCATACAGGTGACCGCATCATGAGATAGAATTATGCTAGCGATCCTTTTTTTTTAAATACTTAGTATTTTGTTTTTGTAAAAAATTAAAGTGAATGTATAAATTATTTGTTTGAAATATAAACAAGTAATTTTTTTTTTGTTTATAAAATATACACAATTTTTTTAGAAGGTTAATATTTTTCCTGTATTGCAAATTTATTGTGGCTCCACTTATTTCTTACGCACTTTTTAGTCCTTGATTTTATATTCACTTTTTTTTGTTTTATAAAATTTAAATAAGTTTTTTTATTCAAGTACAGTGGTTTCCCGATTTAACGAACAATTGATTGTCAGCCCTGTTCGTTAAATTGAAAAGTTCGTTAAATCCAGTACTAAAAAATTGAATTGAGCAATCCTAAACTACTATTTCTTACTATAAGAAGATCTTCATCTTCTCGTTAAAGTCTGGCCAATGGTATATCATCCTCTTCATCAAAGTGTTGGCCGTTTCTGTAAAAATTTTATTCCAGCATTTTGATACTGATGTTTCTGAAACACTTTTCAACGCCAATGTGGGCATTAAAGAGGCTTCGTACAAGTTAAATTGTTTTAAAAACTTTATAATGTCGACTTCCCCTGATGTAATAATTTTAGACAAAAGGCTGTTTCTATAATGCAGCTTTACAAGACGGATTGCATTTTGGTCCATCGGTTGTATTAGAGGAGTAACATGTGGTGGCATATAAAGTACCCAAATCTTTCCATTACGTGCTTGTTCAACTAATTGATCTTCTGGTGGGTGGCCTTTTTGGGGTAAATTATTTACGATTTGTTTATCAGAAACTAAAAAAAATCAAAAATAGATTGCAGTAGTACATAATTCATTGTAAACAAAATGAAATATATGTCTGGCGGTGTGTGTCAAGACTACAACTGTTTGCCTGACTGCTCCATCTATGTGTTTAAATAAGCTTTAAGAATTTTTTGTATATTATTTATATTTGGTCGTTACATCGAGTACCAAATTGGATTTTAATTCGTTATACACAGTACCTAAGGTAAGATGTTTGCCTGTTCGTTAAATCCCGAATTCGCTGAATCGAGAGTTCGTTAAATCGGGAAACCACTGTATTTAGATTTTTATTAAATTTAAAATTTTAACTAATTTTTTCACAAAATGTAAACAAAGCTTTACATTCAGTATACACACAAATAAATAAACAATAAGCAGATGACTCAAAAATGTCACCTGTATGAATTCGTCTAGCTCAAAACTTTTATTTTTTCACTTTTACGAAAAATTGACACGTAATATTCATATCTACCCGCTGTAAAAATATCATGTTATTTTGTCTACTTTTTGGTAATGAAATGGTTGGTTTTAAAATTTTTGTTCATATGCCTTCAATGTTAAATTGAAAATTGTTTTGCTTCAACTGAACATTTTTGAATTGTTAAATTGACTTAGTGCGAAATTTATGTATGTATATCAAAAATTAATATACAAAATTTGATTTTGAAAGGGCCCTGGATACTATCAAGTAAGTCCATCAATTAGTGCATATGTGTAAGCATCGTTTGTTTCGGACTTTTTCGGAGCCGTACAAACAAACACGACAATCAACCATTGTATTTTGTAAAAAAACAAAATAATTATATTTTTCATGACAACAAACACAAAGCAAATAATTTTTTTTTTTTGTCAATCACAACAGGAGGCTATCAGATAATCAGCCTTCAAATAAAAAAATCAAAACTTTTTGATTTACATCAAGCATTGCCGACAAAGCGTATGTGTAGCCGAAAAACAACGACTGCACGCACACAACTATGTGCTCCAGGGCGCTAAACAAGTAACAGCCATACCTAAACAAGAGCGGGACGCGTTTTCTAGCTGTCAAAAATCCTCATGCCCATACAATTTGTATGAAGCATCCCTAAATAGCGCCGCGTTAACGCTTTGCAATTGGAAAATCCGATTTTGACAGCGCGTTAAAATAAACATGGCTGCAATATTTGTTGTTTTGACAACCCTGTTTTTATTGTTTAATAATAAATAATAGCAAATTGGCTATTTTTAGGTCAAACTAGCGGTTTTAATTCAATTTCTTATGTCTTTTATGAGGGTTTTAGTCGGCACGAAAGTTAACACTACTGTTTATGGCACAACGCTGACGCTCTTATTTAGGTATGGCATATCAGCGTAAAAGCTACGCTGAAGAAAACGTTCCGCGTTCCACTCACCCACCAACATACATTATCAAACAGAATTAAAAAAATACTTGTATGTTACATTTTTTTAGTTTCAAACATATTTCTCATGTATGTATAGGGTGTTTCTTGTGCAGCTTAAAAAACCCTTAAAATTATGATACATAACTGAAAAATTGTTGGAATGAATTTTTTTCATTAAAATCTGGTAGATAGTTTTATGGCAATTATTTCTTAAATACGGTTTGCGGCATATGTCCACCGCGGCTACGAGTTACGAGTACATAGTCCCTTCGATTAGCCCAGTTTTTGACTTCTATTTCCAATAAATCGAGACGTAGCTGGAATATTGACTTTCAATTCTTCAAGAGTTGCTGGCTTTTCGGCATAAGCCAATGACTTAACATAGCCTCATAAAAAGTAGTCCAGAGGCGTTAAATCGCACGAACGAGAAGGCCAGTGAACAGGACCACTTCTAAAAATAAGGTTCTCACCAAATGGTTCCGATTGTTAAGCGCGCTGTATGCCAAGTTACGGCGCCGTATTCTTGGAACCAAATATCGTTGATGTTTAGCTGATTAATAGCCAATCCCACGATGTCACACGTTAACGTCCGCATAGAAAATTACATTTAAAACCAAAACAAATTCTAAAAATTATTTTTGTTTTACATGTAAATTTCTATGCGAACGTATACGTGAGACATCGTGGGATTGGCTATAATTGTTGGAAACACAAATTTAGTCGAAAGCGCTCGCTATTCACCGTAAAGGCAGCTCCTTGCGTATAAACTGCACCAAACAGTAAAGTCTAAGGGATGCAACGGTGATTCATTAGCGGCTTGAGGATTGTATTCGGCAATTTTGCTCATTGACGTATCCATTAAACAAGAAATATGCTTCAGAAAATGGACGAAGTGCTCTATGAACTTCCCTAACAGATTTATATTTTTTAAAATAAATTTCCACAATTCGGAAGCGTTGTACTAGTGTTAAACTATTCATGATGACTTTCCAAATCCTCCTGAACAGAAATGTGAGCACTTTTTGACATTCTCAGCTGTCAAACCATATGGATCGATATCGAAAGTTCTTATTTAGCTTAAAAAAAACACCCGATATTTGCTATGCGTAAAAAGTCTACACATTAAAATAAAAAACAAAAGGGGATGACTTTATGGCAAAAACTCTAGCCAGTCGTGGTTTGTTCATCATATCTCAGTCATTTATGGACCAATCGGGCTGAATTTGGAAAGCGTATTTCAACTAACAAACGGTCAGACCGACAAACGGACATCGTTAAATTCACTTCGCCACTCATAACGATTCAGAATGTATTTAATTTATAGGGTCTTAAATCAATATTGTAGAAACTACAAATGGAATGGCAAACTTACATATACATATATACCTTTTCATCTGTGCTGAAGAGTAAATTGTTTGGGTGACTCCAAGGCGAAATCATTCCAGGTGGTCTTAAAAGCCCTGCTGATAATTTTTTTTTAGCTTTATAATTGTTGGATATCAAAAATTGGTTTATTGTCTTTGTTTCTATTTGGTTTTGCTCCTGTTTTTTGACATGGTACAATGCTTTTACAAAAACAAATTGTTTGTGGTTTTTGTATGAGTTGTACTTGTTGTAGTACCGAGATGACCTGTAATGAATTCGCCTCGGGTGACTATAATTTAGCTTCGTTTTTTTATGGATTTTTCAAAATACTTGATATAAATCGATTTTTGATAAAAATACAAGGGATTACAAATCTATATTCTTATCTTGATTGAACTGGTATCTATGAAATTAAAAGCTGTTTAAGATTTTAATTATTTTCCACTAACCTTGTTGGCCACACGATCAACTTTTTGTTGATAGTCTTTAACATATACTGTTTGTCGAAATTTACATCAATTGAAAGCTGTGACGTAGGCTGCACGCAATTTTTAATCAATTTACTTTCAATATGTCATCAAGAAAATAATTTATACTGACAAACGAAAAATTTGCTCACTAAACTTCTAATCAGCTGTTAAATTGAACGTAAAATTGCCAAACAAATGGATAGTTAAAATTGAGAGCAATCTCGTGATCAATTTAAAAAGTGTGAGTGTGTTAGTGAAAAAAATGAGAGTGAGAGCAAATTGAAAGGAATTGAAAGACAAAAATTGATCGTGTGGCCTCCAAGTAAAGGAAACAAGTTCGATTGAATTTTTATTTACGAAATTCTGAAGCGATGTAAAAAATTGATAATTTAAAAATTTATATTCTTATTACCGATAAAAATATCGATTCTGAATAATGTTGAAAATCCCCATTTAACTGTTCCAAATTGCTTTTAGTTTAAAGTCAAATAATCTATAATTTTTTATTTCTCTTTGTTTAAATTACAAACAAATTTATTTTTGGCCTCAAAAATTCTAAATCCTGTAATATGAGCTGCTTTGGGTAACAATAAACTATTAAAATATTTACAAATGCATTAGTGTTTGTTTGCAAATCATTTTAGTTTGTGCAATAATGAGAAAAAGGTCAATAGATATGATGAATTTCGGGTAGTTTATGATAAAGCCGCTGAAACGGTTGTCATAGAAACTCAAACTTCCGATCGTAAGCTTTAACCAATTTTAACTTAACAGTTCTAACTTTCAAATATTTTTCAAAAGATGAGGCTCCCCAGCCAAAGCACAATACAGTAGCGATTTTGGATTGTGGTTCTTCTAATTTGAGAGCAGGGTTTGCCGGCGATGAAACTCCTTTAAAAACCATCCCCACCGTCGTTGCTAAATCCACCTTAGATGATGTTACCAAGAAAGTCTTTGGTTTAACCGCTCTAACAAGTTCTCATGCTTATAAACTCTCGTATCCTGTGGTACGTGGTTTCATCAAGGATTGGCATGATGCCGAAGAATTATTTGAACATGTTATTGAGCATGATCTGCAAATCCAACCGAAAATGCAGCAACTAATGTTTACAGAGCCACCCAATAATCCTCCAACCAATCAAGAAAAAACCGCCGAAATGATGTTTGAAAAATTTCAATTTAGTTCGTTTCTGCTGGTGCCATCAACACCAATGGGCATGTATGGTTATGGTTCGACAACTGGGATAATGGTAGAATCTGGGGCAGGTCAAACTCATATTGTGGCTATTAAAGATGGTGATTATATACGAGATTCTTATCGTCATATACCATTGGGTGGCAATGATTTAACGAAATATATGGGCCAACTTTTAACACAAAGTGGTAATGAACGATATTTCCATGGCAAGCGTAATGAACATGAAATTTTAAATGAAATTAAACATATTGGTTGCCATGTTGTATTGAATTACGATGAGGAAGTAAAAAAATCAAAAATGAATCCAAATTTTATAACAGATAATGCCATATTGAGAGATGGCACTATGATTGGTATGAAAACGGAGGCCTTTAAGGTGCCAGAATTGCTATTTAAGCCGGAGATGATTGGTATTCATACTGGTGGTATAGCGCAAAATATTTACGAATGCATTGAATCCTGCGATTCTAGTCTAAAGCCACAATTATATGGCAATATTTGCCTGTGTGGTGGTAATACAATGTTTCACGGTATAGAAGATCGTTTGCTGTGGGAAGTGAGGACTTATGCTGGGCCCAAAGTAAAGGTTAAGATTAATGCTCCACCTCAAAGAGAAAATCTGGTTTTCTTAGGTGCTTCTTTGGTGGGAGTTTGTCCAAAGCTGAGGGATAATTTAATATCTTTTCAGGAGTATCGAGAAGTTGGTCCTCAAATAGTGCACTGGAAATTCTTTTAACAAATTTGAACAACGTGAAATAACAATGCAGCTAAAGTAGCTCATATAGCAAAGTTTTTTGGTTATAAATTTAAAAAAAATTAGTAAAAAATTTTAATATGTATCGCAAAGAAACTGAAACAAATCAATGAAATATACACATAAATATGCAAGAAAAGCATGAATATGTAAATGTCAAGAAAATATGTGTATCAAAAACATTTGTATAATATCAAACTGTGGGCATTTACGGATGTGTTCTAGAATCCGAATTCACTCGAAAGTGGATTCCTTCAGCATTTTGGTGCTTGCAATTCACATCCATATGGTTTTATCCGTTTTAAATAAGAATTGTAAGGGGTTGGTAAAAGTAAAACGAATTTTTGATAACATTTTTATCAAAAACAAAATTTTGGGTTTTAGTTTGAAATGTTTTATATTTAATTTAATCAAAAAGTATATACGGGTATGTTCTAGAAATGTGTGGATTTAAAATCGAGCAAATCTTAAAAACGACTCTGTAATGAAAGTTTATAAAAATATATCTTGTTATCTACTTCATTTTTTGAGTACGAATTAACTTTACAAGGATAACTCTTAAAAGAAAGAAAAGCTACGGTAATTTTGTAAATAATTTAACTTAAAATCTCGATCGATTTAAATTTCACTTCATTTTGATTTCCAGAGCATGCCCGATATTTTTACACGAATCGACACCTTTAATGCAAAAATGAGTAACAAAAAAAAAAAAAAAAAAAAAAAAAAAGTCGATTGATTTTTGTTCGTTTTATTAAACTACACCTTCATAAAAAATTTAAGATCCCTGCGATCAAAAATGACGTGATTCAAATCACATGTGTCTTTTAAAATTATACGTTTGATATATTTGTGTTCCGTTTTTGTATGCTTTGGAGTGATTTTCAATTGCCGAAAGCATACCGAGAAACATACAGTCATGAATTCCGTTCGGAATGGAAATGATTCCGTACATACCATTCCGATCGGAATGGTTTTAGCTTCTATAGATTCCGTTCGGATTCATTAAACCTCAAAAAAATATGAAACCACTTTTTGTGTATGAAATATGGCAACACTGCAACGAATGTAGAAAACAAAACAAACAAGAAAACAGCTGATTTTGAAAACCAGCCAAATTTAAGTTTTTCTATTAAAGTAAAAAATTTGTGATATGTGACAAATTCCCTTATTTTTTTTGGAAAGCATTTAGAAAAATTAAAATTTTTTATTTAATTCACACAAAATTATATTTATTTTAGATAAGGAAGCAAAAAGACAGCGTGCTTTATTGATAACAATGTATTTTGAATAGTTTGTACACCTGAAAAATGCTTAAAATGTGAATTCCACTTTGAAAAATGAAAGTGGTATCATTCCGAAAAAAACTTTCGTTTTACATTTTCCATAGAAGCAAAATACGGAATCAATTTCACTTCCGAACGGAATTAAGCTCTGTGACATGGCTGATAAAAACGAAAGGTTTTTCAGAACATCACAAAATCACACGCGTGATTTTAAAAGCACGTGATTTGAAATCGCGTGATTTTCAGAACATGCCCGTTTATATTAAAGAAATTCAAACGTTAACTATAACTTGTTATGGATTTTGTAAACTTTTTTGATTCTACTCAAAAAAATAGTGTTGTTACGCCCTTTTGCATTTTAGGTGACGAAATGTTAATCCAAAAAAAATTATTTAACTTATCCAAAATTTTAAATTTTTTTTAATAAAAAAAAAAAAAAACAAAAAAAAAAAAAATTTTTGATACAATCAAACAAGGCGAGTTCATACAAGGTGGTCTTATTTTAAAAACGAATACAATACAGTAAAATACTCTAACGTTGTGTCAAAATAATACAAAACTGTAGTAAGCAATTCAAACAAATATTTTATTTTGTTTTTAATTTTAAATTGTGTGTTTTGAAATGTAATAATTTAAAAACGTTTTAAATTTCATACTTCTGAGTGAAAATTGTGGAATTTATGAAAGATTACCCAGAACCACAAGAACGGTATACCATTTTGACACATGGTTATCAGCTGTTGCTTTCGTAGCAAGCCAAGGTCACTTTGTATGAATTCGTCTTGCAATCAAGAAAACAAAATATATTTTTTTGAACAGCTAACAAAAGGCTGTTTTTTTTGTTTTTTACGTTAAGATTTTTTTGAACAATTACTCCAATACACAAAAACAGGCGTATTTAAGAACACCAATTTATGTATTATGCGGTTTCAAACATTTTTTCAATACGTGTCTAAACATGGAACACACTTGTTAATTTCGATTTTCTTAAATGGTATAAGCCATACATTTTTTTTTAAAAAAATCGTTAAATTACAAAATATGCACACACGTGAAAATAATGCCATATTCCAAATTCTTACGAAATATGCCAGAATATATTTCCAGCCAAAAAGTTGGAAAACTTTACCAAAGTATTGCAGTTGTAATTTTTTTAATAAAATGTGCCTGAAATTTTTATATAATATTAAAATTTTTGAGGCTTAACCCATTTTCTCGCAGTGTTATAATATTGGAACAATTTTGTTTTTTTATACTTTAAATCAAGACGAATTCATTACAGGTGATCCTAAAAGCCCTGCTGATAACTTTTTTTCTTTAGCTTTATAATTGTTGGATGTCAAAATTTTGTTTATTATCTTTGTTTCTGTTTTGATTTGTTTCGGTTTTTGACATTGTACAATGATTTTACAAAAACAGATTGCTTGTGGTTTTTGTACGAGTTGTACTTGTTGTACTACCGAGATTACCTGGAATGAATTCGCCTTGCTTTAAGTGAAAAAACAATAAAGTTTTTATGTTTGAGAAAAAAAAAAATATTTCGTGGAATAATGGGTTAAGCCCTTTAATATAAAGGTATGTTCAGACTTATCAAATATTTAACGAAAAAAATCCAAAAAAAAACGAGACCAGGAAATTGATCAAACTTAAGCTTTATATTTTTTTTAACAATTTCTATTGATTTACTTAACTTTATTTGTAAGAAGATAATTGAATCCCAGCCGCGAATAACGTTGTATGTTACAAAATTATTATTTTTCAGGAGAGTAAAAAAACGTTTTTAACAGGCAGGATTATTTAGTTTTAAATTTTTTTTTTAGATTATCAAAAATAATGATAATAAAAACTGTTATGCAAAATATCAAGAAATTTTAATTTTAAATTTGCACGTAAATTTACAGTTTATAATTTTTTTTAGTGGAAAAACGTTTCATATCCACAATCGTGATGTCATTTAAAACGTTTTTCCAATGCACAAGCGGCTTTTAAAATGTTATTCCACCTTGAAAAACCAGTTCGTTTGTATCATTTTGTTAGTAACTTACAACGTTCTTCCACTGGCTGACTCTTTGTATCGCATTTTGACGGCGTTAAGGTGCATAATTTTGGGCGATTTGATGTTTAAACAGTGTAAGAGGGTATTGTTAACGGTAATCTGCAAAAAAACAGTTTTTGCAAAAAGTGGCTTTTACAACGTTATTCGCGGCTTTGCTTCAATTGTATAATGTAATTTATAAATTGTTAAATTATGTTTGATCAAGCCAAACTTTTTGCAAAAGCAATAATTTTTTAATAAAACTAGTGGTTACGTGTAGGACGTCAAATATTTAATACGTGTGAACATAGCTTAAGAGTTTTCTAAAATTTTAAGTCAGATAAAAAAAATTTAAATTGTTTTTATCAAAAATTTAAAACTTCTTAGCAACACCTTTCTGTATGCATAACCTAAGTGGAACCAAGGTACATTCTGCATTACATTATCAACTTTTTCTTCTTCTTTTAATGTTAAATATTTAATAAGAATTTATAAACCGTTTCCTACAAAATGTCGAGGAATTTTATACGGGGCTAAATGGACTCTATCCGTAGTATCATGTTTTGTCACATAGAGCTTATTTGTGCCAAGCTTAAATTCCATAAATTATCGGGAAAAATATTTTGTAGCAAATGGAGACAATTGCCCCTATTATGTGTTACATTCGACTATCGAATGCACATTCTGTATTATGAGCTCACAGCACTGTCAAAAAATTCGTTGTGCATCGAATTTGTCAACGCACACAAATTTGCTTTCGATGGTGCAAATAAATTTAAAAAACTTGTTGAAAATGTAAATATTTGTAAATTTTTTTGAGTTTTTATACCAAATATACCAAAATCAGTTTTGTTCATTTTATGCGAGTCCAACATCGTAAACCGCTTTTGGAAAAATTCGTTTTCCTTATGGAATAAAATTCTTTTATGACAAAAGGATATGCATAAGAGCTCAGCATTTAAAGAAGTGCGAAGAAACCCCACAGGAGCTAAATTGTTTGGAAACCACCATAATTCCGTCGTGGTCATGTTTTACTTTAATTTTATTGCTTAAATTTGTAAATAAAACTTTATTTTAAGTTACATTTGATAGTAAATGTGCTACTACTGTGAATATAGTAAATCACAATAGCACTTTTTTTTTATCGAATGTGCGCCATAATACCAAACGAAAATTCGTTCGATCAGCTAATTCGACTGCTGTCGAAAATCTAATTTATTTTATAATAGGCACCAATTATTTTTTTCCCCGAATTTTTAATTCACATTTCTAAATTGCAATAAACAATTTCTCCAGACTACTTGCATTAAAATATTCGCAAATATTAAAAAGATCTGGGGGTTACCGAAAGGAATAATTTACAAGTTCGAACAATTTGCAATGTGTATTACGATTTTCGTAGTGTCTGATTCAAATGAACGGAAGTTTTTATACTTTGACGAATACACAATAATAACAATAAAAAAGCAAAACAGTTACTTTCTCTATTACGAACAATAACTCTTCATTAAATGCGAGATTCATTTAAAAATATTAATTTATAAAATTCGTTTTAATTCGCTATTAAAAAAAAAATTTAATCCAAATTGTATTTGGTGTTCATGTGTTGTTGTCGTACGAAATAAAAACGACTAAGGCCCTAATCATGTAAAACGTAGCGCCACGCCAAAGAACAACATTGAAAGTACAAACAATGTCATAAATATTTTAATATTTTAACTTTGTTATTGCTTTCTACAGAAATTCATGTACCGTTTTAATTTTAATTTTTAACGCCACAAGCGTTGCAGCAGTGTGAATTTCTGTAAAAAGCAACAACAGCATTACACAATATTTATGACATTGTTAGTGCTTTTAGGCCTAATAAATCAGAGTAAGTTAAACTCTGTTTCTGGTTTAAAATGTATTTAAGCCAACATATCTATAAATCAGTTAACATATAAACCATCTTTAAACCCATAAAATTGGGCGTTTAAACTTACAATGCAGATCATATGAATTTGCCAACATTTATCGTAGTGCTGCCACATGTTAGTTTTTAAATAACATATAATACATGGGACACTGATTTACAACTGTTGAGTTTAAACTACATATAAATGTAAGCATAGTTCAACTAAACCAGCGTTTAAGCACTCATTGATTTATTAGGCATTAATGTTCTTTGGCGTTGCGTTGCGTTATTTGGTGTTCATGTGTTGTTGTCGTACGAAATAAAAACGACTAAGGCTCTTATCATGTAAAACGCAGCGCCAGGCCAAAGAATAACATTGAAAGTACAAACAATGTCATAAATATTTTTTAACTTTGTTGTTGCTTTCTACAGAAATTCATGTACCGTTTTAATTTTAATTTTTAACGCCACAAGCGTTGCAGCAGTGTGAATTTCTGTAAAAAGCAACAACAGCATTACACAATATTTATGACATTGTTAGTGCTTTTAATGTTATTCTTTGGCGTTGCGTTGCGTTTTACATGATTAGGGCCTTCATTTCTATGTATTTAACATTGTCATTGGCGTGAATTTGAAATGATATCGACAAAAATTTCAAACGACTACGACTTCGATGACGACAAGGATTCTCGTAATTAGGCTGATTAGAACTATCGATAACTATGGCTTGAGCTGAGAATGTCAAATTCTGTTGATATTTCTGTTCAGTAAGGTTTGGCAAGTCATCACGATTCGTTTAACGCTAGAACAACGCTTCCAAATTGTGGAAATTTACTTTGAAAAATATAAATGTTCGCGAAGTCTTCGTTAATTTTTTGCGTTTAGGCATGAAAATCATTTCTAGTTAAATGGCTACTTCTATAAGTTTTTGGACCGTAGACCATCCTCAAGCCGTTAACGAATCATCATTACAATTTACTATTTGGTGCAAGTTTACCGCGGTATCATCGGGCCTTATTTTTTTCGAAATGAGCAAGGAATTGCCGTTACGGGGAATAGCGAGCGCTATCGAGCTATGCTGACTGAATTTTAGTTTCCAAAAATTAATGATCAACGACATTTGGTTCCACCAAGACGGTGCCGAAACTTTCCATACAGCGCGCTCCAGAAAAAATTAAAAATTTTCTCTAATCACCAAATTCATAGAATTTGTTGATTTTGCACATATTACCAAAATGGTTATATTGATTACTAAAAATTTTAAAAATTTTAAATTTTGAATATTTTTTTTTTTTCAATAAATGATATTTTTAATTTTAATTAATAAAATTATTAAAAAAACTTTGCCATTTGAAACAATATAGCTCAGTTTTTGCCAACTCCCAACAACAATTAAAGTTTAAATTATCTATATATATAAAATTGTAACGTTACTGACTTACTCACTCACTGATTCATCATCGCACAGCCTAACCGCCTGAAGGTAAAAACTTGAAATTCGGACCAGGGCTTGGTCTCTTCCCAAATCGGGATTTTTGGAAATTCGAATGCTTAGGGGGTAAAGAAAAGGGTAAAAACAAGTAAATTCGGTAATCTTATATCTCTAAAACTAAAAGAGATACAAAAAAATTTAATACTTATCGTTGCTCTTTAGAAAAATAAGCGGACAGGTGTCTGGCACTTTTTGGAAATTCAGCCTTTTAACGGAGTAAACGGGTAAAACCTGTATTTTGGTATTTTTTTGTCACCCCATCTATCTTTTAAACCCATAAACATAGAAATAGGAGTTATATCACATTTGAAACTTATCTAAAAAATCCAAATATGGATTTGGTACTTTCTCGATATTCGGACGTTTAAGGGGTAAAAAGCGTATCTATTTTTGGTACTTTTTTTATAAAACATTTTTTTTATTTATTGACATATACGTATTAAATTATGGGCTCTCACTATAATATTGAAATTTTTTATGCTTCAATGGGGAGAAAAAAGTACCAAAAAAGGGGAAATAGGGAGTAAACGGGTAAAATCTGTATTTTGGTACTTTTTTGTAACCCCATCTATCTTTTAAACCCATAAACATAGAAATAAGGGTTATATCACATTTGAAACTTATCTAAAAAAATCCAAATACGAATTTGGTACTTTTTCGAAATTCGGACATTTAAGGGGTAAAAACCGTAACTATTTTTGGTACTTTTTTACAAAACATTTTTTTTTATTCAAAAATTTAGTACTATTGTTGTTCAATAAAAAAATAAGCGGACAGGTGCCTGGTACTTTATTGAAATTCGGCCTTTTTGGGAAGTAAACGGGTAAAAGCTGTATTTTAAAACTTTTTTGCTATGCCAATAAACATTAAAATAAAAAATATATCACATTCAGAACTTACAAAAAAAAAATACAAATACAAATTTGATCCGTTTCGAAATTCGAACGTTTAAGGGGTGAAATCGTACCTAATTCTGTTATTTTTGTTTCAAGACATTTCTCTTCATCTACCTATATAATATAAAAATGTAAAGACTGATTCATCATCGCACGTCCTAAACGCCTGAAGCAAAAATGTTGAAATTTGACCGGAAGGTTGGCCTCTCGCTCAATCGATTCCCTCGGACGGGAGTTTTGAAAATTTTTATGGTTAGAGGTAAAAAATGCTAAAAACGGGTAAATTCCCTAACCTCATGTTCATCAAAAAAATAAGCGGATAGGTGTCTGGTACTTTTTTGAAATTCGACCCTTTTGGGGAGTAAACGGGTAAAACCTGTATTTTAAAACTTTTTTGCCACGCAATCTAGTTATTAAACCAATAAACATTCGTAACGTATCTCAAAAATACAAATTTGGTACATTTTCGAAATTCAAACGTTTAAGAGGTGAAAATCGTACCTATTACAAAGCAGCGGGTTAAAACCTAGAAACATAAACTTTGGCGTAAAAATATGTCCACGAAAGAAAAGGAGATGCTAACGAAGTAACGGGTTAAATGCTAGTTTTATTATAAACGAAAAAAATCAATTAAGATTTTTTGTTATTTAATTAATTAAAAATTTATTTCAAAACAACTCAAATGTTAATTAAATCAAAATTATTTTTTAACTTTCTTTCAAATAAAAAAATAATTAATTCTATTATCACATTAATTAAATTGAAATACTTTTTTAACAATTTTGTTAATTGATAAAAAACGACTGATCATTTTTTCTGTGCTTAACAATTGATTTATTGCAAAGCCGATTTGGATTGCCTTTAAGTCATTGGCTTATTCCGACAAGCCAGCAACTCTTCTAGCATTGGAAGCCAATACTCAAGCTAAAAAGTAGTCAAAATTATACTGATCGAATGGGCCATGTAACTCGTAGACGCGACGGACATATGACTGAAATTATCTACCACATTAGAAAGAAGTTTCATTACATTTATGTATTTTAAGTTCTCATGTAGCTAAAAAAACACCCTATATTTCTTATGTACGCATTCTAAAAAACGAAAAAGTTATCAGAGGTGTTCTGGAAATCCAAAAAGCAAGAATTTAAAAGCCGTTTTTTATAAGATTTTTGTAGTAAAAGACAAATACCACACAAGTATTTATATATTGAACAGAATTCTTTAAGAAAATTAAAAAGAACTTCAAAATTCTTGCGTTTTGCGTTTTCGATTTCCAGACCACCCCTGTATATAATTTTTTTTTGCAATTTGTTAAATAAACTTTTAAAATAAATATTAAAAATATATTTTTTTCAATATCTACAAATTGCTCTCAAAAACATTTTCTATTTACTATAGCCGGACCGCTTTCAAAATATTCTGAATATGATATCATCATATCTTTAAATTTGGCCAATGAACCCAATAAAGAAGCACCAAAAAATACTGCTTTCTTACGGTCCGATTTAGCATGAATACGGATTGCAGCATCTGGTTCCATTAAACGCATTTCCTTGGACAAACGATGTTGAAGTCCGGGGAATAAGGTATTACCACCACTTAAAACTATATGATCGTAAAGTAAATTTCTAATAGAAAAATCGGATAGCTGAATAGCTCTATACAGATTCTCGTGTATGCCACCAGTTTGTACCTCCAGCTTAGTCGGTTCAAATAAGGCTTCTGTGCATCTAAAAAGTTCATTTTTTAATTCTACAAAATTGCCATCGGGTAAACGGTAGGATTTTGATGGACCAGGCTTAGTAAGTTCTGTTTTATAATCAAATGCCACATAACACCATTTCTCTTTAATATTTCCCAAAAACTCTCTATTCCCCGAAGTTTGGAAATACTGAATAGCTTTGCCATTGTGGGCTAAACATTTTTCCAACATTTTATTTATATCTTTGCCACCCAGAGGTATGTAGCGACTGCTATGAGGCATAGAAAAACCTTCATATACCGGTACTATATGAGTTTGGCCTTCTCCGGAATCGAGCACAACTCCAGTATGGAAACCGTAAGCATATAAAGCCAATGGTGGAGCAGGAGCTAGAAAAAATGATTTGAAACGGAATTTTTCCAGCATTAATTCCAACAACTTTTCACGATTCCTCGAGGGATTATTAAGTGTCTCAGTTAGTAAAATGCCGTATAATGAAGGATCTATTTGTAAAGCTTCTTGAAAAATATATTCAAAACACACTTCCATATCATCCCAGTTTGTGATAATACCTCTTTCAATAGGATTATTTAGATTAAGTACTGCTCGATTTCGTTGTGCTTCAAAGCCTACATAAGAATCTTGATTAGAACGTAGGCCTAATCGTGTACCCGGCTTAGATCTTCCCACAGTTGTGGGTACATCAATACGATGATTGGTCTCACCTGCAAAACCTGCTTTGCAGGCACTAGAACCACAATCTATTATGAGGAGATCACTGGCTGGTTTTAAGAATTCAGCTTAAAGTGATAAATAAGGAATAAATGCAATCGGGGTTACAATTCATTTAGCAAATGTCTAAGAACTTACTTTCAATTGTTTGAGTTTCTTCAGCAGTGGTTTCAATTTTTTTATTGGAACTGGGCCAACAACTAAAAGCCATTATGAACAATTTGAAAATAAAAATATTTAGGTTTTCATTTGTTATCCAATTCTTTTACGCATGGTCTATAATTTATTAGTATATTTTTTGGCACAATATAAATTTTGCTTTAAATTGCCGAAACTTTTTATTTTAAATAATTTAAAATTTTTATTTTGTTTGTCAGCTTTTTCTTTAATAACATTCATATTTAGTTTACCGTGGAGCTAAAACTTATAAAACCGTTAAAAAATATTTTGAAAAATATAAATTTTTATATCAATTCGAATGTGTATTCTAAGTCAAATTCCAATTTAAAAAGCTTATATACCTTAATAGTCTTATTCCTTCAATATTTTCCAGGAAAATTTTTGCTATGCAGCATCAATATGAGAACTAAAATTCCCAGATTCTATTTTGAAAAATGTTAATGAATACTAACGTTTTGAGAATCACTAAATAATTTAATAAGACTTGACAAAAATCTTTTTCGGGTCCAAGAATAAAGTTCATTGAAATTAAATCATGATTTAATTTGGTTTTCCTACTGGAATGGATATTTCAAAGTGACAATAGCTTATTAAAATAAAGAAAAATAAAAAAATTTTATTAAAAAAAATTCAAAACATATCATAAATATATGAAATAACGAAATTTTAAATATTTTATACGAATAAGGAACTAAGGAAATCAGAAAAAAGAAACATGGTGAAAATTAAGTTATTGGAAGTTGGAAGGAAATACAAAAAAGACATGTCTTTTAAATCATCGTGAAAATTGGGTGTAATACACATTTAATAGTTTTGCAGTATAAATTACCTTAAATGCATATAAAAATATTTTATATTAATTCAATTGAATAAAACCAACTTTATGCCAAAAAATAAAATAATTTATTTAAGATTTCAAATTAATTAAAATTTGGTAAGTTTTTGGATAAAATTGTTTATATTTTATAAGAATATACATATGTACATAAGATAAATTTCAGTCTGTTAGACGGCCTGCGCCAAAACTTTTTGTAAAGTCAGCTTGAGAAAGTGCGGGAAAATGGTACATATGTAAGTATGTCTGTATGTGTTTGAAAACCAAATTTACATTCATAAATTTACATTTAGCAATAAACATATTTTGCAGTTCCCTGTATTTGCGTGCATCGTTCTTGTCTTTTAGTTCTAAGGTGCTGAGGATGATTAAGCTGCCAATCCCGGGATTGCTTTAGAAAATAGAAAGAACGTTCACTTTGTAACAAACATACATATGTACATAATAAACATTAGATTTATGAATCGCTAGAATGAATATATCGTCACCTAAAATGCAAAAGGTATTAACAACAAAATAATTCGAAATAGAGTTTTTGATTGATTTTTGTACGTTTTATTTAACTACGTGTTAGATCCCTGCGATCAAAAATGGCGATTTTATTGAAGAAATTCAAACGCCAATAACAACTTGTTGTTATTGATGTAAAGTTTTTTGCTTCTCCTGTAAAAACATTAAGTGTTTTTACGCCCTTTTGCATTCTAGATGACGACATGAATGTGAGTACATATGGATGTAACTAATGGACTAGCCCTTATATGAGATCTACAAAATACTTCATACAAATTAGTGAGACATACAATATGTAAGCGCCAAGGGTTCAATATTATTTTATACTAAACAAAATAAACATATATTCAGTTTTTTATTTGACCTTATTTAATTTAATAAATGTTTATATTTATTCAAGCTCTAGGTCCTTTTAATATTTATTTTTTATTTTTTATTCTCAATATTAAATATTTAATTTCCTGACGATGCTAACCAAAGGTTAGCGAAATATTGAGAATAAAAAATAAAAAATAAATATTAAAAGGACCTAGAGCTTGAATAAATATAAACATTTATCAAAATAAACATAATTTTTTGAGTATACTAGAAGTATTGTTATGCCAAATACAAAGAAATATTTGCAAAATTTATGTCCGCCATACGTATAATGCCTCATATTTAAGTAATCTCTTTTTTTGAAGCAAATTTTAAAATTATTACAGAACCTGATTGGGGGTAATTAAATTCGTTTCTTGTAGTGCTAAAATTGATTAAAAATACAGTTATTTTACGAATAACTATATTTTTAGCATTTATGTGTGTTATGCAAAAATCAAACTATCAAAAATAATGTTTTTCCGTACTTATATTGTTATGTAGTTTGATTTTTTGCAGTTAAATTTATTTTTTTTAAAGCAACAACTGTTAAATTTTACGGAAAATGCTGTTTAATAAAAAAGAAATAACAAATTTATGTAAAATTCATTTATTTAAAATGAAATGTAAATGATCCGTTTTTTAAAAAAGGTGACGATATTTACATTCGCAAAAATTTGATAACATTATTCGCATTCGCAGCAGCCCTGTTTAAAATACCCACCACACGTTAGTTGTGTAGGGTACAAAAAATGTAGAAAAATCGAACGTATAAAAGGCAATATTGAGCCATTAAGTCGAAAATTATTTTGTTATATTTTATATTTTATCCGTTTCCTTTGTAAAAAAGTTCATTTTATTACTATTTTGAAGAACAAAGTGTAAATAAAATTTTCACATATTTGAAACAAGCACAATGCAAAAAGTTTGTGTATGTGTGTTGGTCTTGGTATTCGGATGTATTTATCCTTTGTGAAGTGCCCAGATTGTAAGACCGAGTTGTAATTTAAATAATTGTAGTAGAGCAAACGTTCAAATATGTGCTACAAATGGAAGACAGTGTAGACGTTTTTTTAATGAATGTTCCTTGGAAAGTGCAAATTGTAATGCCACATTATCAACAGGTAAGTAAGAGAATGACTATTTACAAAAAGACCAAACAACACAATTTCCTAAGGACACTCAGAATCAGAAAAAACCTATATTATCTTAAACCAAATGTATATTTAATTGCAAGTCCTGTGACCTTTAATTTATTGTTTTTTTTTAGCTTAGAGAATTATGGAAAAAATGGATTTTTCACAAACCTAACGCATATTATGTATTGTTCAAAAGGAATTTTCTGTGGAATTAATCTACGTAATATTTTGAGTGTGAGTTCCTTTTCCAATAATTGTAGACAGTATTGTTCAAACTTACCAACTTAACGAAGCATCTCGCTTTTCAAAAGAAGATCGTTAAGTCTATTATAAGGAGCTAATATTTGCAAAAATGAAATGTAATCAGTTGCTCGTAATAATTCATTCGAAGAGATAATAAATATCCATACCCTTAAAGGCAACAGAATAAAAGTGAATTATTTAAACCTTATTAATTGTATTTTACTTAATTTCTCGTGAATGTTGAAACCCTCCTTTTTCCACAACCACTTTGTATTTTATCTCAAACTAAAAAGACAACTTTAAAATTCAATATCCTAAATGGGTACCTTGGTATTTTTTATAAATAGAGTTGCATCACTTTCAAAGTGAAAGGCTCAATTATAGAAATCAAAAGTGGTTAACAATTTTAAATACTAGCGTTTAAGCCGCTACTTCGTTAGCAACTCCTTTTCTTTCGTGGACATATTTTTACGCCAAAGTTTATGTTTCTAGATTTTAACTTGTTTTAATGCTAGAATTTAACCCGCTACTTTGTAAAAGGTACGATTTTCAAATCTTAAACGTTCGAATTTCAAAAATGTTCAAAATTTTTATTTGTATTTTTTAGATACGTTACTAATGTGATATATTTTTTATTTCAATCTTTGTTAGTTTTGAAGATAGATGACGTGGCAAAAAAGTCTTAAAACACAGATTTTACTCGTTTACCGAATTTCAAAGAAATACCAAACACCTATCCGCTTATTTTTTTTAATGAACATGAGGTTAGAGAATTTACACGTTTTTACATTTTTTACCCTCTAAACATAAAAACTTCCAAAACTCCCATCCTAGGGAATCGATTTGGCGAGAGGCCAGCCTCTGGTCCATATGTCAACTTTTGAGCTTCTGCAGTTTAGGATAAGTGATGATGAAGCAGTCCGTAGCGTCACAATTTTATATTATATGTATATATGAAGAAAAATATTTAAAAAAAGTAACAAAATTAAGGATCGAATTTCGAAAAAGAACCAAATTTGTATTTTTTAGATGAGTTACAAATGTGATATAATTTTTATTTCTATGTTTATTGGTTTAAAAGATAGATGGCGTGGCAAAATAGTTTCAAAATATAGGTTTTACCCCTTTACTCCTTACTTCAAAAAAGTGTAGACACCTGTCCGCTTATATCTTAATGAAGTATTAAATTTTTTTGGGGTTAGCGAATTTCACGGCTTTTACCGCCTTTTTTCTATTGAACAAAGAATTAGTATTTAATTTTTTCGTATCTCTTTTAGCTTAGAAGATATGAGGTAAGTATGATCGATTTGGCGAGAGGCCAGCTTCCGGTCCAAATATCAACTTTTTAGCAGATTCTCATTTACTCCGAACCTTTGATGTTCAATATAATGTTTCTAGGGCCCATACTAACGGAAATTCAAAAGATACCAGTTAAAAAACAAAAAAGTACCACAAATTTCTCTCATAGATTCTTGTCCACTCAGGACATTGAATGTTAAGTTTTATGTTTCTAGGTCCAATATTAACGGAAATTCAAATAGTACCAGTTAAAGAACAAAAAAGTACCAAAAAGCCTTTTAACAGATTCTCATTCACTCAGGACCATGCATGTTTAATTTTATGTTCATAGGTCCAATATTAACGAAAATTAAAAAAAGTAGCAGGTAGAGACCGAAAAAGAACCAAAGTCTACTTACAGATTCTCTTTCACTCAGGACCTTGTATGTTGAATTTTATGTTCATAGGTCTAATATTAACGAAAATTAAAAAAACGAAAAAGTACCAAAAAGATCCCTCTAACAAATTCTCATTCACTCAGGGCCTTGCATTTTTAATTTTATGTTTCTAGATCTAATACTAACGGAAACTCAAAAGGTACCAGTTAAAGAGCAAAACGTTCTAAATATTACCTTTATAGGTTCTTATCCTCTCAGGACATTGCATGTTGAAGTTTATGTTTCTAGATCCAATATTAACGATAATTAAAAAAATTGCCAGTGGTAGAACCAAAAATCTAAAGTAAGAAATTAAATTTCCCGTATTTCCCCCTTTTTGTTACTTTTTTCTACTCATTGAAGCATAAACAATTTCAATATTGCAGTGGGTGCCCATAATTTAATACGTACGTATATGTCAATGAATAAAGAAAAATGTTTTGTAAAAAAAGTACCAACAATAGTTACGGGTTTTATCCCTTAAACGTCCGAATTTCGAAAAAGCATAAAGTATTTTTTTATATAAATTTCAAATTTGATATAACCCTTATTTCTATGTTTATGGACTTAAAAGATAGATGGGGTGACAAAAAAGTACCAAAATACAGGTTTTACCCGTTTACTCCGTAAAAGAGCTGAATTTCCAAAAAGTACCAGACACCCGCTTATTTTTCCTAAAGAACAACGATAAGTATTAAATTTTTTTTGTATCTCTTTTGGTTTTGGAGATATAAGGTCACCGAATTTACCCCTTTTACCTCCTAAACATTCGAATTTCCAAAAATCCCGTCTTAGTAATTCGATTTGGGGAGAGACCAACCCCTGGTCCAAACTTCAAGTTTATTAGCTTCAGGCGTTTCGGCTGTGCGATGATAAATCAGTGAGTCAGTCAGTCAGTAACGTTACAATTTTATATATACACATTATTTTTCAGTAAATACGCCGGCAATAAGATGTACACAGCCAAAAGATAAATATGAAAGCAATTTATACCAAAAAGAAATGACGTTAAAAGTAGCTAAGAGCAAGAAAAAATTCTGATTCTGTTTTCGGAACAATTTTCTCCAAATATAAAACGCGACAAGCTGAAATTCATAAACGATTATTATATTTGATAAATGTTTATTAAGGAAGATTTTCATACAAAATTTGTTTAGTAAACCATTATTAAATTTCAAAATTTTTTATGAATACAGGCATTAGAATTTTTAAATATAATGTTAGAAAAAAATCATTTGTTTATTAAAATATAAATTTTCGTTTCAAATGGACCTTTTTATGGAAATGTTTATCTATATCTTTTAAAAATTTCAAAAATAAATTCCACATTTTGTTTCAAAATTAAAAGGATTCGCATCGTTATGTGCACAAATAATATTTAAATACAAAAATAATATTTTACATTCCATTAATAAACACAACACTAATTAATTAATAAATTTGAAAACTTATATTTTTTTAACTCGGAATTTAATATTTAGACAATAAACACATTTTTCAATGGCGTTTTCACTGGCTCCTTGTTCCCAAATAGTGTTTTATCAATCAACCAAAATACAACAACTAAGATTGTAATAATTCCAATAACTACGGCTAGAGTGAGATAAAGACATGCATTTAATTTGTCCACAGGTTGGTGAATGAAACATTTTCGAGCACTAAATGCTTGAGTACCAGTTAATAAATAGCAAATAATTATGAAACATAAAATGCTGATCCTCATTATTTAAAGATTTCTTCGAACAGAAGGAAATATAAACGAACTGAATTGAATTAATTTTATTCATAACGTATTATAAGTTTGAGTGTTTATTAAGTTAAAAATATAAAATGAGTTTTTCAGTTTGTGGTTAAGAATAATAATTAAAATAAAGCATTAGGGTCTTCACAGTGCAGTACTTAAAACTTGTTGGCTTTATTTTTTATTAATTATAAAATACTTAACATAATTCTAAGCTTTAAACCAGTTCTTTTTTCTTCCTTTTTGTTATTGACGTCACTTCTTTTTAGTCATGAGATTAAATCTGCTTGAATAATTATTTTCTGTGTAGGAGGTGAGTGTGCCTCTCTTACTGACTTTGCAGTAATTCTGCTCACAAAAGCCAACATTTATTTACATGAAAACGTTCAAGGAACAAGCAAACAGACAACTATAAAACTGAGAAAATCGCGGAAAAATACTATAAAAAATGATTTCTTTTGTGTTATTTCTAAAAGAAAATTGCGCACTTTTTTCTTGTTTTTCATGGCCTTGTGGCGAATTTAAAATAAACGTATGAACAAAATTAGATGATTGTGAACCTTTTTTTATTCAGGTATTATATTTTAAGTTGAAAACAAGTAAGAGTGATATATAGGGATATACCGAATTTGATATACCCTTCCCCATGGTGCAATAGGAAAGGAAAGTAGAAAGTATGTCTAACGAAGCACCTTAGCCTGCCCAACCACTAACGATCATTGCCAAAAAACAGAAGGATAAAAAAGCAACAAGAGATTTTTATCTCAGCCATTTTTTTTTTTTTTTTTTTTTTTTTGCTACTAATGCGTTGCATTGTGTTGGAACTAGGAAAATAGGTTATGGGAAGGAGGAAAGAGGACGGTTATTCCACATACGAACAGTCCGTCCAAAAAACGAATTTTCCCTGTAATACGTTGTACGATTCACCGGCCAATCGACCACAAAAGGATGGGCTCTTGAGGAAAAACGTGTATTACGAACAAAGCTATGGGTTTCCCTAATTCCCAATTTCTTCAGAACACGTCCCGTTGTACATAGTTACGATAAAATAGGCAAATACAACCCACATTGCGACGGTGCTCAACTGCACGCAGCTCCAAAATAGACTCTGAAGCACCGGCCCACACATGAGAGTTGTATTCCATTCGCGGTCGGATATAAGTGGTATAAATAATGAAATATAAAACGTGGAGAGATATTTATATGCACACATTAGATATGCATTTTTTAAAAAATAGGACCACGAGAGGAGATAATATTTGACACAAAGAACTTTTTTGTTCAGGCGGGTCCATGATTTTCCATGGGCTCCAAGTAGGGTGCACTTTCGAATATTTGTTTTTAAATACTGTGGTGTAGGGTAACATATAATAATTTGTTTGACAGAACAACGTTTTCCGTGCTTTTAATTGCTGTATAGTTTTTAAGAATTACTAGATTTTTGGGAAAATAAAATATTGTAATAAAAAAAGATACAATAAAAAAACTTAATAATATGTTTGATAAAAAAGCTTTTTATGAAAAAAAGTTTTTTTTTAAATAAATAAGTTATCTATACCAAATATTTCATGAAAAAGTTCTTTGGCGAAAAAGGCGTTTTTTTCAAGTACAAAAGAAAAGCTTTCTATTTTAAAAACTTTTCATTGAAAAGCCTACTATGTGGAAATTTTTTTTTGGAAAATCCCTTTACAAGAAAAACTCTCTATAAAAAAATGTGTAAATAAGGAGCTATATCTGAGAAAGCATTTTAAAAAATAGTTCTTTCGCGGAAAAAGCATTTTTTTCTAGTTGTTTATATAAGAAAAGAATTTGTTATAATACCGTAGCTTTTCCAAAAACAAAACCAGTTTTTCAACAAAAGCCTTATATTGCTAGAGCTTTTCAGTGCCTTTTTTAGAAAAGTTTTTTTTTACATATAAAGCTTTTAAGCTTATTCGTTTTTTTTATAGAAAGCTGTTAATGTTTTTTAATAAAAACAATATTTTCCTACAACTTTGTAAGGAAAAATTTCCATAAAATGCTTTCAAACATAAAAAATAAATAAAAAAATATGGGTACGTTCGTAAATGCAGTTGGTGCGCATCAGTAAAGTTTAATGTTCGTAAAAGCATCACTTGTTAGAAACTTGGCATCACTCTCATAGGTCAAAAGTTTTTTTATGCAGTGATGACGCAGCTCTGCAGCAAATTTTTGCAAATTTTGTAGCTGTTGTGCAGTAAAAAAGCATCAGCATCACAACTGCAACTGGTGATCACGCATCAGCAACATAATTTTGCATCACTGCAGCACAGTTTTTATGCAAATACGATCGTACCCTATTTTATAATTTTGATATTTTGTGGCGTTAAAAATTTTAAAAACCAATATGAATTCCTGTAGAAAGCAACAACAAAATTATAAAATATTTTAGAACTTGATTTTGCTTTCAATAAAATGTTTGGCGTTGCGTTGCGTTTTACACAATTAGGCCCGAAATTTTAACTTGATTTATAAAAGATTTATTGAACAAATTTTAATACGAATTTTTAATTTTTTATAATAAAACTATAATGTTGTATAATAAAACAGATTACTCTACTTGAGTTTTGTTAATTTTAACTTGAATTTACATTCAATATGCGTTTCGGTATCGGTATCGATATCGGCTCTATTTTATATTGAGTATCGGTATTGTATCGGCAAAAAGGCGTATTGTTTTCTCCCTAATTATAACATTCCAAGAATATGCAGAGTCAATTTAATAATAAACATTTACTTGAATTAAATGAACTTTCATATTTTTTAAGCTAAAGACCTTTTTCTCGCTTTGAGCTTACATCTGCGACTTATTTAATAGAATTGTGTTCATGTGAACTGAAGTCGGAATATAATTGGAAATTGTGTTGTGTTGGCAGATGTAAAAAGATGTTTTTTAGGTTTTCATCCGTTTTAAGCAAATTGTATTTAATGAAATGGAACTGTTCTTCAAAATAAGGAGATCTTCGATAAATATTGTTTTTCAACATTTTGCATTTCCTTTTAACAAAATGAAAACAAACTTTTACCCCATTCAAAAATACTATTTTACATTTAATTTTCGATATTAAAATCTTATTTAATTTCATTTATTATTTGCGTCAAATAATTTATTTGATAACAAATAAATCAGTCCCTTTTTCCGCGACCCAATTGATAAACTTAAGCAAAAGGGTCAAAAGTTCATTCCTTGAAATTTTTAATCAAATAAATTTCTTTGTTTTCCCTATCAAGTTATTTCTTTTTCCTTTGTAATATGAACTCAGAAATGATGTCCATAATCATAAATATTTAATACGGGCAACATTTCTCAAATTTATTGAATGTTGAATGTATGTATGAATATTTGTGTAAGCCTTCTCAGTTTTACTCCTTTTTTTTATCCGTTTGTCCTTTGTGAAAATGATATTTCAAATATTGGTTGGCTTGTTTGTGTTTATGCTGATTTGTATCAGTCTGTATCAGTTCATAAAATCAACTTGCTTGACCCTTTTTTGTAGCTGATGTTTTTTTTTAAGGTTAAGTATATAAAATTTTGATAGTGCCAGTATTGCCAAAAAAATAATTAGTTGTGGTTTATAAATTGATAAAGATACATCTAAAACAAAAAAAAAGTGTTCAATAAGGAGGAAAATCTTAATTTATGGTATAAAACTGTTTGTGAATTTTTTGGAATCCTTCTGATAGTATTTCTGTATTTAATAATTGATAAAAGTTAATTTCATCTAAATACAGGGTGGCACAGCATGAGCTTTATGTGTGTGAAGGTTAACTTCGAAATTAATAGCAATAACAGAGCTCGCTTAAATGCGATCATAACACTGCTCAGCACATACAATTTTCTTGTCGATAGGGGCGGTATAGGGTGTGATTTTAGAAACATGGTTTCTTTGGAAATTTTTTTTATATTCTGTGTCGATTTTGTTTTAATGATTATGCGATATTGTAAATTTTTTTTAAGACATAAAAAACAAAACGGATCTTGTACTGTTCACCAGGAACCGATGAAATTTCCGATCTTCAAGCTACCACGACTGGGGGGCTATGAACTTCTCCTGTCGAATAACGCGAAATATCTGGGAATTTTACTAGACTCAAAATTATCATGGAAATTGAACACTCAACACAGGTTCAGGAAAGCTGCGGTTGCTTACTATACCTGCCGTACATTCATTGGCTCCAAATGGGGCCTTAGTCCTGCACTCGTAAAATGGCTGTACACGGCAATAGTACGGCCTATTTTTACCTATGAATCTTTGGTATGGTGAACCGCGACAGGTAGGATAAACATCGGGTACCAGATGGGGTACAAAGATCAGCCTGCATTGGAATAACCGGCGTTTTACGCACTTGTCCTTCAGAGGCGCTGAATACTATACTGCACCTTATTCCAATAGAATTTCACCTAATGGCCATTTCCGTCAACAGGGCGGTTAGGCTCTCGGCATCGGGATCTTACAAAAGCAGTCCACATTTCCGAAAAACCAACGGACTACATGAAACCCCGAACAAACTTTCCAACGTCATATTTCCGACAAGACGGTAATGGAGTAGAGGAAACCGGCGGCTGTGATGCCACTAAAGTTATCACAAGGACATTTCGAGAATGCTGCCGCAGCTGCTGAGAACCTGGAACTGAGGAGACAGTATTTCATCTCCTATGTGATTACCCAGTGCTTAATTCAACACGACATGTATTATTTGGGAAAAATCTACAACAAGGACTCTGAGATTTTGCGGGTAAACCCCGCAATATAATGAAATATCTCAACGTAACGGTCTGACTATGGTCACCTCAGTATTTTCCTGGTATCACGCGTGATGCGGGGCACCTACTCTTGACAAATTGTGTGGTACCAAAATGGAATCACTGTCGGCCCTACTTGCAGCTCGCCTAGTTTTGGACGTTAGCCAACATACATACATACCTTTTAACTTAAATCTGATTATTTCCTATAATTGATTATTGCATTTTTTTTACTCACATCACAATTACAAATCTCCTGTTCGTGCGTCTTTTTATTTGTTTTATCTGTTCCCTATATGATAGATCCCCCTACGAGGGGTTAATTGGCACCTTGTTGCAATTTGTAACAGCTCACTGAAATAACTTAAATGGACACATTCAATTTCGGTTAAAATTATGCCTGTCGCGGATATTTTTCCAAATGAAACGTTCAATATGATTGACCCTCTTCGTTTAAAATAACAAAACCAGAGATAATCCGCCACTACCTTCTTACTTTGTTGCAGTAGTTCCCGCTAACAGTAGTCCCGCTTAAATGTGCAAAATTTACTGGAAAAAAAAAATATTTTCACCCATCAAAATTCGTTCCTTTTTATTATAATATTGTATGCACTGGACACGGGATAAGTGCTTTAAGAAGAATTGACACAAATTTACCGCAGGGTATTTTTAATTTGTTTCTTTATAAAAAATATTATATAGCAAGACGTTGTTAATGTGGCAACAATAAAATAGGATTGAAGTAGTTTAGTAGTAGTAGAAGGACTGAAGTTCTCTTGTTTGATTTATATTTAATTAAGTAAATAATTTTCAGAAAACTTTCTCTTGAAACATTTTTAAATGTAAGTTTCTCCAGAGTATACAATTTATTGTAAATGAAAAGAATCTTCTTTATAATTTTTATTCACATTATTTAATTAATTTATTCATATCTCGTATAGGGATTTTTATGCTCATTTTCGCATTTTATATGGTCTTCTAAATGTATCAATTGCGTTAAATTATCAGAAGCTTCGCTTAAATGATTTCTCGCTTAAATGCGTAAAAATAGCGCAATTGAACATGTGCAGTAAAGAGGAGATTACTGTATAAAAAGAAATTCGATCAGTGAAGGAAACTTAATAATTTCATTAATCAGTGTCGCAATCGCTCATCGAAAAGAAAAAGTTGTTGCCAATTAAGAAAAATATATATTTGTACATTAGGGTGGAACCGAAGTGCACGAATGAAATTTAGTTGCTGAATTTTAAAGAAGCCCAGGCGGAATATTTTACTAATTGGTCTAGACAATTAATATAAAATGTGCTGCCCCAAAGAGGTCAAAGGTCAAATTTCAGTAAATTCCATATTTTCATTAAGTATGTTTAAAGAATTTTGCTTGTTTCTTCCTAGCTCGGCGTAAAATTTGTAAAATTTATTCCTTCGTGTTATAGGATTATTCAGAAACACTTTTGAAAAATTAACCCTCCCATGTCCTATCCGAAAATGAGATTGATTTAAGTAAAACTAAAACTGAATCAATCTCAAAATGTGCTTGATTCAAGTGTTATAAAGTTGATTTAATCCCAAATTCGTACTTGAAATAAACCAAAACTGAAATTAGAAGATAAATATTATTATGATTGATTTACTTACACGTTTCACACCTTACAAAGTTCCAATTATAAAACACCAGCATTATGCCTGATATGAGTTTATCTTTAAAAACTTAATGTGCATATTTAACTAAGAATATAAACTAAATGAGAGCTCTTGCTTTCAATTTGACTTTTTAAAGTTTAAAAAGTAAAATTTATTACGATTTAAAGATGAAAATAATTAGTCAATTCACAAGGTATCCTAACATGTCATATTGTCAAAATGTCCTAATATTTCACAATGGTTTAAAAATATTGTTGTTGGTTTGTTAACAAAAAGTGTCTTAAAGAAATAGAACGTTGCTTGCTGTGTTTATTGTGCTGTCGTAATTAATCAGAAAAGTCCAGCGCTGAGCGGCTGAGCCGTACAACAATATTTTTAAACCATTGTGAAATATTAGGACATTTTGACAATATGACATGTTAGGATACCTTGTGAATTGACTAATTGTGTTTTCTGCTTGTTCTGTTGTTTTTGTTGTTTCTACACACAACAAACAAATCGTTTTTTGAGATAGTTGTGTGGTGTTGTTGTAGTGACCACAGCAAATTTTTAAAGGTTATATGAGATTAAGACGCTCATTTTGTAATTTTACTCTCAGAGTGGCACTAGCAACGAAAAGTTCAATCTTTTTTGTACTTGGTTTAAGAATGTAATACTTACTTTAAGAAATTCCGTGATTGTTTTTTGAAAGTTATCCCATTTAGGATTGTTGTGAGTACATTTTACTGCTATTCGTAATTCAATTTTTGAGTACGACTCGTACTTAAAGTAAGTATAAAAAGCTTAATTTATCCCGAGTGTTTTTCTTTCTATGTATGGATATTAGACAATAAGACATAAAAACAGACATGTTTGGAAAGGACAATAGGTGAAATGACAATAGGTTTTTGGAAGCATGTTGAAAAGAGAATGAATAAAACAGTCTGAAAAGACACAGTGTAAATACTACACTATTTCTATAGATGTACTGAGTAAGCTCTAAAATTAATTTAAATACGTTGGAAAAGGGAATATATTATACTAGTCAATTCTACTATCCTGTACCTATCCGCCATGTTCTGCCAGTCGCACGATTTTAAATAGCAAAACGGCAGATTTATTTTATGGTGTTCTGCAACTCGTGCTTTTAGCTGCCATAGCTTCTTACATACTTTTGCAATTTGAAGCCGCCAAACTTCTTGCTATTTCAATTTACAGAACACCTATTAATAGATTTCAAGTCAGAATCGCCAATGACAAGCGTTTTGCAATCGTCAGAACATGTTTTGGAAAAAACTATAGTCATCGAAATTAAAAAAGATACTGGCGATTAAGTATATACTTCAAACGCAATGCGAAACTATGTTTTGGTGCAATTAACCTTAAAAAGTAAAATTTTGGAATTTTGTTTACTAAATTTTGGGTCAAGTCCCCTCGTGTGGCAATACTGTGTATAGCCTTTGCATAAATTTTGATTTATATGTTGTATTTTGTATGATACTTCCGATGACCCCCAAGCGGTTTTCCTGCCATGGCTGAGAGTTTTGAGAACTTTTTGGGGACTATACTTATGTATATGTTCATTCATACGTGTCGCACATGCTTGTAAGAATCCTTATACGAGTATGTACATATAAAAACTACTAAATGATAATTTATTTTTTTCGTACATGATTTTCTTTAAGTGGCCTGTATAAGACAAGGTAGCCAAAAGAAATTTGCGAAAAAGTTTTTCACTTGTACAATGATTAAGTGGTAATTTGCCACATAGAAAATTTTGGGTAATAAAATATAAACACTCCACTTAAATCTTTTTGAGAAATTATGGTAATATAAGCCTTAATAAAAAAGGTAAATGATTTAAACCTTTTAAAATTACTCAAGACAAATTATGTTCTGCATCATTAAATGATTAAACAAAATATTTTTTTGTTGTTGTTTAATTTATCATAATATAATAGCCAGAGTTAACAAACTCTCGATTGTTTTAGCCTCGTAAAATACTCATATTATTATTTTTACAATTTGTACAGCTTAAATAAAAGTTTTTGTTCCAAAAAATTTTGCAGCACTTGGCGCTTTATCAACGTGCAAATGCCATATGTTAACATTGTTAATTGAATGTAAGTACTTGTATATTTCTGAAAGGGAAATTCACTTGACTATGTGTACATGCACATGCATTTGTTTTCTTAATAAATTGTTCAGGATTTTCTTTTTGTAATGATATGATTTTATCTTAAAACAAGTTAGAGTGTTATATTCGGCTGTGCCGAATCGTTGATACCCTCCACCGACATTTCGGATATTTCAGGTGTGGGCTCTATATGATATCTACACGCTGCTGTAAACTTGGTTCAATTGAGCTGATTTCTCGACGAATATCTTCCTTTTAAGCCACAAGAGATTGGGGATTGTCATTACAAGCCCTCTCTTTGAGGTAGAAATCCATGGGAGTTAGATCGGGCGACCTCGGTGGCCATGGGATGTCCCCAAAGCGACTAATCAGTTTTTGGGGGAAATTTTCCCGAAGCAAATTCATCGAAGCTCTGGCTTTGTGTGCAGTCGCTCCATCCTGTTGAAACCAGGTGTGTGAAGAGTACGATGGATGAGTTCGCAGGTTTGGAAAAAAGAATTCCGTAATGATGCGTCGATAATTTTCACCGTTGACATTCGTCGCCTGGCCTCGAGAATTTTCGAAACAAAACGGTCCAATTATTTCATGCGTTTATAAGGCACACCAAACAGTTACCCTGGGGCAATTCAATAGTTTTTGATCGAAATGAGCCTCGTCGCTCCAAAAAATGGGATTTACAGTGCGAAAACGCTTCAACATCGTTTCACAAAAATTTTTACGTAAATTAAAGTAACTTTCCTTCCGTTCTTGAACGATTTGAATTTTAAAAGGATGGAACTTCAGATCCTTTTTTATAATTTCAAGAATAATTGCTCTTGGAAGTCCCAGTGAGGCTGCTCTTTTCCGGTTTGAAAATTGCGGATTTTCACCTAAACTGCTTTCAACCAGTTCAATGTTTTCGGGAGTCCTTGAAGATCGACTGGGCCCTGGCCTTGAGACATTCATAGCCGAAGCAGTTGTGCGGTATCTCTGCACCCGCGAACGAATTAAATTTACACTCGGTCCATCACGTATTCGCCGAATAACGAACTTTGCACAAAATTGTCGACGAGCAATTACGAAAGAATCATTACTCTTAAAAAATGTCTCCACAGCAAAGGCGCGATGCTCACTCGACCACTGCGACATCGTGACCAGTGATGCCATTAACATACGATATTTTCGTATATTTTGATGACTTCAGGTACCATGTATAATTCTGACATTTTTCGCATCTTTTGAATCTGTACGCAAAATGTACAGAAATAAAATATTAAACTTTTCGTCTCTGACAAAGGTTTTTAAGTTATCATTTCGTTATGAATACTAAAAAAAACAGTGACAACTAAATACAATTACATGTATTTTGTTTCTAGGTTTTCCAAGTTCTTCTGTCGTCTTCTTATTCTTCTGCAAGATGACATTTTAGAAGAAAAATTTATATGAACTTTTTGATATAATCGTCTTAACTCGTATATTAATTTTTACAAAAATCAATTTTTTTTTGTGATAACATCCAAAGATAGTTACATATAATTAATTTTAAAGTTTGCTTACTGTATTTTTAAAATTTACATACCTAATATTTATGACTTAAATAAATATAAAAATTAATTTATATTATATTATTTTCTTTATAATATTCATTTAATATGAAATAAAAATATTATGTTAATAAATGTTAAACGTTAAAAATGGATTTTAAAATTTTTTCAAAATGTATCTTTTTGGGAAAAAGTGTATCTTTTTGGAAACTAAAATTTATCTTTCTCGAAATTTCACTGGCAACACTGATCATGACTGACAAATCCACACAATTGATAATTCCAACGGCGCCACCTTCCCTCCGCACCGTTTGTTACTTTTTGAAATAATCGTATTTAAAAAAATAAATTTGCCATCAGACACCCTGTATATATTATTAATTAATCTTTATAAAGACGGACGTTTGCGGTTTAGACCTATATTAAATTGTTAACCGACAATCGCAAAGTGTCATGCTTTTCTTTTTAGAAATTTGAACTATTTAGCTCGAGTAAAATATCATGATTCGAAACAGTTTTAGCAGAACTAAAATGAATTTCAGGAGTGGAATTTATATTGACCCCCATGGTAAATTATGGATCAGTCATCCCAAAATTCTGTAGATTGATTTCTGGTATTAAAAAACATAAATTGAAATAAATTTAAATACAATTAGTTTTAGCTTACAGTGAATTTCAGAAGGCTGCTTAATATGGAATCTTAGGTAAATTATGGACCATATATCACAAAATTGCATGACATTTTTTATGGCCATATGACGCTAAGTTGGCCCAAATTTTACCGCTAGGGTGGGCTTTATATGGGGCCTATGGTAAATTATGGACCGATCATCACGAAGTTTATTAGTATGATTTATGGTCCTATAAAACTGTGACGTACTAAGTTTCATTATGATAGCATTTCGGACTACTAAACTGTTTTCCCGGAGCAGGGCTTATATGGGGACTAGGGTAGATTATGGACCGATCTTCATAAAATTCGATAGTGGGATTTCAAGTCCTATGAAGCTGTGAAGTATTAAGTTTTATTATAATGGAATTATTTGTTACGGTTTAAGGCGTAATAAACTTTTTTCGAGAGTAGTCTCTATATAGGGCCTATGGTAATTTATGGACCGATCTTCACGATCTTCAGTGTGATTCAACTCCAAACTGCTTACGATAACTATAAGTATTTTGACACCAAGTTTGTACTTTTCTTTTGAGTTTTTCGAAAGTGAGCGTGTTTTCAACAGACGGGCAGAGGTACAGACAGACGGGCATGGCTAAATTGACTTAGAATTTCTCAATGTGCCAGAATATATATAATATACTTATATAATATATAAGAATATACTTTATAGGGTCTTAGATGTATAATAAGAAATTTTCACACGGAATGACATACTTAGTACACCCTCATTCACCACTAGCAGTGATGGAGGGTACAAAAAAGCACATCTTCTATTATCATCAGGAAATTTAATAAGGAAAATAACGGATGTCATCACGTTGATTATATGTAACAATGAAATAATTGGATTGTTCAGGAAAATGTCCTTTAAAAAATTGCTTCATTATCCAGTTCATTTATCTCGTATTTTAAACAAACATACTTGTAATTGGATGTATTTGGAATTTTTTGTTAAAATAATGTTGTTAAATAATGTGTTAATTGATTGCAGAATCATGTTTTTGTTAATGATTGATGTGATTTATTGTAGTTGGAACGCACAAGTCCATTGGATTCGAAAAACTTCATAAATTTTCTCCGTTCTTGACGATAAAATTTGTGAATGTATTAGGGTTGCCAGATTTTTAATTCAGAAAAACAGTAAAATCAGAAAAAAAACAGTACATTTTTTGGAAGAAATCATAACTATTTATTGAAATTATTATATATTTTAAACTTTTGATTCACTATTCAACAACAATAATATAAAGAAATACACTTAAAAAGTATAACGTCAAAGGAAATATTAACATTTTATGGCATTTCATATATGAAATGCAACCATTTGCGTTTATAAAGCAAACCCCACAAACGAAGCAGTTGTCCACCGTTTCATGGTCCAATGTATAAAAGCGGGTTTCACCCTTTGTGTTAAGTGTACAACTCTGTTTTATTTAATACGATGTTATACAACAAAGCGTGGGTGTCTTTTTCGTATGTATTGTTAGTTAATGATGAGTTAGAATGGCTGAGTTTGAGAAAGTGAGCTTATTTTGTGATTTTTCACCTACAGCGTAGTAAATAAGAGTTAAATACATTTTGTTATTGCGGTGTTGTAAATGTTAGTACATTAATAAGATTTACAAGGTCTACAAGAGTACTTTACTACCAAGAGTGAAAACCGCTAATATTTAAATATTTTGGTTTATCAAAGTAACATGATCTTGTTATAAAATTTTTAAAAAAATTAAATTTTTTTTTAAAATATAAAGACGTGAAAACAAAAAAAATGCTGTGAGCTATATACGAATGACTAATATCGAAAGAGACAAAGAGAGAAAAACCTAACTTAGCTTAGAAAAATTACCTCACTGATTGTGTTAGTAGGATTGTCTTAAAGCATATTTTTATTTTAAGCAATTTTCAGCACACACTTAGTTGCAAAAATCGTATAGAATTTCAAAAATCGGTTGCTTCTGAAATTAGTTTTCTAATTTCAAACAGTTTTTAATTTAATTACCACCAATTTCTCCAGGTTCAGATATAATTAACTATAACTATAACTGCCAGTAACAATAGGTTTTTTGACAGTTATAGTGATAGTTTATTATAACTGAACTTGGGGATATTGGCCATTAATCTATAAGCTCCAAAAATTATGATTTTTAATTTTTATTTGACAAATTCTTAAAATATTAAATAAAAAGAAAACAAGTTTAACTGAAATTAATTAAAAGATATTAATAAAAAAGTTCTGTCTGTAAAACAAAATTACAAAAGTTTTAAAAATGAAAATTAAATGTGTTGCAAAAAGTATTTATTTAGGCTAGGTTATGTAAGGTAACGTTAGGTCCAAAGGAGAAGAAAGCAACAAGGATGCAACCCCATATCAATGCGATGTACACCTAGACCTCTAACGGGCCTGTTGTGCGCTCCCTTAAAACATAAAGATTTAGATGGATAGTGCTTCCACCAGCTATGGGGAGGTGGTTAACGTCCGGCGTGAAGAAACTCAGTTTCCCGGTCATAATTCCCTAAGGTAATCCAGTCAACATTCCTCAGGGATCTTAAGTCCAACATGATATCGCTCCCGAGGTGTTTAGATCCTAATTCGGCAAAGGCCTGACAGTTGTAAAGAAAGTGTTCTAGCGACTTGCTCTCCTCACCACACGCTCTACACTCATCAAATTCTGCCCGTCGAATTTTGTGTAGCTGTTCCCGTAGTCCTTCATGACCAGTTAGGATACGCATCATCATACTAACCTCGGATTTACTCACATTGAGGAGGCTTCTTGTTCTCCTCTCGTCTGGGTTACCCTACAAAATCTTAGTGGTCCTGCCCATAGTCCCACTATTCCAACTTGCCGTGTGGGGTTTCTTAGCCAAAAATGTTCACCAAATTTGTTTCAATTAAATCAAGTAATGATGTTTCAAAAATAAAAATTATAATGTTTGTGTGTATATTTGCATATAAGAAAACATACACTAGACTCAGACCGTGATTCAAAAATCATGTCTTTTTTTTAATTCCTTTTGAAAGTTGCTTCCAAAAACACAACAGATTCAAACGAAGATTTTTTTCCCCATTATCGGTAATTCTTCTTTACTTGCTTATTTACAAAAACAAACAATTTAAATGCGCTCCATGTTTTGTATAGTAAAGATATGTTGCCACAGTGAAATAAAAAATAAAAGGAAGCACCATAACAAAAATACGAATTTGTGCAAAGAAAAATATAAAAAAAGACACAGAGAAAAGAAATCATGTTTTTTTTCTACCCCGCTTGCTTCTCCTCCGTTCGCCTATAAATACCAAAAATCATGTCTTAAAAACATGGAAAAAATCACCGTCTGAACCGCGTGATACACACAAATTTAAAAATATTTTATGTTCTATTAAACTTTCAAACATTAAAAAACTATTAAAAAAATGTTTCAATTAACTGTGTTGATTGAAAAAATATTTTTTTATAGCCTCTCTTGCTGGTGATAACATTTCAATTAAATCTCTTGATTGAAACTCAACAGCAAAATAGCTCTAACTTCCAAGTATGTTAATTTATATGATCAATTTGCTTGCAGGCGGCACTCCCACATAGCGCCCAGCATCGGCTCACCCCGTTGGTTCTCTCCTCTATGTGGTATTTCTACTTCAGTTTCCGATCAAGTGCTTAACTTTTTAACCCTGCCTCAGATATTTTGTCAGGAGTTTTGGTCTGTCTTGTAAACATACATATTTCCGTCTTTGCTGGACCAATGTTTATCCCTGTAGGTCGAGTCCAGCCGAAGGCTGTATTTAGGGCCTCCTCAGCGCTTTTGCATAAGTAGTTTGGATCCTTGCCCCTTAGAAGTATTACAATATCGTCTGCATATCAGACGGGTAAATGGCTCCCTCGATGTCAATGCATACTGTCCATGCGTACAGTTTCCCATCGAAGGATTACTGTATGTAGTGTTCGACATCTTTCAATGCGGTTTCTACTGACCTACCCTTTACATAAGAATGTTGCCTATATTTCAGGTCTCTGTTCGATAGATTTAACCATAATACCGCTTCAAGGTTTTAAGACCAAAAGCCTTAAGGGTGATCATACGATAAGGGGTATAAATACTACCCTAGACACCTGCCATCTAACCGGAGTACATGCGAAATTCAAGCACGCAGTATATATCACTAACATATGAGTTGACGCCAAGTCCGCCTCCTTCTGCAAAAGTGTACCATCCGGTCCACGGCCTTGTATGGTGCAAAACATTCTTGCATTCTTAATCATCTCAGTCGTTATGACCATGCCTCCATTAGGATCTCCCTGCCCCCTTAACGTTTCCTCTATGGCACATGTTGTGGTCGGCGGAAAATAACAATCCATAAGAAGTATCATGATCTTCCCCATGTTTTCCAGTCTCCTCCCCGTCTCGTCGACCATTTACTCTGGTTGGAGATGGGGCTTGGTTAGGAATTTATTAATCCTCGAAACGTCATTAACGCTATCTATCTGTTCACAGAAGAGTTTCCCGTAGTCTCGCTTGGGTTTTCTAGTGATTCTTCTATATTCCCTTAGGCTACTATTATATTCATCTCTGTAAACTGTGGCCTTCTTACGCCTTGCCCTGTTAACAAGTTTGCGTAGATTCTTCCCTAGATCCTAAAGTATTTATTTTGTATATTAAAAATGCTTTTTTAAAAATTATTGATTTTGTTTTTGTCTATCTCAGGTGTGTTAAATTCATACAGTATCAATATCCTAGTATAGGGAAAAACTATTGGGGGGTTCAAACGGTAGTCACAAGATCATATGTCTTAAAATAATAAACTGTGAGCAACCCCTCATAACTTAGATTCCCACTTTGTATTTTTAACAAAACAATAAACCCCGCTTTTTTATTGAAAGCACAACAGTAATATTTTAAAACGTATAATTTAAAATATTGGTTATTATGACAATATGACTTAATATCATACCGTTTAAAGTCCCCAACTGCGTATTACTTTTAACAGGGTTTTTTCTTCTTAATATCATTGTTTTTTGTATACTAAACCTAAAAAATAAAAACAGTACATTTGAATACTGTTTTGGGTGTTGTGCATAAAACAGTACAATGGAAATAATCAGTACATGTACTAACTGCTAAAAACAGTATGTCTGGGAACCATAGCATGTATGCATTAGGAGTTGTGAAGCATGAAAGTATATATCGAACTTGCTCATAAAGAGTGTATAAACTCAAAACAAAGCAGTAGCAAAACAATTTTTAATTTGATATTTAAGGCATATGAAAAAGGATTCTTCAACCAACCGTTTCATTACCAAAAAAGTAGACAAAAAATAGCACGATATTTTTACAGCGGGTATATAGTGTATCTAGTAGTCCCATCTCTGTGGAAGAGTAAGGGTTCGATGGTCCACGCATTGTATTGACCTAGTGTTTGGGCTACAAGTGAGGCTCTCGGTTTAATAGGTAATCCTTAATCTAGTATTTGGATTTTTGGAAATTTCACATTAATATTTTTTTAATTTAGACAAATGTTCATGTAACATTTTTTATATCCAAAACTTTACTTAAAGAGTTCCATTGGACCACTATTTGAAACTCTTGTTATTATTAAACTTCATTCTAAGTAATCCAACTCTTAGGCTGGGTTTTTGAGATCTCAGTTAAACTAGGTTAAGTTAACCTGAAAACAGATTTTTGCCGCCATTACCAAGTTTGTATACAAAATTTTGACGGAACAGCTTGGTCTTGCTTAAAGTGTTGGTCTTTAATGAAATAATAAAAATATCACATACGCCTAGGTTCTATATTCCACTACAAAATGAAAGTGAAAAACTTTTTAATTCGACATATACAAAGCTTGCAACTTCACAAAGCTTTGCAACTTCATCATCTTTAAATGAAATGTACTGCTTTTTGTTAGAACTACCGCCATATGCTGACGTATCCGCTCTTCTCTCGGACAATGTTGTGCGAATGCAGGCTTTTCAAACAGCCCAAACCTTTTTCTAGCAGAAGGATATTTTTCTGAAGGACCTATGGAAGTAAGTTCTCTTGCAACAACCTTTCATAGCTGATCACGCACCGCCCTATCACCCTTATAAAATCCTTTAGCTAAAACAGTGTTTTTTTTTCATTAAACCTTAGCAACGCCTCTTCTTGTTCCTAATTGTTGTGCTTCTCCCTTAAAAACAGAAATAAACTCACTATAAAGAAATTTACTTACAAAATTTTATTAATTTACTCACATTTTGTTATTTTCGCAACAAATATATAAAAAAAAAGCTAGAAAAAATAATATTTTACCAAAAAGTATTTTCTTTCACGCGGCTGTTTTCTTTCGATTTAAAATTACATTTTTTGTAGTGAAACTGATTCGTAGAACACAAAAATTCCTCTTGAAACAAACTGGAAATTAAATTTTACTTTTCATTTCACTTTAACGATTTTAAGAACACAAACTGAGTGGAATCTTCACTTTCATTTCATTTGACGAATGTGGAACACAGGCGATAATCTTATCAAATTTAATGAATTTTTATTAAGTAGAATTATTATATTTTTTTTTTAAATAGGATCCAAAATATTTTTTTAGCAATACCGACATTAAACTTCAGCATGATGACAATTTTTTTATATGCACAGAAAAAATTGTTTATATTCTCCAATCACCAAATTTATACCAAATTCATAATATCAAGCAAAAAATTTGTCGATTTCGCACCTATTACCAAAATGAATATATTGATTACTAAAAATTGGAAAATTGTGAGTATTTTTTTTTCAATAAATGATATTTTTAATTTTAATTAAAAAAAATGATCAAAAAACTTTGCCATTTCAAACAATGTGTTAATTTATTTAATTAAATATTGTCAATTCCCAACAACAATTCTACATGTTTAAATTATTTTATTTTAAACGAAAAAAGTCAATTAAGATTTTTTGTTAGTTAATTAAAAATTTAATTTAAAATTTATTTCAAAACAACTAAAAATTTAATTTTTATTTGACACAAATTTCCCGCATGGTATTTTCCCGCTGATTAACTGCTTCACCAGAGAGCTAACACATAGTGAGAATTATGGCTTGTTCTTTTTCTAAAGTTCAGTTAAGCAATTACAACAGCATTAAAAAAAATCAATCATTTTTAAAAGCTGCTTGTAAGTTTACTAAACCACAAGTATGTTAATAAAATTCAAGTAAGTAAATAACAGATGCATTAAGTTAAGTGAACGAATTCTTAATAAATGAAAAACAAATTTGAAGAGCCACGACATTCCCTTACTACGAAGCAGGTTCGTAAGGGAGTTTATAAAACAGTAATGGTAACAAAATTTTTAGTGTGCAAAGCTGATCGTTACATTCAACAATTTTTTAAGGTACTGAATAAAGCGCTTTCTGTATCAAAAACGTATTGCTTCAAAGTGGGAACTTGCCATATAAAATTCATGCCTTCCGTAAGCGATATGGTAAGCAAAACTTTTACTTTTCTCCCTTGCAAACCTGCTTCATTAGAAGCTCAATTTTTTATTGGGTTCTTGCAAAAAACCAAACATTTTTGAACAAATTATTTGTTAATTTTGCTTTGATTACGAAATTTATGTTGATTGTAGAGGCTTGCCTAACTTCCCTACCAAAATACGTTTTCTTTTTATTATTCTTTGACAGGTGCCTTCACAACTGATTTGAAATGTTTTTTATGTAATTTTTTTCTCCTCTGTCGTACATACTTGTGGTTTAAATGTAAATCTAACAAAAAAACGGATTTTCTTCTAAAAGGCATAATAAACTACACAAATAGCTTGGCAAACATGCCAAAATTTTACGTTTGAACAAATATTTTTTGTTAACATTTGAAGCAATATTTGTAGAAATATTAAACATTTTGAATATTTGGCAGACATGTTGGACATTTGTCAAACTTTTTGTGGAGTCTAGTGCTAAAAGTATTCATTTCAGCGAAAACTTTGCGAAGTAAAGACTTAGAAGAAGAAGCAATCACATCATTTTCTGCCGTAAATTCTAGTTTTTTTAGCAGCATTGTTTGCCTCAAAATAGCTTTTTGTTTAGAGCAATCTTTACTACAAATAATTTATCTTTATTTTACATTTCTTCTGCGTTTTAAACAAATAGCGAGCAAAATCGCCGCAGCACAATCGTCGTCAGCATTCACTGAAAGCAAAACAAAAATGAAAAATTTATGTTTGTACGAAATATGATTGTGCTGTTTATTGGCAAACAGAAGCAAAAACAAAGTGCATGTTTACCAAGCAATTTGTGTGGTTGTTTATGCCCTTAAACCTAGTGACAAACTTGGGCCTGCTGACATCTTTTGTTGGCAGTAGTCAATGACGTGTATGTCAATGAGGTGTAAATACCTGGGTGCAAATTTTATTTACATTTCTTCCTGTGCTGCGCAAACCTTTAAAGTAGAACACGGTTTAGTAAGCGAACATACTAAAGACTTCAGTCAGATAAAGTTACACTGGTGTTTTTTCATAAAACAAGTAACACAAAAAACATTTTGACGCGTTTGCGGCAGAAAGTTGGTTAACTTTGAACTTTTTAAAGAGTTTTGTGCAAGGCGAATTCATGCAAGTTGACCTTGGCTTGCTACGTAAGCAACAGCTCATAACTAACCATGTGTCAAAATGGTATACCGTTCTGGTGGTCCTGGGTAATCTTTCATAAATTCCATAATTTTCACTCAGAAGTATGAAATTTAAAACGTTTTTAAATTATTACCTTTCAAAACACACAATTAAAATTTAAAAACAAAATAAAATGTTTGTTTGAATTGTTTACTACAGTTTTGCATTATTTTGACACAACGTTAAAGTATTGTACAGTGTTGTATTCGTTTTCAAAATAAGACAACCTTGTATGAATTTGCCTTAGTTATGTGTATTTTTTACAAGTTATCAGATGATAATAGGTGCGTACGAGAATACCAAAGTTTTTACTATTTTTTTTTACTGAACTTTACTGGATTTTACTAAATTGCGTTTGCGTACACATAATACAATAAATGAGAACACAAATTGAGAGCGTAAAGTGACAATTCTTGACTGAGAATTAACACATTTTTTACTGCAGAATTTTTGCAGTAAAAGTTAGTCAAACAAAAAGCATATGTTTCAAAAGGTAAACAAGAAAAACTAAACAGACAAAAATCATACAAATTGTGAAAAAGTGTTTAATAACAGAAAAGTTGAAGTAAAAATTAACTCAAAACAAAAAGTGAATAAATATTAATTCTTAAACTTGTTTGTAAAGCATTGATACCAACTTTTGAAACTTTTTTGCTATGTTAATTTTTTTGGAGATGTAGCAGGGGTATTTGGGTACTTAGAACTGCAATTGTATTTTAAATAATCAATAGCAAAAAAAATTATTCCTGTTGTTTTGAACAAATTCACCCAAACAAAAATCAGCAAAATCAAATAAAATAAAAAGAAATCAAATATGAAAGATCAAAAAAAAAAAAAAATAATTTATTTGCATTTTCCTAAACTGTTCGTGTTGTAAAAAGTATTTTATTAAGTACCGATAAAAAAAAAGAGTTAAGTATTAAAAAGTGTAAACATTTTTTAACACTACACTTATTTGCCATCAGCTGTTCCCTACATTTTACGAATTTTTAAAAAATTTTCGTTCGCGTACTTTTTTGGGCAACGCACCTTATACAAATTTATACAAATTTCTCCATCATGGAGGAAAAACTTATTTAAGAGATTAGATAACACACAATATTGTATAAAAAAGGAAGCCAGGATACAGAAAAAGGGACCGAAGCTTGGAGTTTTATAAGCAACGTACGGCTTTTATAGCGCGCATTGTATAATTTGCCAATTTTCATGCGCTGAACTTTATAAGCGCACGATAACGTGTGCTATGTACTTAAACCTTAAAACATTTAAGCTTTAATAACACATATTTACGTAAAGGGTCCATGACAAAAATTGAAATGGCTGTTTGCTGAACAATTAGCAAATAGAGCTTAAATTGCTTGTGAATATTACTGCTGTGTGCAGGAGTACCCTAAACGATACTGCTAATGTCACGATTGTTCACGGCGAGCCCTAAAGGTTAATGATAACTAATTAATGGAAAATTTTTGCAGAAAGATGAAAATGTAGTTGTGATTTATAAGAGAAGCGAGTGGTTTTCTCTAACATGTATCTATAAATTTACTTTCATGTAAATTAGTAATCCAATGCAAACAAAATATCGATTGATTGATAAAGTTCAAGTAAGTTTTTTATACTCATACATAAAGACTGACGAACAGTATAATGTGTCTGAAAAGTTTTTGACACAAACAATTATTAAAATCTTCTATAATAAATTTTTATTCTATAGAGCTTTTCTCTTTTTTTTTCTAATTTTTTTTATGTGTATGGTGTATTTTTAAAAATGATTTTTTTTCTTTTCAAATAAAAGAACTTAAAATTTGTTATTCTTAAATACCATTTTATTTTCTTTGCTTCAGCGAAATGTCCGCAATACATTTGTATCTTGTACATATCCTTGTCATTACTTGAATTTAATTATACCCACACCACAATAGTGCATAGTGTCCCTGCAGATAATATTGGACTACGTGGTCCATTGTGGCTTAAATGGACTACTTACAACATGGTCCAATGTACTGTAGTATGGACCATATTAGATAAATTAACATGCAGTGCTGCCAACAACTGCATGGATAGCCCTGATGTTGTCCATTACACTATGCTAGTTGAAAAAACAGACAAGCCGGGCACATGGCGTTTTAACATAATTCGGGTACACTGAATCCAGTGGTGCCCGCGGTTTTTTAAGATTGGCTCTGGTTTTCGAGATATACCGTTATTTCGAAAATAGAGGAGGTTGCAAAACATATGTTCGCGTAACTCAAAAACGCTTTAGCTTATTGAAAAACCTTAAAAAACCGAAATTCCGCAATAAAATTTCCTTTAAGAAAAGTAAAACATCTTTCTAATATCGTTTTAGAAACATAATTTTTTTCTTGGAAAAAAAAAATAATTTTTTTATCAAAATTTCGAAATTTTTGTTTTTTAAAAATTCATAAAAAATTAAAAAATGCAGCTATGCTTCTGCAGACATATAAAAAACGAAGTTGCAAACAAAACAAGCCATAAACGATTAAAATCTGTTAGCAACTTTTGATTTTATTCACAAAAGTCGACAAATTTTAATTAGTTTAAGAATTTCATAAAACGCAATATTTGTATGGGAGTCCCCCTTAGAAGTAGAGATATGGGGCAAGTATGTCTCGCGAAAATGTTAAGGACAAAAAATTAATTGAGGTCGGTCATACATTATATACCACTAGGTACGGCGTCTAAAATTATCTCAAACACAGAGCATTCTCTTGACAAAAGAGTTAAAACGAGCTAATATTTTAGCACCAGGTGTACAAATATACGGGGCTATCAGTCGCCATAGACGATAAACGACTTTTTTAAAATCTATTGAGAATAATTCTATCGCGTATTGTACTGACATGGCGCTTATTCATTGATTATTCCAAAAGTAGCTTAAAAACAGTTTTGCCACATGTCACTAATTTAAAAAGTCCTATTCCGATAGTACTAAGCACAAATACTAAAGAGACATACGCATCAATGAAAAAATAATACAGTTAATAAAATATGAAGACCACAAGTGGTAAATATGCGCAGACTTAAAAGTGGTAGCTCTTTTAAGAGTCATGCAATCTATACTAAAAATAATGCTTCATGTGCTTATGGAATACGCGTTTCGATGGCGACCAGTACAATACACGGGATTGGGCTTTACGTGAGGAAAGCAGATTGCATAGAAATAATGTTATTGAATTACACCTGTACCGATGGAAAAGATTTTGCTTCCTCCACTCCACATCAAACTGGGTATTGTAAAAAATTTAATGAAAGCATTGAGCCCAGATGGTGTTGCTTTTACCGAATTGCGCCGATTTTTCCCACGATTAAGCGGCATGAAAGTAAAAGAAGGTATGAACTCTAACTATATTAAATAAGATTTATATTTCATATCATAATGTTTTTATTTTACAGGAATTCTTAATGGACCGGACATTCGTCGTCTTATGAAGGACCATCAATTTGAGGTTGCATTGAATTATATCGAGCTATTGGCCTGGAATTGTGTGAAACCAGTAATAGAAAATGTATTAGGAAATCATCGGTCTGAAAACTGGCGAATTTTAATCAAAAATATGCTAACCGCATTTAAAAACTTAAACGTTAGAATGTCATTGAAAATACATTTTTTGCATTACCATGCCGAAAAATTTAATGAACAATCACCAGCCGAGTCTGATGAACATGGCGAGAGATTTCACCAAGTAACAGCCAGGCTCGAACACTGGTATGTATAGCGGCAAACAACTTAATTCGCTATTAGGGGATATTTGTTGGAATCTGTAGGAGGAAGAAGAAAAAATTTCGAAATAAAAACTTTAACTTTAACTAATTAACAACAAAAATAAATGTTTTGAAATTTTTAAGTTTGGTTATTATAAAAAATAAAAAAATTTAATCTTTTCTGAAAAAATCAAAAGTTGTAGACAGACTTTAATCACTTATACCTGCAGCGCCTGAGATGCCCCTAGACGGGCCAAATGTATGACCAGCGCAACTTTATTTTTCAGTCCCATCATTTGTTTCTAAGGCCTAGGATTCACTCCTAGGGGGATCAAATGTATGACCGACCTCCAATGTTTTTTGTTCTTAGCATTTTCTTAAAACATAATTGCCATATATCTCCACCCCTTAAGGGGGCTCCCATACAAATATGGCCGTTTAATGAAATTCTTAAATTTGGCCCCTGCAGTACCTAGGATGCCCCTAGATGGGTCAAATGTATGACCAACCCCACTTTATTTTTCATCTCAATCATTTATTTCTAACATACCCACCCGCTATCTCCATTCCTTAAGGGGCTTCCATAAAAAATGTTCAATGCAGACTAGAAATATATTGGAGAAAAAGTCCTATAAATGCCCAGGAGTCGCCCCTAGGGGGATAAAATGTATGAATGACCTCCATTATTTTTTTGGTCTTAACATTTTCTCAAATTATACTTTCCGTTTATCATCATCCCTTAGGGGGGCGTTTTATGAAATTCTTAAATTAATTAAAATTTGCCGACTTTTGTGAATAAAATCAAAAGTTGCCAACAGATTTTAATCATTTATGGCTTGTTTTGTTTGCAACTTCGGTTTTTATATGTCTGCATTTTTTAATTTTTGATGAATTTTAAAAAAACAAAAATTTCGAAATTTTGATAAAAAAATTATTTTTTTTTCCAAAAAAAATTATGTTTCTAAAACGACTACGGATATTAGAAAGAAATTTTACTTTTCTTAAAGGAAATTTTATTGCGGAAGTTTTTTCAATAAACTAAAGCGTTTTTGAGTTACGCGAACATATGTTGTGCAACCTCCTCCATTTTTGATATAACGGTATATCTCGAAAACCGGAGCCAACATGCAAAAACCGTGGGCACCACTGGACTCAGCGTACCCGAATTATGTTAAAACGCCAGGTGCCCAGCTTGTCACTAAAAAAAAGTGTAAATTTCATGCACAGTGTTATTAATTGTTTATTTAAAAGTGAAACAGGATAGTTTTTTAATATTTTTGAAAAAACATAAAAAAAATTAAAAATACCAAGTAAATATATATAAAAGGCGATTAATGAAAAAGTAGTAGCATGGAGTACTTTTGAAACTCACCCACTTGAGTACTCCATGGAGTAGTTTAGGGACTATTTCGGTGGGTTATATGGTCCACTCCAACGTAATTTTAAATAAACCATCTTTTAACCATTATTTGGAGTAGTTTTGGAGTACTCCTACTCCTTTATGGACTACTGTTTACACGCATGTATGGACTAGTCTCGTTATCTGCAGGGGTATTATGTGTTTGTGCTAGGGATGCCAATCAGGACTGATTTTCGGGAATCGGGATCAATGTGTTTCTTTAAGATACGACTTTTTTTTTAAATAAACAAATAAACACTTTTTGGATATTTAAAAGATTTTATATACATAACATAAGTTTTAATAAAGAAAACAACAAAACAATTTATTTTATACATATGTTTATAACACTGGCCTCACCCATGATCAAACTGATCAGTTTCTGAAAAAAGCTTAAAAAAATATACGTATCTCATAGTTTTTCTAGATCAATTCATTTCGGTTTTATGACAGCAACTCAATTTTTAATGTGAATTAAGTTGTGACGACATTAATACACTGCAAAGTGTAGTCCCTCGTCGATGTCGATAGCTGAGTTAACAACTGTAAAACTATGTCGACTGCAGTGCAGTACACCTTCAGGGTGAGGGCGAGATTCATAATCAGTAATTTAAGTACGTTTGAAATTTATTTTAAAACAAAATGTTTATACAAATGTTTCTTAAAACAGATTTCAAGTTTAAATAATTTATTTATGAATACGTCAAATAGTGTTTATTTATAAAAAAATTAATTTATTTACCGTATGTTTTATGAATATGAGCTATTTCATCAATATTACGACTTAATTGTAATAATTAAATCAACTTTTATTCTTTAGTTTCTGAATAAAACTTTAATTGGATCGTGAATAATTTTTGTTTTTTGCTTGATATGAATAATTATTATTATTTCTTGATTTCTATATTCTGCATAAAAATAATCATTTTTATTTTGGTATTATGTCTTAAGCCAAAGCTGAACTTGCTAAACGTAATTGTTAAAAAAGGCTTGAGATGTGAATCTTCAAATATCGTTTCTACTTAAAATAATGGTTTTTATTAAGCAAAATACAAAAATCCAGAAATAGTCGTCATATATCAAGCAGAAATTAAAAATTTTAAATACTCGCTGTGTGCCAAAAACAAAAATTAAACACAAAAATAAGAATTATTTGCAATAAAAAATATAACTCAAATATAATTTTTAATAATTTTTTTGTATATAGTATAAAAACGAAAATTTTTGTACATAAAAGTTGATATGTTATAAATCCCGGGATTCGGGATTTATCAATCCCGAAAAATCCCGGGATTTCGGGATTCGAGTTTTCCCGTTTGGCATCCCTAGCTTGTGCTAATGTTTCAGCTAAATTGATCCTATTAAATATTTTAGTATTTTAATCGATTCAGAATCACTTTTTGAATCGATATAAAGATTTCCGTCCGTCCAGCTGGCTGGCTGGCTGTCCATGATAATCTTGTGAGCAATATATAGGTCGCAATATTAGAGATCATTTGATGAAATTTGGTACATATGTTCCAATTGTGATAAGGACCAAGCCTATTGAAAATGGTGAGAAACGGTCCATACTTTTCCGAACAGAAACTTTGTGAACCATCATAATATATTGGCATTTAGATTAAACTTAGTCCAAACTTATTTTTTAAATTAGGTTCCCAAATTGACCAAAGCTCTCATATAAATACTACTACTCTTAATGCCATAACTTCCTTGTAAGTGTTGGTATTGGCAAACAATTTGGCAGCAGTAACTTAAAAAATAGCTACTATCTAATGTTTTGTGTAGGTAGGTTTGGATTCTAATTCTAAATGATATTCGGCACAAAGAACTTTTACATAAATCTTAACCCCATAACATCATTTTGTTGGCGGGTCCAACATTGCCCATGGGTCTAGGGTTGCCAGTTATGAAATCAGAGAAATCAGTACAAGAGAGAAAAAAATCAATACGATTGCATAAAAAACAGTACAAATACTTTTTTAATATAAAATTGCATATTAATAACATAAAAAGCTTAGACTGCGAACGAAATCATTGTTTCGAAATCGTGAAATAGGCTATTAATCTTTTTTAAAACAAAACTTGAATTCATTCTATAATTTGAACCGTGACCAAATTTAATTAATAGAACTGAATTTTTTAAAAACAATAATTCAATTCCGTATATATTTATAGCGGGAATACAAAGTGAATAGCAAAAAAGTCGAAAACACAACATGTTGTTAAAAATTCGATTCTTAATTTCTTGTTAGCTACTTGGTTTAATATTTTTCAAAGAAACATTAATTTTTTTAAAAGCACAATTTGTGTTCATTATGTCTTTAGCTTGATACTAAAAGGGACAATGTCAATATTTTGCTGTTTTGAGTTAATTGTTGCACTAGGTCTTTTCTTAAGATACGGTAACACGTAGCAAATATTTGACGAAAAAAACGTGACCAACATGTGAACTCAAATTTTATTTCCTTTATTCTACTATATTTTTTGAATATAGGTCACCATAAAATTAAATAAAAATTATATAAAAGTAGTTTTTTGCTATACCTACCAGCATAATTAATTTAATTTTGCAATTAAAAGTTCATGCTGAATCTCTTTTATTTTGCAGAAACAGCCAATGTCTAATTTAACCGAGAATAGCTTAAAAAGGGTTTTCCTAGCCAATTTCACCTAGAACTTGCTATAAAAAAGAACTAAAATTTCATTATCAAAAATTATTTTTGGGAATGAAATATTTTATTAATTAATTCATTTATTAATGATGTACTAATAATCCCAATTTTTTTAATGAAAGTACTGAAATTTATTGTTGTGTGAAAGCTAGTTTCTATGCGCATTTCGCTGGTTGCTTAGGCCAACTCGTCAGGAAACTTTTTCCAAATACTTTAGAAAAGCTAAAAATATTATACAAGTAAGACCATAAAGTGAATAAGAATTTTAAAACACTCAGGTCTTAAATGTAACAATATCAAATCTTCAACAAAGACACAACAATAAACCGTCAATTTTTCTTTCTTACATTCCCCTACAATTGGCTGGTTTTTTCCAACACGAATTGTAGTTGTAAGAGGATAGAAAGAAAAAAACAAAATTAAAAAAACAAGTTGCTTAAATAAAGCAGCTTGCCATTTCAGTTTTTTATTTGCCGGGCACATGCAAATTTATTATCAAAAATTATTTTCGGGAAATTTCAATTTTCTCAAAAATGAATTATTTGACATTGGCCTTTTTAGCACCAAGCTACAGATATAAGGACAACAATGTTAAAAAACAAATTAAACACTTGAAATAACGAAGCTTGTTATGTATTTATCTTCAAATTAATTTAAAAAATTATTTAAAAGTGCTTTCCAACTAATATCTAATAATAATTGTAATTTTTACAAAAGGAACAATCAATTTTCAGATGATCTTATACTATAGATTTTTATAAATAATATATTTACATTTATATGGACATAAATATTTACAATGTTACAAGTTACAAATATTTATGGCCTTTTTGACATTGTCCATAATTTCTTTCCTGTCTTCAGTCTTCATGTAAAACTTATTACAACTATAACCAAAGTTTGTTTTTAACTGCAACTCACTTTCCAGGTTTTATATTAGGAGCCTGTTTCTCTCTTTTCTCCACTTTGAAAACTAAAGACTCGTTCTATAAAAGCGTTTGAATGTAAGAAATAAAATTACACATTTTTTCAAATTCGTAAACGCACCACCATTTAGAAACTATTTACAATTTTCTTCTACTGTGTTATCTTTTCGTACTGACTCGGCATAAACCTTTAATGTTAATTACTCATCGATAAGAACATCAATATTAATATTTGTATCGCAAGCAATTTAACAATATGGCAAACTATGTATGGAACAAAATAATTATAAATATAACAGTACTAAAACAGTACATTAATGAAAAAATCGGTACATTTGCGTACTGATTTGGTTTTAATGCATAAATCAGAACTGGCAACCCTACATGGGTCCCATATGGGTAACACTCTCAAATAATTAGTGGTGTAGGGTATATGGTCGGGCTTGACCGACTATACCTTCTTACTTGTTTTATATATATTAGTTTAGATAATTGTGCTTTAAAAATATTTTTTCGACCTTCATTACTGCAGCATTCAAAATGGGTCATGGTTGTTAAAAAGATTTTTTATTTAAAAAAAAAACTTTTCGTCATTTAGACTTCAGGTGAAATTAATAAAATCAACTTCTGACAAGTATTCAATAGGTATTTAATAGCAGTAAATTAATTGCTTACTTAAAAAAAGAAAACTTTTAATTTAACTTTTCTCTTTTAATAAATGTAGGAAAAATTTTGAAAATTGAACTTTAATTGTATATAATGCACAAACACACAGACCAGCTTCCCATTACTGTTGCATTCAATAAAGAAAGACTTTATTCCACTTCAAATGAAATTTTCTTTTTTTCAATCTCAATGACAATTGTCTGCAGGATTAAAGAAATAATTGGTGAACATAAAGGAAACGTAAAATTTATATTGCACCCACATACACGTAAACTCATCCTTAAGCACACCACCACCAGAAATATTATATTTATATGCATGCTTTGGTGTGATTGTGCATAAGAATTCTTGCAACCAGCATTTACTTTTATTTCTTCTTCTATCATCCGACCCACTGTCATGTTACACGTGCCTTGTGTTATGCATTTGTGTTGATTTGACATTTAAATTTATTTTTTGCCACTGCTATCAGGAAAAGTTGTTACAGATCCTAGATTTTTTTTGCATATTAAGATTGTTTTCGATTTGATTGCAAGTATGTGTAATAAAATCTTAAAAAATCAACATAAAATGAACTATTGCAAATGTTTTTTATATGGAAAATAAAAAAAAAGAAAAACAAATAAGAATGTATAGTCGGTCAAGCCCGACCATGTGATACCCTACACCACAGTATATTAAAACAATTTTTGCTAGTGTACCCCATTTGGATCCCATGTGCAATCATGGATTCGCCTAAGCAAAATTATGTTATGAGGTTAGGATTCATGTAAAAGTTCTTTTTGCCGAATATTATTCAGATAAATTCATCTATATGAGATTTTAGAATGAGGGCTTATATGGGACCTATGGTTGATTTTGAAAAATGCATTGCTAATTTTGCTATATGAATAGGGATCTATCTATGCTTTAAATTTCATTAAAATCTGCAAGATTGTTGCGCAGAGGCAGATATTGACCCCTATCTCCCCTCGTGGACCTATTTTTCTAAAAATGCATAGCTTATGCTTCCATATAAATCTATCAATGTTTTAAATTTCATTTTAATTGGTTTTATAGTGGGCACAAAGAAATCAGCTTGTATGTAGGTCATATGAAATTATGGACCGATTAGCCCCATTTTCATGGTCCATAATTGTGTACCAAATTTCACCAAATTATCTTTAAAATTGCGACATGTACTTTGCGCACAAGTTTACATGGACATCGTTAGATCGACTCAGAATCACTTTCTGTAGGTAGGTCTATGGCCAATATTTTAAGGTGTTACACACATCAGCAAAAATGAATATGACCCTCTCCACTATAGTGGTGTGGGTATAAAAATTTATAAGTATATGTATTCAGCAATAAGTCCTTGTCCATACTATGAAATATTTGCTGGAAAGCATTTTGCTTTAACAATGAAAGATTAAAGACGAATGGAAAAGGATACTATGTTTCGTGTACAAGCAGTTTCAATGAGTTAATTGTAATGAGGAGGAATAAGAAAGAGAGATGGCATACAAAATACCTTAATGCTGCAAAATAAAAGTTCAATTGAATGGACACGAATGCAGTTTCAAAAGAGAATTGAAAAAGATTTTGCAGCAAATGTTTCATAATATGGACGAGGACTAACTGTGATTGGCTTAATGCAGATACGTTTATAAAGAGGAGAGTATAAATACGTATAGGAACTCGAATTAAAAGCACTTTAAGACTAGTAGAGGGTGGCGCATTAGTATCGTTATGATTAATGTTATAAACATCTTTTCTTTCTAATTTTATTTAACGTTTTTATTTGTATTCCATTCGCATGCCATCCACATTTACCGCAACTTTTTCATCGTTTCAAAAAAAATATGTTAAAAAAATAAGAGTGCTATAATCGGCTATACCGAATCTTAAATACCCTTCACCATGGTGCAATAAAAACAGAATACCGTTCTTTAGATATAAATAAACCTATTTTGTGCCACGCCGACCTCTCAAATCCTGCCCACATTTTTCCGGATGTTGTGTATTGATAATCAAGATGCTTGTAAACTTTAGCTATTGCCGTACTCCAGATATACCAGATATTCAACGCCCACTTATCCAATCCCGCCATCATTTTGTCGAATGTTGCTAAGCAAGATACTTGGACACGTAAACAAATAAAAATAAAAAAACGGAACAATAAGGGACTTGTGGGTAGAACTGGAGGCAGTCGTGGTTTTTGGTTGATATCTCAACCATTTGTGGACCGATCAGGCTGAATTAATAGCAACTAATTCCAGACTATATGTGACATAACTGTATAACTACCGATACCTCATTATATTTGGGGTCTACCGAAAACCCATTTCAATGGACTCACGGACAGAGGATTTGAACTTCTTTTCTTATTGGGATCCAGAATATGTATTTACTTTATAGGGACTAGGATCAATATTCTAGAGATTATTTACAAACGGAATGAACAACTTTTGTATATCATTTTACTTTGTATGAAAGGTAACAAAATAAAAATGTTCATCTAAGTGCGCGCATTTGATGTTCAACAATTATTCTTGGATTTTTGGTGCCCCATATTCGGCAATTTTGTTTATTCCCATGACCATTGAGGTGCAAATGGGTCTTATCGCTTATTATTCGATATGATCTTTATGTCTATATAAAAGAATGCTGACTTTCCAAATAAAATTGAACAACTTTGTTTCTTTGTTCTTTATTGGGACTTTCCATCATAGAAGTTTTTCAAATTTAGTTCTAACAAAAAAAAAAAAATACAAATAAAACTATACGAAAAAACAGAAGTTAGGAAGAATATGTAAATCAATTAAAATAGATAATCAGTCATTCAAAATCAAATTTCGATCTACCAAAGTGAAATACCATTTGGTTTAAGGATTGATGTTTGACTATTGACGTCATCCGGCTTCAATAGCCGAGTGAGTAAAATCGGCAAACCCCACTGACGAGATTATGTGGTTACAATCGAAACTAGTATAGGCAACCTGTCTGTGAAAGCCTGGGTTCAAATCTCAGCGCAGTCAAGAATGAAAAATTATCAATAACATTTTAATTAATTTTCATGTTGTAAAAATTCCTGTCTTCATAAAAATAATTTAATGAAAATTAAATTCAATGAACTTAAGCCTAATTAAAAATATCTAAATTTGGACAATACTAATATTACAAATAAAAACTATAACAAAAATTTTTTGGACTTGCTAAATCAAAGCCTAACTACGCCAAATGGAGTAGATTCACAATTAGTTCAGTCGCGCTTATGAAAAGGGCTAACTCTTGACTTGTGATTTTTCGTTTGAAATCCTTTACACGTCTTTTTGATGATTCTCGAACATAATTTTAAATCAATGATTTAACATTTTTAAATATAATTTGCGGTTCGAACATTCTATATGAATTCGACAAATATAAAAAAAGTTCTAAGGGCCGTATTACAACTCACTCGGTAGGATGAAATTGCCTTTAAAGTATTGCTCACTTTGAGTGTGTGCGAAACGGTAGCAAAGTTTTATGGTGAATTATAATTGTCAAAAATTTCTACACTTATGTCAAAATTTATACTAGCCCCCAGGGCTAGTGAAATTTTATTCACCTCAACAGTGTGAACATTTTACTTCCATGAGTACTTTGCTACCGTTTCACTCATACCCTCTAGTTTAAATCATACTACCGGCAAGTTGTAATAATGGCCCTTAGAAACTCTTTATTGTCATAAACTTCCATATAAGATTTTATTTTATTTTTCTAATTTAGCTTAAGAAAAGTAAATAAAAGTTCTTTAATATTTATACTCATCCTGATTATGGTTGGCGTTGGCGTAAACGCGACTATTTTACTTGGAACACATGCAAACCTTCTTTCGAATACCGCAAATATGAAGGTATATATCCCAAATACTCCACTGAATCATGAATAAAACTTTCCCGGGAGTTCTTATCCTTCTCCCATTTTTTCTAGGCCTAGGAGGCGGTTAACTGATTTATCGTTGGCTCTTTGTGATTGGTCACATAGTGAAAGTAAACGAACCTGTCCTGAGTTGGATAATAAAGAAATGGTCACCAAAAATTAAAATGATTTTTATTAAATTCACGGAAAAATTATGAAATTTTTGTCATATTTTCTGCGACAGGCATTATATTAACCGAAATTGAATGTGCCCATTAAGGTTATTTCAGTGACCTGTTACAAAGTGTAAAAAAGGTGCCAATTAACCTTCTCATAGGACATCGCCATGTTAAAGTGCTAAGTCCCCTTCATATAAAGTATTAGAAATACAACCACTTTCCCTTAGGGAACTGTCAAAAACATATTTTTAACTGGAAGTGGAACTTGTGGAATGGCCCCTAAAATTAAAAATATATAGACTGAGGTTTTTAGTTTCCACGAAAATTTTCTACATAATTTCAAAATAAAACCCATTGAACACTATGTAAATTTATTGCTGGGTATAATGTAAGAGTAAAGCTATGATCACTTCTATTAAATATTTGACGTCCTACACGTAACCAGTAGTTTTTTTTTAAAAAAATTGTTTGCTTTTGCAAAACGTTTGCTAGATCAAACATCATTTAACAGTTTCTTAATTGAATTATACAATTATCTTTTAACAAATAAAGATAAGGAAGTCAATAAAAATTGATAAAAAATAAAGCTGAAGTTTGATCAATTTGCTGGTTATGCTTTTTTTTTGGATTTTTTGTTAGGTCTGAACATACCTGAAGGTCAATCTCCATTTTGTGCAGAGAATCCAAATGGTTCGAAGCTACAATGATGTCTAGGAAGTAATCTGATGAACACTGGTTGACCCTCATCACTGGTTCAGGGTATCACAAAGGGACCGCTAAAGGGCCTCGTGTCGACTGAACATTGAACCTAACCTAACCTGACCTGACCTGACCTTGCTGGGTACTATTTTTTAAAAACCTATATCGTACTAAGGTCGTCAGTATTCTTTTTCGATTATCGACAAAACCATTCTGAATACTCTTTTAACTTTAAGTTCATAGTTGTTTTTCTGCTTCATATTTGAAATTTTTAAAAGCATGAAATTGTATTGCCATTTTCGAAAAATTTGGTTTTAAAACGGGCTAAATTTGAAAAATAAACTCGTGGCTGACTCATCACGGCATATCTAATGTACATATGTATATCAACATAATCTATTTGCATAACATCAAATTTTTTTCTATTTAAATCCAATGATCGGTGACTGCAACCCTTGATGATTAATGCAACAACTTGAAAATTACCATGTTAGACTCAGGGTATGCAACTTTTAAGTAATGTGTGACTTTTTAAACGCAAAATTTTAATTTTATTGTCGGGTTTATTGTTTTTTTTTGTGAACTAATTTCTACCGATATTTTTTAGGATATACAAATACTACATAATATTATGTTGTTTGTTCCTACAATGTAGATACATATTAGAGCAAAACGATTTGTAAGGACAAAAATTTGTCAATTTTGTGCCATCGATTTTTCGATAGCTTTTGGCATGAGGAAAAAATTCCACTACGACATAACAAAAAAATCATTTTCGAGGCGCCCAAATTTAAATTTTCTGACTTTTTCTCAACTCTTATTTTTAAGATTTTTTTTAGTAGGTAATAAGTAAAATCGGCTGATTTAATTATGTTTTAAATATAACCTTTTCCTGGTGAAATTTTACGCTAAAACGATGGCGATAGCAGTTTCTCCAAAAAAAGTTTTTTCTTGAGGCTTTGGACGAGTTTTTGTCGAAAAATTTGTTTTTACGCGTTAGTTTTTAAGGCGTTTTTAAGTAGGCATGTTAAAAAGTTCGCCCATTTTAAATTTTTTAAAAATATTCTATCCAAGGTACAATTTACGTTTAAATCGATGGCGCTATCATTTCTTCGAAAAATTACCGTTTTTTTTCGTTTTTTTTTGCGAAGTTTAGAATACGTATTATAATAATACATATAATACATATCGAGTCCAAATTTTATAACAAAAGTAAATGTTAAATTTCTTCCTAAATAATTCGGTATATAAATTTGTTAAATCGGTTGAAAAATGGCCGAGTTATGGCCGAAACACTGAAATTACTCTTCTTTTTTATATAATTAAGTTGTTGTATTTTTGGAGCATTTAATTACTCTCTGGTGGTATAAAAAGAGTAATTTTTGGAATTTCAGTGCTTTGGTACGATTTAACAGATTTATATACCGACGTCTTAAGGATGAAATTTATCATTTACTTTTCTAACACAAGTTGGACTCGGGAAGATCTATGGTTCCCGAAAATACTCGTCGAAATACTAGACAAAAACTCGTCTAAAATCTAAAAAAAAAACATTTTTTTTGAAAAAATTATAACGCCATCGTTTTAAGCGTACAAAAGCTATCGAAATAGAAGCGTGCGATGCAGATGCGTTGTCAAATTATAATGTATGCTATTTTATACCAAACATAAAAGCGAGTCTACACCTGACGTAGAGGTAGATCAAATTCTACCTCTACCTGCGACAGTGATGTTATAGGAAATAGAAAGTTTTGAAAATAAAATAAAATTATTTTTGTGTTTTCAAATTTAATATTTATAAACAAAATAAAAGAAGCAGAAAATAAAACAAGTTTCAAAAAATTTTAAAGTTTCCCAATAAGCACTCAAATTTTAGAAATTCAAGTGCTTTAAAAATTGCTGGAATTCAGCTTTAATTTATGCCCAATTTTCAAGTCGAATTCCAGTTCATACAAAAATGTTTGAAATGATTTTTTTAGCTTTTGTATTGCTTAAGCTATCAAAAAAAATAGTTGTGAAAAAATATTTTTAAAATTGTGAATATTTAAAATATTTAAAAATTGTGAATAAGCCACCAAGCTCTTTAAGATGATGAATAATTTCATACACAATTTTTTCTTTATTCAATATTCAATTTTTTAATTTGATTTCCATTAGAATTGTAGGCTTGATTTATATTGGTTTTATAGGTTTGATTAAAACTTGATTTCAATACTTGAATTCAAGTTTAATTATTATGTGTTTGAGGATGGAATTTGACTGTAATACAAGGCTTGAATTACACTGTATTTACATTGTTATGTTCGACTGGATTTCCAGTACCCATTTTGCTGGAGTATGCTATTGATTTACAGTGTAATTTAAGTATAATACAAGGCTTGAAAATGGAAAACAGGACTGGAATTACAATTGATTTATACTGGAATTCCAGCAAAATTGCTTATTGGGTTTCTATTATAATATCAAGGCGAATTCACGCAAGGTGACCTTAACTTGCTACGTAAGCAAGTAAGCAACAGCTGATAACTATCCATTAGAGCGTACCACCTTACAAGGAAAAAAAAGTGCGCCGTACCACCTCTAATATAAAGTATTTTTGCAAGCAGGTTTCGAAATTTTTTTTTCGCACGTAGGGGTCGACTTTTTACATTTTTCGTTATATCTTAGGCATTTACAGTCCGACTTTTTTTTAAACGTTGTTGTTGATATTATCGAATTACTTCCTTAGCAAAAGTTTAATAGTTTCTTGAGTGATTTAATTTTCTGACATAAGGGTGGTATATTAGGGTGGTACGAAGAGAGATCTGATAGATAAATACTAGAACAAGATAATGGTCAATGGCCTCTAAGAGACAAAAACATTGATATATCAAACTTTAAGATCGGACTGTAAATGCCTAAGATATAACGAAAAATGTAAAAAGACGACCCCTACATTCGGCAAAAAAAAAATTTTTTTTTCGAAACCTCCTTGCAAAAATTGTTTACATTAAAGGAGGTACGGGGAAACTTTATTTAATTACGGTTACTATCCGGTAAACCGTTCTGGTTATTTTGGGGAATCTTTCATAAATTCTTAAATTTTCACTTATAGCCTATTTCCAATGTGCGAAAGAACTCTTTCGTTCGCATAACTACATTAAAAACAATAACAAAGTCTAAAAATTTGTTTTTGTTATTAATGTAGTTATACGAAAGAAAGAATTCTTTCGCACATCGGAAATAGGCTATTAGAATTATGAAATTTAAAACATACTGACTGGTTTGATCTTTCCACGATTTTTTAATTAATCACCAAAAAATTTGTTCCGATTTCTTGACTCCACCGAAAATAATTTATATTTTCTCTTTAAATCTTATATTTAAATTCTCTTTGTCAAAAAACTTATAAATCAAAAAAACCCTGTTTAATTATTGTAATTACAAAATGTGTGGATTTCCCAAAAAAATCAAAAAAAAACAAAAAAGTTCACACAAAAGAGCACTGAAAGTCAGTTAATTGTGTTAGTAAAAATGTGTTTAAGACGTCAAGGACCTTCGTTTTCGTAAAATAAACAACATAAAATTTTTGAGGGCAAATTATTTGCAAATTTCCTTGAAATTTTAAATTAGAATGCTTTAACATAATTGAACTTATAAATATGTATTTTCATCTCAATAAGCTAAATGACAGCTTAATCTCGAAATATATTTAAACAATGATGATGTTAATAACAAAAAATGTTTTTGATGTTTCTTTGACGAACAATGAATGAATGATTTTGGTTTTACTAAAAAAATTTTATTAGCCATTTAACAAACAACTCGTTAATTCTAGAGAAATAGTAAAAATTGTTGAAGAAAGTAAGATTAATGAACTTTAATTGTTCTTGAATAAGAGGATAACAACCAAACATCGAATAATATCTTCTATTAGTAGTTCATGCAAACATTGTTCTGGCAAAACAAAGAAAGAACGAACGAAAAAGAAATGAACATCATTGCTGTAATTTTGCCTTGTTAACAAATTATCCTTGACAAAGACCTTTTTATATTTTTTTTTAGTTCTGACTAGTCATAATTTTTACTACATTTATGTAGACAACAAATAGACACATAAATAGCAAACAAAAAAAAAGTTGACTGTTACCAAGAGTTTTTTTTATAATAATGGAAAAGTAAAATGTTTATTTTTACTTGGTAGGAAACTAAAAATATGTCACTAAGTTCCATTATGAGTTTTGTTAGGTTTGGGTAGATTTTGAAATACCCATTTTATTTAAAATCATGTTTCTTTATATATTCAATATATCCATAATATTGGGATTTAAAAAATGTTTTTATAAATGCTAGTCCTTTGTTTAATGGCTTTTAAAACTTTAAGCTACATAGAACGATTGATGCTTACGGAAACCGATTGAAAACAAGAGATTGATTTGCATTGCTTTTTTTGACACTAGATTTGGCTTTGTCTCAATTTACACGTTTCATCTTTTGATGCTTAACTTTTTCTCAATTCCCTTTTGAAGAAGCCTATATTATCACACACAGCAATCGGTTTCAACTTTTTTTGCCGCAAAACAACAACAATTTTATTCAAAACGAACCAAAGATAAAAAGAAAAATATTTACATGCAGCCATCAGCGTTACCGTTGGATATTTTCAAAAAGTATCAAAAAAAAAGAGATTTTAACAAAAAATGTGGCCCCAAAAAGTTGATTTAAGAAAAAATAGGCGGCACATATTTTAAAATAGGAAGAAGTACACAAAATAATGTTTTTGCACGTGTTTTGCTTAATTTATATAAAATTTCCAAAAACATTTTTAAATGGTAACAAATATCCAGAAAAGATTATATCAGATGTATGCAAAAACTTTTTTATGTGATTTTAATTGATCTTAGCTAGCTGAATCCAAATCTGTCCAATGATTTGTTCTATCAGGTCTAGTTTTTTAAAAGCCTTTGGGTCATCCACATAAATGTTTTTATATTTTCAACTGTTTTTCAGAACTTAGTGGCAATATATTTTTTGCAATATTAGTACTATTTATCTTTTCAAAAACTCATACAAAAGTTATAAGGACAAAAATTTGACATTTTAATCATTAATCTAAAAGCCACGAGTATGAATAAAAAACGGCAAAACAAATGTTAATTTTATGTATTATTCTTTGTTGGGGCATGATGCTAATATGTATATCTCATCATGACTTGGGAGCGATATGTCCAATTTGGATGCTATTAATAGCGAATGATTTGGAATAATTCCCTTTTAGGCATCTTACCAATATTTTTTTTTTGTTTTCAACTGTTTCGGAGATATTAAAGAAATAATGGGTTAATTTAAAAAAAAAAACCAAAAAAAAAAAAATTACAAAAAAAAATTATAAAGCAAAAATCAAATATTGCGATTTTTGGCGAATTTTTCATAACAAAATTAAATTTGTCGAATTTTGGCGATAACCCATGGTTATTGTTATAGGGGTTATCGCCAATCTAGCCGGACATTAAGCAAAAAATAAAATTAAGCAAATGTAAAAACTTAAATACGCACCTCGACAGATAACAAAAGTTGACTAAATTGCATGCGTTTTATTGACATTTTTACGGTTTTTAGAGGTTTACAATATATTTTTTTGGGGCTAAACAAATAAAGATTTTACATTGATTTTTTTTCTGTGAAATACTATATTAACAGCTTCTTAAAGTAGTTTTTAGAAAAATTTTATTTTAAATTTTTATGATAAAAAAAATTTGTTCGAAATTAAAAAAAAAAAACGATTTTTGGTTCACTTGTCAAACATAAAATGTTTTGGTTTGTAATAATTGTACTTAGATGTGTTTTATTAAATTTGTTAGTGTATGTAAAAAAAGAATATGCGGTTTTAACCACCTGTGCAGCTGCGTTCAAAATGACGTTATTTTATGGGGCAAAATGAATGTACCTTTTAAAAATAACTTTAAAACTTGTAAAATGGAAAAAGTGTATACAAGATAAGAGTTGTTCCAAATAGTACAGGAATGCTCATCCCGTTGAAAAGAAATTGCAATTTTTAGTTACAAAAATATGCGAAATTTCATTTGTCAAGGAGATGGTGACATCAACATCTATTTAACAACTAAATAAATTAGATTAAATCAAATTAAAATAATTTAAAAAAGTTAAAATTATGAATATATAAATTACTTTCAGTTAAATTAAATACTATAAAAAAAAATCAAATTTATTGTTACTACTATTAAAAAGTTAAAATAATGAATAACTAAATTACTATCATTTAAATTAAATACTATAAAATACATAACACTTAAAATAAATATCTTATGAAGATTAGCAAAAAAAAAAAAAAAATTAATTTGACAGGGTCTCTCCGGGGGGTGGGATTGGAGGGATACCTACCCCAACCTTTAGAAGCTCAACAATATGATTTTTATCGTATTAAGGCATAATAATTATATTTCTTTTAATATTTACAATATTTTTGCAAATATTATTTTATGTAACCGCCCAGAAAAGGGGGCGGGCGAAAAATAGCATTTTACGATTTGCTGGGTCCAGTTTTAGGTTTTTCAACTTTTGCCGAATATAAAAGTTGTATTTTCGAAGCAAAAGTATCGCAATACTTAAAAAAATTTAATTTTTCAGAGGCAGGATAAGTTAATCTAGGGGGAAATTTCCCCCCTATTATTTTTGGGCTTTACCTGCCTATGACCATAACACATATTTATTCCAAGTTGCATCAATCTAGGGGCACTCAATAACTTTTAAGCAGCAATATAACCTAAAAATAAAGTAATGTCCGGCTAGATTGGCAAAAACCCCCTATGTGCGTCGCTTATGTGTTGGGCAGAAACAGCAATTTGATATCGCCTACAAGGTTTTTGTAAAATAAAAAAAAAAAAAATTCTGAGTATAAATTAGCTTTTATTCTTATATTTTTCAACAAAAAAAAAAGTTTACCTCCTTAAAAAAGTAACGAAAGCTGGCTTACATAGATATGAATATAAAATGTATACAAAGAAAATTATTATTTACTTCACTCTAGGTCATACATACAACCTCATTTTCACTAATACTAACATAGCGGTTGATAAGAAATGCTTGACCTTGTTCAGATCCCTTTAAGCTCGTTCAAAAAAGTTAAAAATTGTGACGCAGAAAAAATTACAACAAATGAACCGAAGATATACTCGCAACAAAAAATCAACATCCCATTGGTGAATAGAAAAGTTTTCCTTAACTAATTAAACTTAAAAAATATTTTTAATAACTTACTCTTAAATATTAATGCTGAGTTGTTCAAAAAAGGGCCAATTATTTTGCGGCAGTATTATTTTTAAACTTAATAAATCTTAATATTTTTGCTATTTAATGAAGCTTTTTTAACATGAAGGCAAATGAAGGAGATCAACACAACTTTTTTTATGGGCAGTCAAAACAAATTCGATTTCAAAATTTAATAGGCAGAACATGTCATGTTCACTATATTGCAAACACTTTGTACCAATCAGTTGGGGATCACCTGTTTTTATTCCAAAAATATTTATTTTCCCAAGGTTAGGACTCGTAATCTACGCCACATTTAGCAAATAGTTCACGAAAACTAATATATAATTTCCTTCGATTGCATTATTTATTTTGATTGTCATACCAAATATTAATAGTTTTTGCTATTTCAAGCAGTATAGTTCGTTTTATTTTGTGATATGAAGACCAAGTTTAATCACACTAACTTTGAACAATAGTAGTACTAACGCTTATTTGGTCTGACCATAACTTCAGCATCAAAAAATTTTGGCAGTCGCAATTGAATACTTTTTCGATTCGAAAGCGATTTTATTTCTTATTCTTTCAGTCGATACTTAATAAATCGATATTTTATATCAGTTTCAAATAAATGCTTTACAACACTGGAAAAATAATTTCGATGAGTTCAGTATCGACTGAAAGGATTAGGAATAAAATGGCCTACGAATCGAAAAAGTATGCGGTCAAGAATGCCAGAATTTGCCTCTGTTTTATGCATCGCACTAAGAAAATTATCGTTTTCGAAAATTTTCAAAACTTACAAGATTTACAGTGGTACTTACAACTGAACCAGTTCATCAATTGTGACCGGAAGGGTACCAAAAGTTTCTTAATTTAATGCACTAATAAGCAAATAAAAGACAGCATTAAGATTTCTAAAGAAAATGTTGTTGTTTTTTTTACCAAAAAAAATAATAATAATCGGGCATGTTCTAGAAATCGAAATGAAGTGGAATTGAAATTTAACGAGATCTTAAGTTCAATTATTTACAAAATGACTGCAGTTTTTCCTGTTTTTAAAAGTTGTTGTTGTAAAGATAATTGGTTCTTAAATTATGAAGTATACAAAAAGGAATATTCTTATGAACTTTCTTTACAGGCTCGTTTTCAAAACTTGTTCGATTTGAAATCCCCTTCATTTCGATTTGTTGAACAGGCTCGAATAACTCTAATTTGACAAATTTCATGTTTTTTCCATACAAAGATAGAGTTTTGAATACTTGACAAGAAATGTTGGTTATGTAAAAAAAATTGTGGTTGGCCCTAGAAATATGGACAACACAGTACACCTCTTAAAATACAATTTTTTCTTGCAAAAAGGTATCTATTACCTACTCTATTATATTTATCAGAGGTTTTTTATGATTGTTAATCAAAGGACACATTACAACTCAGGATGACTCTTAATAACATTGTACGCTACATCTACGACCTTAACAAATTTGATCACATCTTTCAGTATTCTACTCGCATTTTCAATATAACATTTAATAACTATTTAATGCTAAAGAACCTTGTTCTGCTTCACAAAATTATCATGACAAAAATGCCGAAATACCTTTTTAACCGCTTACAGTTCAGTAGATCATCGAGAGGTAACTGCATCATCCAATTTCGACATAATGGTGCGGTATCTGAAAAGCAGTTTTTTGTATTAACAATTTGCAAAATACTAGCAGCACAACTAAATTTAAAAATTTACTTTTGCAGTTGTATGGTAATACACTGTAACTTTTAATAATCATAAACAAATATTATTAATAATATTATATATTGGTTTTTGTTTTGTTTTTATATTGATTTTTAAAATAATTTTCATACGAGTATAAATACGTATAAATTGTTTTTTTTTATTATAATTTATATAAATTGCTTAAATTTTTAATAGCCATTTACTATTTTTTAATCACATAATGTAACTTGTCTGATGCTAAATTTAAATCATAATATATTATGTCTTGAGGTATTAGAAACTCATATTCTTAATAAATACGAATAAAAATAAACCTTATTGAAGCACGCGTTTACCCCTTGGGTTCCGAAAACGAATTTCGGCTAAGAATGGCTCCTTGTGCGAGAGCCATGTTTAGATATGGAGGGCTCCGAGCGGAAACGAACCTTGACCTTGAACCTTGAAAAACAAAAATTTTAAATTTCTGCAGCCATTGACGTGGGCTTATTAGCGGTACCTTTGGAACTAAATACTTAATGATTTAATCCGTTAGAGAACAGGATATCGTTACACTTTGCGGATAATTCTGCGCCAGTTTTGAAATACATATACTTTCATACATATGTATTATATTTTATGACTTGGCTCGGTCTAGAGCTCTGGAATACAAGAAAAAAAAGTTGCATTTTATTAAAAAAAAAATTGGGAGCTTGAGGAATATTTGTCCTTTATAGGATATAGTTTTTATAGTTTTTAAGTAACTCGACGAAAAGTGCCACATTCACTCACCAAAAATGCTCGGATTTAACTAGAATTTTTCAGATTTCTTTTTTTTTCATCTCAAAAACAATAAATTTGGTGGTTGAGACTTTAACATTTCCAACTTTAAATATAAAAGTCATTATATATTGCATGCAAATGTTATTTTATATGAAGCTTGCAAGGATTTTGAAATGGCTTTAACTTTTTTCACAGAAAGTGAAAAGCCAAAAAAAAATTATTTTCAAAAATGCTAAAATTAATCCTAAAACTTTTTAAAGATTTTTGTTAAAAATGTTTTACCAGTATGAAATTTTATTCGAAGCAAAACACATTTTTGTGACTTATTTTTTAACGAAATTGAAATAAATGGTTATATCAAACCAAGTGGATAGATTTTGGTACAGCATCAGATACACATAAATATGAAGCACAAGTAGTTGCAGATTAAATTTTAAATTTAGGTGCCCGCAAACCCCTGATACATGCACAATTTAAACGATGTATTTCTATGATATATAAATTTTCTTAGATCATTTTTTTATAGCTTGAGAAAAGTTGAAGCTAAAGAATTATTATTTTTTTCAGCAGTTTAAAGCAAACAATTTGTTCTTACATTTACACTATTGAATTTTTTTCATAATACAAAGTGTAAGGGCATTTCTAGTATTCCCTGAATATTCTTTTTTTTTTTGACAAGACAGGGGAGATGCTTCTAAACATAAGAATTATCCCTTTTCATACGAAATTATTTACGAAATAATGTGATTAAAAATAGTAAATGGTTATTAAAAATTTAAACAATATATATAAATAATAATAAAAAAACAATTTATACGTATTTATACTCGTATGAAAATAATATGAAAGATCAATATAAAAATAAAACAAAAACCAATATATAATATTATTAATAATATTTGTTTATTATTGTTAAAAGTTTAAAAGATTGAACAAGTTATAGTATATTACCATACAACTGCAAAAGTAAATTTTTAAATTTAGTTGCGTTGCTAGTATTTTGCAAATTGTATTTTAAGTCAAAATTTATTATAATTTATAAAAAAAATTAATAGAATCTGGAAATTATTTATTTTCATAAGCTACTTAATTATATTCAACCTTTTTTATTTTTCGAATTTATTCTATGAGCTAAATTTCAGTTATGTATTTTACAAAGCTACAAGATAATAGGAAGATACAAGATAATAGTCTGGTAGTGTATAAAGTCATTCCTAAAAAATTTCAGGAATAGAACTATTACAAAAAGCTTTATAAAATACATAACTGAAATTTAGCTCATAGAATAAATTCGAAAAATAAGAAATGTTGAATATAAAAAAAATTGAAGTAAAATCAATTTTTATAATAAATAATGCTAAAAAAGCTAAAAACTTTTTCTAAAAATGCTTAATAAAATGCCAACTGCTAAATGAAAATTTTGCACCTAAATAAAAAATTGTAATGCTAAAATTAGCTGCAAAAATACCAAAATGGCCACACTGCTTACGTACTTTAAAAAGAAACGCGACTATATGGTTTTAAAAAATGTAAACATAATGTTCGCTAGGTTATTAAAATCACTTTATTTTCATAACCATATGCCGTTGCCTTCACCGTCTTTATTCTGTTTTGATTTTCTCTGACAGAGGCAAAGTTATTGTGTTTGTGCCAACGTTATTGTGTTTGGAGTCATATAATAAATATAATGTTAGAAATTTGTTAAAATTGCTGTATTGATTGTATTCTTTGCTTCTAATTATTTTATAAAAATTATGTATTATCTATGATATTTTTTAAGATTGACTAAATTTTTTAATTTTCTTCACATCTATGTACATTTTCTATAATGAATTAAATTTACCATCTCATTTGCTGATTCATTCATTTAATTTTTACATTATTTCTTTCCTTCAGTTTAAAATACCACTACACATTTACACACATTCACAGTCACACTGTTACATTAATCTGGTATAAGTACTTAAGGATTTTTCTCTAAAGAGATGCAATAAAGAGACTGGAACGATAGCATTTCAAAGTCATTGTCAATGTAAAAAGCCAATATTCAGTGCAAGTAGTAGCGATTGTTGTATTTTGTTTTTAATTTTTTCCCTTGTTGCTGATTCAATAGTCCTTAAGCGTGTATTTACAGTACAAGAAAAAATCGATCGTTTCGAAAGGTTAAGGAGAAAGTATCCTCTATGATTTTCCCTTTTCTGGGCGTAGCATATATAAAGAAAAATTATAATCGGTAATACACTGTTCTTTAGTTGGTGACAATTTGAGCTCAAATCTTTATATCTAAACTACTAAGGCAACACTGTTAAAAAGCTGAATTAAGTTATGGACAAAAATCTTACCTTTCACCAATTTAGGTTAAACTGTCGTCAGCCACGTTCTTTGGGACATTTAGCAATTTAACGATCCAGAAGGAATTGAGATATTAACAGAACACCTTTATCATTAGGGAGTATTACGTCAAGAGATAAGTGCTTACGTACTTTGTGGCTAATGATTGCGATGCTTTTAAAGTATCAAGTTCGATGTGAAAGACAATGAACTTTCGACAAGAAGAAGAGATAGGATTATAAACATCACTTAGTAAAGATCTCTTTAAAATAAAATCAACGGGTCGTTTACGTTTATTTCCAATTCAATCAAAAACGAGAAAGTTATGTGCTCTTAAAACTTAAGTAAATTTAGGCCGAAAGCTGTTTCTGCATATCGGAAATGCTATTTACACAGGATTCATTTTTGCATGAGCTTGTGACTGGGTGAAGAATGGATCGTAATTAAATAACCCGAAGTGCTAATCAGATTATCTTACGTCGATTTAACGATCCTTTTAGCTTTAAACTTTTGGCCAACACTGATTTAAATTAAATGGAATAATAATAATAATAGGACTTGCTCTAAAACTTTTTTAGGGCTATCTTATTATGGGCATAGGCTCTCAACATGAAATCTCTATTTGCAATACTTCTAAGTTTTATAAAATTAACTATCTTTCTATCATTTAAATTAAGCAGCTTGTTAATTTCGATTAATGTTGAACGGCGCTAAGAGTTGTTCGGCCCTTCTGGTCTTCTTGCACTCAGGGGTTATATGTTATGGCTCTTTGGCTTATATTGTCCTCTTCTCTTCTAAGCGTGTGTCCTATGCAGTTAAGTTAACGTCCTCGGATTTCACGTTTATGACGTTGATTGTTATGGCGAGCAGTTGAGCATTTGTAATAAAAAAAAAATTCCAAGTATTATGCGGAGGCATCTGTTTCGCAACCGTATAAAAAGACAAACACCACATATACTGAAAATATGTTTAACATTTTCATTTTGCGTTATTCGTATTGAACTCGCTAAAACTTTCTGTTACGTCATTGCCGAGGATTAGTGGTTCGGTTGACTCTAATTATTTGATGGAATACCATCATTAAAATAATTTTTCCAAAATTCTCAAAGCAAATTCATGGATCAACAAAATCGCCAACTATTTTATAAATCGCCAAGAAATCACCATGTCTCCAGTTCGAAAATTAGGACGACAAACAAGTTTTAAAATCTCGTCGTTTGGCGAGAAATCGTCACATCTAACCACCCTCAAATCTGCTAAAACAAGATCAATATGTAACGAGAGCGCTTAACAGACAACAGCTTATCAACGTTAAGACAATGTGGTCTGTGGTGCGATTCACTAACTTTTAACGATCCGACAATCGTAATTTTTGTCGGCATATATATTCGCTTGCAGTAACGATAGTGTGATTCCGTAATTTATTTTTAACGATTGTAAACAGCTGTAGTTTTTGTAACATCTCTGTCTACAAAATGTTAAAATAAACGAAAAGCACAAAAGAGAATAAATAAAAAACAAATGAAATTGTGCTTAATTTACTGTTTTTATATTTTATTTTGTAAATTTTACATTTATAATTTTGTTTTTGTTCATAATATGCTTTTTTTTGTACATATTGATTTTTGTTCATACATATACATATGTATGTATGATGTAGTATGTATGTAAGAAGTCGGGCCTCAGCCACTTTAAATATAAAATACACTTTATCAATTAAATAAACACAACTTAAATTATTGTCGTTAAAATAACGAAAAAAACTGCTTAAAGTAACAGCTGACTTTAATCGACAGCAAATATCGTTAAAAATGTTACTGAATAGCACATTCGATAAATTTTCGTTATATTTATTATAACGATACGATTATCGTAAAAAAAGTTAGTGCATCGCACTACTGGACATGAAATTGAATAACAATACAATTGGTGTATATAAATACTTTTAAAAACTAAAAAAAAAAAATGGAATTTTGGAAAAATAAAAATAATTCTTAAATCCTTAAATAAATTTTCTAATCATTTAAGGCCTTTTTACATAAGTCTAAAATATTAAGCAAACAAAAATCACATCCATTAGTTTAGCTTAGAGCTAAAAATGAGTGACTTCTCTAAGTCACCTTTCCCCATTTATATTTATTTTTATTAAAGTCTTTAAACGTTTTTAAATTTGTTGTTTTCGAAGTGCATTTTGTTGCATAAACAATAACATTTTATTAAATATTTATTTATTTAGAATTTACAATGATCTTAATTGAATTTAAAAAAAATAACAATATTTTTAAATTGCTTAACAGCAAAAGCCTTGCATAAAAATTTTGTTCGTGTTGTTGGCGCTAAAAGCATTTATCTTTATTTTATATTACGCGTTTTATATTTTCTTGGCAGTCTCTTCATCAACTCACACACACATACGCACACTCATTCAATTTATACAACTGCAGCAATAAATTGTATAGCATATTTTTGGGATAAATTCGTATTTATTATTGTAAAGTGTCATCATCGTAAACACTGCATGTAATTGAGTTTGACTACACACTCCAGATTTCTTTTTATCTACATTTACACTGTCGTTTTTCTTACTTTCGCTTCCTTTTTACTGTAAAATTTACAATTTTCTGCGTTCTGAATTGTGTTTTTGTAATATGTATATTTAGTTAGTGTAAAAAAGCCATTAATGTTGTGTAAATTTTTGCATTTTTTACACACCAGAGCCAGAATATTTTCAAAAAACACTTTTATGGATGTTATTTTATGCACTTCATTTTTGAGATGTTGTATTCATAAACAAGTTAAGGGAATTATTTTTGTAATTGAGTTCATTTGAATAACGTGATTTGATTGTATAAAATATGAAAGAAAAAATTTTTTTTAAGAAAATTAGAGATAACATCATAAGGATACAGGCACATACATATAACGTTTCTTATTCGTTGGCGAAATTCAGGTATTATAACAAATTTTATTAGGAACTCCACTAAAAATGTTTTTAATATTTTCATGCAAATGGACCGATATCTTTTCATTAAGCAATGCAGATGTATAAACAAGAATTACATAGCAAAATTTTGAATTTCATTATTAGGGGAAAACATGAACTATTGCAACTATTTCAAGGAGAAATACAGGGTGTCCCAAAAAGGGCGATGGTGTTAGAGTTCATTATAACTCTTTATTTAAGACATATTTATTAAACTTTTTATTTTTAAATGCAGTTATTTTTTCAATTAGCTTTTAAAAATTATATTTTACTGGTGATTACCCAGTGGTAGAAATTCGAGCATAATTTTTTTTTATAATATGAAAAAAGTAAACATAATAAGTATAAAGGAATTTACATGTTTCGTGTATTTGTTTTTTCGCCTTAGTGGATCGATTTGGCGAGGGTCCAATCTCCGGTCCATATGTTATCTTCCACTCAAATCCGTAATTATTTAATTTAATTTCATAAGTTCAAAAATATAAAAAAAAAAAATCAGAAATTACCGTTAGAAAAACAAAAAAGTACCAAACAGTCTTCTCTCATAGTTTATCAATCACTCTGGACTCTGTATGTTGAAGTTTATGTTTCTGGGTTCACCATTACTAAAAATTCAAAAAGTATTAGTTATAGAAGGAAAAAGTACCAAAAAAATCCCTCTTAGAGATTCTTATTCACTCAGAGGCTGTTACCACATGCAGCACTGAAAGTAAAAGAAATAAATTTAATTTCCCGTATTTTCCCTTTGTGATACGAGTACTTTGTTTGCTCCATTGAAGTTTTAATATTGTAGTTGGAGCCCATAATGGAATATGTACATGTCAATGAATGGAGAAAAATAGTTTGTAAAAATTTCACCCGTTAAACGTTCGAAGTTCGAAAAATTACCAATTTATTCATTTATTTTTTTTAAATAAGTTACAAATTTGGTATAATTTTTATTTCTATGTTTACTGATTTTTAAGACAGGTTATACCCGTCTATTACCTTTTCTTTTCAAATGAATCTTTACTTTTTTTATTTGAACCTACGTGCTACATACATATCGTATTGGTTCAACAATACTGTATAAACTCAATATTAAAAAATTTCAGTAGAAGTAAAATAATTTTTAATTTTACATTAACGTGTCAATTTTATCTAAAAAGTGAAAAACTAAAAATCTTGATGTAATATACTATTGTTGAACAAGTGCGATATGTATGTTGCAAAAAGGGCTGTCAGATTTGGCGATTTCTCGCCAAACGTGGCGATTTTAAACTTGTTTGGCGACCTAATTTTCAATTTGGCGGCATGGCGATTTATAAAATAGTTGGCGATTTTATTGGCTATTTTTGCTGAGCGATGAATTTGTTTTGAAATTTGTTAAATTCAATACGAAGAAATAATATTTTTTTTATTCTAGTATTTCAATGTATGAAATTTGTTGCATTCATATGTATAACCAGTATTTAAAACTAAATTATGTTGAAATGGCTGAATGACTTAAATGTGCTCCTGAAAGAATTAATAAGTAGAATTCTGTAAAAAATTAATATAATCGAAGCTTATGATCAGTTTTCCATTATAAAATGTGACAAATTATCACAGATAAAATTAGCTGTTGTTAAAGATATTGCAAAGATTTTTATGAATCCTATCGTACCTTTGGATGTTAATGAAACACAATGGAAAAAATAACGTTTGTTAAAAGAGAATTTTAATGATGATATTCATTCTAATTTAAATCAGTTTAGGCCAACAATTTATAGCAACAATGATACGGCAGGTACATACCATTTTAAAGAACTTGCGTTGGCTGTTCTTTATAGGCTGGTTATTACAACTAGTAATGCCTGTGTTCAAATAATAAACTCCACTAAAACTCGCATTCGAAGTATAATGCGATATGAAGTTCTCGACACGTTTTTACGAGTTAAAAGTTACATGTTGCATTTATTTTGTAACTTTACAATCTATTCCAAAAAATAATACAAAAAGTCAGTCTTCTCTGTGATACATATATAATAGAACTGCAACTTCATTCAAATGTATTATATATTAAAGGGCTGCATGAATAACTTCATTCATAAGATACTGAAATGTTTATTCAATGAAGTTCGTATTCAAACAAACTTCAGACCACTGAACAAACTGTTGCTTTATTTATGCTACTAGCAAACATATTTCGTTTCATATGGCAAACACAAAGACTTTGTTCAATGAAACGAATTTTGTTTTACAGTTTTCACTCTCTCTCATTTTTTTTATATAAATACTCAATTGCAATGTTGCCACTTAGTAAATTGATGTAATTTTTTTCTTTTTTGTTACCTTTACAATAATATATGTAATTTGTAAAGCATTTTTTAAATTAAATTTAAATTTTTTTCCTAACAACTTTTTTATGTACTTCCAAGCAAAACAAATTTCTGAAAATTTTTTTGAAAATAAAATGAAATTTTTTTTGAAGTGTAAAAATTTACATTAAAAACAATTAATTTACATTGAAAACGAAGCCAAATTTGTTTACAATTAATTTACATTGAAAACGAAGTCAAATTTGTATTATTTTTATAATTTTAATATTAATGTACTTCCTTATCTTGTTGTTTTTACTCTTCATGGTTATTTTTGTTTTTTTTTTTTTATTTTTTCCTAATGTTTTTCATTTCTTTCAACTGGCAATACTGACTTTAAAATAAATGTGTTTTTCCATGATTTTATTCGACATTTAGTCAGTGGTTGTTTTGTTTCAGAGCTGTTTGTATTCATATTCTCTTGCTTAAGTAAACAAAAACACCGCATCTTATTCGTCTCTTAAATTTCGTGTGTTTGTTGCTTTCATTTCGTAGTTATTCATTGTACTGAATACAAACGAAGCAAATACAAAATAATAATGAACGTTTCATGAACATCATTATTAAGTTTCATGCAGATGTTTATTGTATATCCAATATCTGTTTAATACTTACCGCAAAAATTATTTTTTTGTTGCTTTAATAGACTACTATTAAATATTTTAAACATTGCACCTTTTTTGTGTTCACTAATCAATTTTACTTTGTTCTAAATAAAAATTAAACAAAATATATCATGGCGACTTTTTTTGAATTTTTGCCGAATTTTAGCGATAAGAAACAATTTTTTTTTTTGGAATTTATAAAATAATTTTTTTTTTAATTAAAAAACTAAAAAATAAATGCATTGGCGATTTTTGACATTGAATTTGACGAAAAAGTTCAAAATCAATCTGACAACCCTGGTTGCAAACAGAAGCAAGTTCTAATCCCGGCTTTATTTCGTTGTTTTATACAGTAATTGAAATTAATTTTAGTTGACATACTTTAAAAAAAACCAGCATATTATTAATAAGATTTCTCTATGACGTGCTAAATTCTCAATTTTTATTTTTGATAAATACACTGAAATTTATTGTTGAGGGAATGCTTGTTTCTATGGGAATTTCAATGGTTGCCTAGGCTAGATCATCAGAAAACCTTTATCCAAAGACTTTAGAAAAGCTAAAAATATTATACAAATAAACCTGTAAAGCGAATAAGAATTTTAAACCCTCAGGTTTTACTTGTAACAATATCAAAGCACTAACAAAACAACACCAATAAACAGTGAGCTTATTTTTTCTTAGATTTCCCTACAATAGGCTTGTTTTTCCTACTCGAACTGTAGTTGTAAGGGGGTAAAAAGAAAAACAAAATTAAAAAAAAATTGATTCATTTAATTTTTTAAAGACTCACCTTAAATAACGTGCATAAATACATACATACCTCTTATTAAAATAAAAAAATGTAAGATTAAATACTTTCAATAAAGTGATAAAAACAACGAACTGTAGCCTGATAAAAAATTAGTTAAGGTTTTCTTACTCAAGTACAAATATTTAGTCGATAGTAATATCGATAGTGGAATCTGAACTATCGATAGTAGATAATATCAACAGTATCCCAGCTCTAACTCTAAGGTGTTACATTTGCAATGCTACTACCAAACAGTTTAGGTTTCTTCTTAGCTCGGACCCAGTACCCATTACAAAAAGTACCAGCTGTTGCTTATTTTTAGCGCCCAGCAAGTACACAAGCAAGTAAAGCAGGCTGTGAACTCTATATTTACCAAATTTTAAAAAAAGGGAAATACTACCTAAAGTACCAATTTTTTTTACGTCTTTAAAAGTACCCTATATTTTAATTTGGGCCATTTACTATCATATCCATTTAGAGTTATAATGGAACAAACATTCAAATTCAAATATATACGAGCTTTCTGATTTTTAATCACCCCTATTACGTTTGTCGTTGTCAATGTCGATGTCGATATTCATATTTATTTGTTGTTACAACTTATCGACGACTACATCACTTCGACGTTAATTTTGTATTTTATAAGAAAGTTGTGTCGACGTCGACTAGTTATCGAAAAAAATCCCATCACCAATTATTTTTCTATTATTTTTGTTCTTCATCCTTAAAGATAATTTTTTAACGCTATTTATGCTATTTTCCGACATTTTGTTTTTTAACCGATTTAGCGATTACAAATTAATTTTACAGCTTGTTTCCGATTTTGAATTTTTCGCGAATTTTTACTCAGTGTTTAAAAAACTTAAGTCAAAAGTCGAAAAGTCGCAAAATTTTAACTTTTCAATGCTTTTACTTTTCTCTGCTTTTTAGAATCAAACATTGATTTTGTTAAAACTTATGAAAACAATCGGCAGTCGTGTGCTAAGTTTTCTTCTGCTTTTGATAAGTTAAAAAAATCAAAATCACAAGCAGTGTCTTTGCTTTTGAAAGTTGTCAGAAGTCGCAGTCCTAAAAGCAGGCAGTCATTTAGTTTTGTACATTTTTAACAGAAAAATATTCTCTTTTCTCTTCTGTTTTTTTTTACATTTATACTTACTCACACATAGGGGTGCCAGATGGTGTTGGTAAAAAATCGGCATATTTAAAAAAAAAAAAAAAAAAAATCGGCAAATTAAAAATGTCTATTTTAAACCCAAAAAAATCATATTTTTAATAACAAAATCGAAAAATTCAGCATTACATATAAAAAGTAAACGTTTTACAACGGCTTATGTAAATTTATATATTGTAAAGTTCAGCCCTATTTATTTACATATATTCAATGAAAAATTCAATTAAGCGGATTTTAGCGATACGGAACAAATTTTTTTTTTGGGATTTATAAAAAAATATTTTTAATTATTCTTAAAATACAAATATTTTTGTCAAAAACTAAAAAATAAATGCTATGTCGATTTTGGCGATTTTTGACATTGAATTTGGCGAAAAAGTTCAAAATCAATCTGACAACCCTGATTGGGACTTATCATTTGCAAATACAAAGAACTTTTTGCTTCTACGACTGTTTGCGACTTACAAAAGCAAAGAGATTGATTTTACTTTTACTTGCGAAACTGTTCAAAAGAAAAGAAAATCAAAATCACAATTTTTAAAACAACTGCTGGCAAAAGTTTTGTTCAACTGTTTGTTTTTCGTTTTGTGATTTTGCTTTGACTGAAAATGTTGTTGATTTCAGAAGCACAAGCAGAAGTCAAATCAAAAGAAATGAAAGTTATTTCAGTTTTTTAAACACTGTTTTTACTATGCTCGCGCTAAGAGCTATTTTTTACTGTAAGTTGTTTGATTCTTTATAGCTTTAACGATTGATATCATTCCGTTGTAAGCAGATTTTTGCAAATTTTCGCTAATTTTGGAATTTTTACCATTACTTATAGTTTTAGGGATTTTTAATTAATTATATGGGTTGTTTGAAATATTAAAAATTTTAGCGAATTTTCGCTATTTTTGCAAACTTTTCAAAATTTAGGTAATTTTGCGTAGTTTTGTTGCTCTTTGAGACAATCGTCTTAAATTAAAAGTTTTCGCGAGTTTTCGCTATTTTAGCTAAATTTTCCGATTTAATTTACTAATAAAATTTCTTAAAATTGCATTTTTTTATTTGAACGTATTTTATAAATATGTTTACATTCTACTTAAAATTTCTTTAACTTTCATTTGAGTTGTCGCAAAATTTCCTGTCTATTACTACATAGACTATTCTACCTGACGTCTGCTTAAAAGCGCCTTACAAAACATCAAGTGCCTGTTAATAGTAATCGATTATTGTCAATAACGACTCAGAAAATACAATTACTGTTCCGGTGCCGTCGACTCTTGTCAACGTCGACTTGCATAATAGGAATCAAAATTTGTAGGATTTCTCTTATTTATACTCGATAAATTTAAGATTTATTGTTTTAAATTAAGTCATGAACCTTTTAAACACGAAAAAAGAAGTTCTAACATAAATCCCTGAGTTTTTTGACGCCGATTCAACCCCAGGTGCGGCGTTAAAATTTAATTAGTTGTATGTTTGTCTACATACGACGTAGTCCCGTTGTTACATTTGCGCCAGCTTTTGTGAGACTGATATACATTTTAATTTAACCACGCATCTTTGTCCCACGCTTCTACGTTTATTCGATGAATTTGCGTTCCTACGGTAATATGATCTTGAAGTTAAGACAAAAAAGAAACATTAAAATAAAAAATGTGAAAATGGAAATTAGTGAAATATGCAAATTTATTTCACTTAAATTTATTTTTTATTTCAGGTCCAATGCAGCATTAATTAATTTCTTTTTTTTCTAGAATCCTTTTAGACTTGAGATGTCGTTATAATATTCTACTATTTCTTTGCATAGTCTTTTTGCTATTGTAATAAAACAAATTTTATTTTCTTGTGGATTTACATTTTTCTTTGTATTTTCTTTTAGCTTTTTTAAAAATTCCTTTATTATTAAAACAAACTGCCTGTAATTATTCATGTTAGGGAACTAAGTGCCCAAGAGAATCATTAAAGAAACACAAAACTGTTTAATCACTTACACAAACACAAAATACAGACCAGCACCTAAAACACACATCCCAGAACTGAGCTAAAACAACTATACATTCATGCCGCATGGTGAAATAAACTTCCTTGAAAATTGTTGAATGATCAGCATTATTGGTAACATCATTCATCATTTGTTATGCAAAGTGAAAATAGCACCAACGTCACTACACATGCAAAAAGATATAAACCATAAATGCATAAATAAACAAACATTGCACACACGAACAACAAATAAAATTATAGTGTAGGGGAGGGAGTGTAGTGTTGTACATGCAATCTTTATAAGATGGTAAATAAATCTTGTTGTCCAAAAAGAAATCAATTTTGAATTTATTGCATACATCTGGGATGAGAGTATAAATGCGTTTGTTTTACAGATTTTACAAAAAACAACACTAATTCAAACGCATAGTATCACTAACCCCAACCACAAATTACAGAAATTGAATACGATATGCCATTAAAGCGGAACAGAAACATTAAATCTAGAACTACTCTGACTACCCAACAAATAAAACTTTAAAATTTAAAAACAATGTTTTATCTATATATATAAAATTGTAACTTTACTGACTCACTGACTGACTGATTCATCATCGCACAGCCTAAACGCCTGAAGCTAAAAACTTGAAATTTGGACCAGGGGTTGGCCTCTCCCTAAATCGATCCACTGAGACGGAAGATTTGGAAATTCGAATGTTTAGGGGGTAAAAAAGGGTAAAAACGGGTAACTTCGGTAACCTTATATCCCCAAAACTAAAAGAGATACAAAAAATTGACATATACATATTAAATTATGAGCTTCTACTATAATATTGAAATTTTTTATGCTTCAATGGAGAGAAAAAAGTACCAAAAAGGGGAAATAGGGAGTAAACGGGTAAAATCTGTATATTGGTACTTTTTTGTCATCCCATCTATCTTTTAAACCCATACACATAGAAATAAGGGTTATATCACATTTTAAACTTATACTTTTTCGAAATTCGGACATTTAAGGGGTAAAAACCGTAACTATTTTTGGTACTTTTTTACAAAACATTTTTTTTATTAAAAAATTTAGTACTTATTGTTGTTCAATAAAAAAATAAGCGAACAGGTGCTTGGTACTTTTTTGAAATTCGGCCTTTTTGGGAAGTAAACGGGTTAAACCTGTACTTTAAAACTTTTTTGCTATGCCATCTATCTTTTAAACCAATAAACATTAAAATAAAAAATATATCACATTCATAACTTATTTAAAAAATACAAATACAAATTTGATGCGTTTCGAAATTCGAACGTTTAAGGGTTGAAACCGTACCTAATTCTGTTATTTTTTTTCAAAACATTTTTCTTCATCTACCTATATAATATAAAAATGTTAAGCTTCTGCCTGATTCGTCATCGCACGTCCTAAACGCCTAAAGCTAAAATGTTGAAATTTGGTCGGGAGGTTGGCCTCTCGATAAATCGAATCCCTAGGATGGGAGTTTTGAAAATTGTTATGGTTAGAGGTAAAAAAAGCTAAAAACGGGTAAATTCCCTAACCTCATGTTCATCAAAAAATAAGCTCATGTTCAATAAAAAACAAAAATATCACGTTCGTAACGTATCTAAAAACTACAAATACAAATTTGGTACATTTTCGAAATTCGAACGTTTAAGAGGCGAAAATCGTACCTATTACAAAGTAGCGGGTTAAACCCTAGAAACATAAACTTTGACGTAAAAATATGTCCACGAAAGAAAAGGAGACGCTAACGAAGTAGCGGGTTATATGCTAGTATTATATATAATTTCTTAGTTTGTTCGGATGTTTGTATGTATGTAATTTTCTTTTTCCGCAACTTTCTGCCATCTGATGACAAAGGAAGGCGAAATTTGGCATACTTAAAGTACATTCTCTGCGGAAGATCGCAACGAAGCCAGATTTTTGGTCTATGGACGCCACGCAGGGCTATTCCTGCCTGTCAGGTCAGTCTTAACAGCTAGTTATCTATAATTTCAAATCTTATATATATATATATATTATATAAATTGTTGATTTTGCACCTATTACCAAAATGATTAAATTAATTACTCAAAATTGTAAAACTGTGAATATTTTTTTTCAATAAATGATATTTTTAATTTACGTTAAAAAAATGATCAAAAAACTTTGCCATTTCAAACATTGTGTTAATTTGTTTAATTCCCAACAACAATTCTACAAGTTTAAATTATTTTATTTTAAACGAAAAAAAGTCAATTAAGACTTTTTGTTATTCAATTAATATTTTAATTAAAAATTTATTTCAAAACAACTAAAATGTTAATTAAATCAATATAAAATTTTTAATTTTCATTCAACTAAAAAAATAATTGATTTAATTATTACATTAAATAAATTTAAATACTTTTTAAATAATTTTTTTAATTGATAAAAAAACTTTTTTCTGTGTGTCGAACAGTTCTTCGTATATTGTTGTAAAATAGCGAAATAGTTCCAACTTTTTGTTAACATTTACGTTGGATGTATGAGAATGGAATTGACTTCAAATGATTCTTAGATTGTGTTTGCTGGGTTTTTACAAAGTGCGTGATAGTGAGCTAGTGCTATATACATATATTTTCTACAAAATAATACACAGTAGGATTGAAGAAAGAACTTTTATACAAAATCGTTGTAAAATATAAGCGAACTTAGCCGAGGAACGGAACTAAAGTTGTTTAATTTGTTAAGGTATAAATGTCTACCTAAAACTAGAAACAGATGGTACGGGTGACATCATACATATTTGTGCAAAAAATATATGAAGTAGTTCTAGATCGTTACCAAGAATTATATTGACTAAATTAAGAAAAAAAATGGAATTTTATCAAAATCGGCTGCAATTTTCTGATTGCAATCATTGCAAATCTAAAATAGTTTTGAAATCAAAGAATGAAATCCGTTTGGTCGAAATGATATTGACTTCAATCCCAATTGATTGCAGTTTTGTACAGCTCTGACTTACAGTAACTTTTTGAAACCCTCTGGGTGTAATGAATGCCAAATAGTCTACTTAATTTTGATTGAGTGCAAATTTTCCTATGGTGGGATTCTAAACTAATTTCAGATTTAGCCCACTGTAAACTTGTTTCAAGTAATAAATAAGGTTCTAACCATGCGGTATGTTGTATACATGTAAACGTGTGGTTGGATGGTGTACGGGAAATAAAACAAAAGACATTGACATGTAATTTTATGAGTTTTTCTTATTACATTTTGTTCCATTTTTCCTATTTTAACAAGTAAATAAACAAGGTTTTGTTCACTCTCATTATTGGGTGGGTTTTTTTTCTCTCTGCAAATACAAGTTAATGGCGTGAATATAAGAAATGAAAATAAACACAAGATTTATTGAATAATTGAAGTTTAATATTTAAACAGGACACTACACAGGAAAAAAGGTAGCAATATAAAATGGTGGAAGGACAAATTATCTATTAAATTTTTTTTAGTATTGCGAAAACTTAACCTTAACTGAATTAATTTTAACCATATTATGAGATAAGTACTTTCTTGTAATTTGCACTCTAAGTTAAAATTTACATGATAATGTAAAATAATTTGACAAGCAACACAATAGAAATTGGCCATTACTTTGTAAGTGAAATGTTTGTGGGAAAGTTAAGCAATTTGTCTAAAAATTGTAAAATCTCCTTTTCAAAAATATATTTTTTTTATTATTTACTATAAATATAAATAAGTATTTGAAAAGTTAAAGCGGGGTACACACCATCGAACACGAACGATATTTCGCTTGTTTGAAAGTGTAGTCGCTAATTTTCGTCAGTTATTTATTTGTGGTTGGCTTTTGACTGACAACATTTTTGACTGTCGCCCACTGGGAAATAAGCCAGTTTTAATATCTTCTAAACTAATAGTCTAATCCTCAAAAAATGAAGGGATGGATTATAAGGATTGATGTACGCTATAAGCTAAGAATTGGTCAGATATTTTGAACACAGTGAGTGCTATATGTTGTTAGATAAGAACTCTTTTGACCATAAAATTCTTAAGTCGACAACTGTATCAGTTTTATTTCTTTAATAATATATTCCAATATAAGTTTTATATGAAAGACACTGAACCAAAAAGGGTTCATAATAATTATTAACGATCCAAATTTATTAAAACATTAAAAAATTATACGTTAATATAATGAAAAAAAAAAAATTCTCCAGGTATTTAAAATTACGTACACTTCATTGACTCAATGTACGTGCATTCATTAATTAACGTTAATTAAACTTTAATTTAGCAAAGGAATAGTTCATTGAAACGAACAAAATCATATGTTGCCTCAATTAAAATGTACGTTAAAGTAAATAGAATGTGTGAAGGAGCGCAAATTTAAAAATTATTCGTTGTCCCACGGAACTCGAATATTAAAATAAATAAAGTATAAGGAGAGACCTAACAAGTTTTTTTTTGTAACATGAACGCTTGTAAATTCTACGAACTGTTCGTTGCCATACTGATTCCGAACGTTAAAATTACAAAATTTTTCGTTCAGTTAGCGAAACTTTCATTAAAAATTATTCCCAAGTATAGCACTTACAATTGCTTTGTTGAAAAGTGAAGTGTAAAACTAAAAATGCTGTCAGGTCTTTTACAAAATTGTATAGAAATGAAAAAACGCATTTGTAAATTAAGTTAGATGCAGTACAATTATTTGCTATCTGTGTAAAATAAAGTTCTTAAATGCTTTGTATCCATTTTAAAAGAAGAAGTAGATATAGAAGCATTAAAAGTTATTGAAAGGTATCAATTGAGCAGACCTTTTGATTTTTGAACACAAATAAAATGTGAGTACCGTTAAAGAGAATGGATTAAAAGCATTGGAAAACTTTTAGTGCCGCTTTGTTGTCAACAAATGTCTCACTATTCTGTGGCATACGGACCACAACATCATACCCCTATTTCATTAAGGTGCACACCGTATTGTGTTAATCCAAGAGTTTATACACCGACAACACCAAAATCTACCACCGAACCTGCTTTAAACGGCAATACTTAACGATACATCAAGAGGAGCCATTTTAGTTCATATATACAGACAACAACACAAATTTCAGGAGCAGCACAGAAGAATGCTTGTAAATAACATCGCCCAATACTATATTATCTTCGAGCTATCGGATTGAAAAATAAATTGTTGAAACATTTCCAACTGAGCAGGAATCTTTCTGCTTTTGAAGCCTCAAAGCCTGGCAAAACGTTAGTACGGTTTCACTTTAAAATTGAATTTGCAAAAAACTTTATAAAAATGATAAAATTATAAAACATAATATATTTGAAAGATTTTTGTAAAAAAAAAATTTATTTATATGTTTTTTGAATTTTTTAGGGTGTTTTAGTAGTGAATTTTGAGAGGACGGGCAGGGCAGCTGGTATAATGTTGAGAAGGGAAATACAAATTTAATTCTTTGAGACAATGTACTATGTTCGTTGAGTCAACAAATGTTGTAAATAAAAATTATTCATTGAATTAACGAAAAGGTTCCAGAAATTAACGAATAGGTTATTTGAATTAAAGAATTCTTTCATTAACTTTTCGTTTAGTTCACGACCAGATCATTAAATTATTAAAATAAAATCTTTGAATACATTGATTGTCATAACGAACAAATACATTGAACGAACGTTAATAAATTTTTCCTTTGCTCAACGTATATTTTCGTTTCAGTGTTACCACTTTTAACTTACAATTTATTTTAATTAAAAAATTTAATAATGAAATATGAATTGAAATTTAATTCGTGACTCTTATATTCTGAATCTTCTTCAATATTAAATTTTAGCAATAAATCTTGTACGGCTTGAGGAAGACGATCAATGTGTTGATATGATGTCTTTGACGATATCAATGATACAACGGGGTCTGCGGGGCTACTCTCTATTGCGATGCGAAAGAAAATTGAAGCAAATTTAGTGATTGGTACTCATTAATGCGTTTGCGCATTTGTCTTTCGCATCTTTTTATTTTCTTCCTTTCGCAAATCATCATTATTTCTTTTATTTTAACTTTCCAATTTCAAATTTTTTTACATATTTGCCCAATTCCTTACTGGAAATCTGCGATATTTTTGATTTTTATTACCATTATAGCTTAATTTTCAAACAATTTTGCGAAAGTGATAGAGAGTACCAAGTTTTCATTTAGCTTTCGCATCTAAATTGTATTCGCATCGCAATAGAGAGTAGCTCCCCTGGTTAATCTCGTTAATTCTCGACATTCTCTAGCGTGAAACTCCCTATAATTTCTGAAGTGTTCATTGCTTCCGCCAAAAACATTTCAATGGGCAAATATACCAATTTTATTATTTCATCACCATTAATTAAGATTTTATGTTGGCTGGAAGGCATGCTGTAGCAAATAAAATGCATAAAAAATTAAAATGCTACTCCAAGCATTGAAAACGATATATTGATAATTTAATTTAAATATATTAATTTTTTGCTTCTTCGGAAGCAAATTACAACAAAATCTTATAAAAGTACAAACTGGTATGACAATTTGAAACTTAAGTGTAATAAGAAAAACTGTAGTAAAAGTCGCATCCGCAAGTATCCGCAGCTAATTTTTGGAACATATTAGTCTATAATATCTTTATTAAAGCTCCACAAATATTTCAGGGTCACTCGAGTATACTTTTTTTGTATCTCTATGTAGATGTAGAAAAGTTTTCAAAACAAGATTTCTTCTGTATTAACGCTTCTAAGCCCTAACTGAAATACCAAGTATATAACGAAAAGTCGTTAAAAAAGCTGAAGTAGCCCTTTGTCAAAAAAGTTACTTTGTCCCAAAACGTCCACCATTAAAATTCAACAAAAAATTAAAATGAAATTTCTTCTCAGTGTTCAAATGGCTATATTTTCCAAAGCAGGTAACTTACTGATAAATATTGATACATTTTATTTTTAAATAAATTTATTTGTTCGCTTAAGTGCTGCGCTTGATTTTTTTTTAAATACAATAATTTTTATTTTATTTTTCCGCCCAATGTGTATCGCTCAAGTTCGATAGTGTGTACCCCTCTTAAGAACCAAGTTTCTTAATATCATTTAGTATAATGTATAAAAACATAATATTTATAATTTTAACCCTGCGCCGCCATAAGGCAGACGAGCGATTTTATTTTCGAATTAAAACCTTTTTTTTGCTGTTTGTTTTGGTCTCATTTTTGCATTAAAGAATTAATTAAATGTATAAATTTATTTATATAAAAATTATAAAATATCTAAATAACAAATCAATTTAATTACGTTTTAGGGTTAATAATAAATCTTAATCATTACAAAGCCGATATATAGCCCTTGTAGCTAGTGCTCTTCATGCATCCTTTAGTCTTAAGATTTATTCATAGGATTAAATAAATAAATAAATAAAAACTTTAGGAAAAGTTTTTTTGACATATCTACATAGTTATTAATATTATTTTCGATATAATATTATTGAAATATTTGAAATTAAACTTATATTTTTTTGCAATTTTTTTAAGTGTACATAATTTGTAAATATATTTTCCTTTTTATATACTTAATGGATACTGTACAAAATGAAAATTGTCTAGAATTAATTGTACGAGTAGAAATAATAAAAAAGAATGTATTTTTTTTTCTCCATTAGGAGGAAAAATAAAATTTTCCAGAAAGTAACTATTTCTGAAAAACAATTATTTGTTGAAATTAAAGGAATCTTGTTAATTTTTTTTGAGTAGCAGGAGATAAACAATTTTTTCTTGTCAATTTCTGATGATGACTTGCTTTGTAATAACGTGAAAGACCTTTAATTAAAATTAGTATTTTTTAAAAATTTATTAAATTAATTTCTCTAATCTATGTTCTTACTTAAGAATAGGTCACATTTTGGAGAACCCTGTAAAAATCCAAAGAAATATACGATAGAGAACTGAAAAAATAGTCCTCAAACGAAATTTTTTACTTATCGTTGCATCTTAGTGTGAATATCGAAATCTCGAAAAATAAACTTCTACTTAAAATATTTCTTTTTTTAATTAAAAAAATCGTTTTCGCTTTTAAGCATTTTTCATTGTTTAACTGTTCAGAAATTCGATAAGTTAATATGCTCTTGACCCCGAATTCGCACTTGAGGTCTAACAGTAGTCCAATAACATGTACAATTATTTTTTTAAGGGAAATCATTATACTTAATTTTGAATGCTGACTTTCGGTATACAGCAGAGTTTGTAAAATCGAGTTGTTTTCTAACAGTTTTAGATTTGAGAACATGTTTAGACGTGTATCAAATTTAAGCAAATAAGTTTTATTGTTATAAATAGTAGTCTGCATTAGTTTATAGATTAGTCTATAATTATTCTATTTAATTCACAAAAAAAAAAAAAAAACAATAATATAAAGAATCTATAAACATATGAATCGTGCATTAGTTAATAACGAAAAAATTTATTTTCACAAAATTAAGAGCAAAAAAAGTTTTTTGTGGAGAAACATTATAAAATAAAATTTTTTCGATTTTGATCCATTATTGCACATAGATTTTATTTAAAAAAAGGGCGTGGAATTTCATGGAAATCTATGTTTTTCCTCGAACAATATCAAAATATTTTGATGTATATGAACCCTTGAAATTAATCCATAAACACGAATACAGACTACGCAACCAAAGAAACGAAAATGGAAGCATGTTGCAAAGTTTTAACACAAAGTACCCAGTAAAAAAAATTTGTGTTTTTTGAAACACTTAAGAGAAAAAGCGCATAATTGAGCGCTTCAATAAGAGAGCTCTTATACAGCAGTAAATGATAATGAATAAAATATACAAAAATAGCTGCTATTTAAGTGCTGCAACGAAGAAGGTTTTAAAGCGATAACAAAATAAAAATATGTTATGGTTTACGAAAATGCTTAAAAAAGGCATTTAAACAAGTAAAAGCAAAACAAAAATGAATATTTTAATATAGTTAGCCCTTAAAAAAGCGCTTTAGGAGTGCTTTGTTTGCGTGTTTTATTTAGTCAATTCACAAGGTATCCTAACATGTCATATTGTCAAAATGTCCTAATATTTCACAATGGTTTAAAAATATTGTTGTTGGTTTGTTAACAAAAATTGTCTTAAATAAATAGAACGTTGCTTGCTGTGTTTATTGTGCTGTCGTAATTAATCAGAAAAGTCCAGCGCTGAGCGGCTGAGCCGTACAACAATATTTTTAAACCATTGTGAAATATTAGGACATTTTGACAATATGACATGTTAGGATACCTTGTGAATTGACTAATTATGTTAAAAGGAGCGCTTATTGTCAGCAGAAAATAGTCCTCCAATCCGGGAACACTCCATACAAAAATCAGGCATCCCATCAGCAGGTTTGAAGCGATTTGAGGTATGAATTCATATATAAAACCTGCTCCTTTTGGAGCACATTTTTTACTGGGTACACAGAGTTGGAAAAAGTAACGTACAAATGCACAAATCAGCTATGAGGCCAGCTTTCAAAGAAAGACACAGAAGCGTTGTAAAAGCAAGTCGCTACATTCAGCAGAAATTATATGATCGAAACAAAATTAACAAAAAGGGCAGCTTTCGAAGACAGAAATAGACATAAAACACAACGTTCTCTGTCGAGTGCCACCTCTGTGTACTTTGTGGTATAAAATAATGTTCTTAATTTAAGTCACAATTGTATTATCGGGACTTTCTATTGAAAGCCAGGGAGTTTCTGAAGCTATATTTTATTTTTAGGTACAAAAACATTTTTGCTACAATTCAGTAAATTTTATGCTAAAATTAAATTTTATGCTACCGAAAATAAAAAAAAAAATACTAAAAACTAAAAAAAAAATGCACCGAGACTCAATGACTAAAGAAGTTTTAGCTTCGACAATTAAAAAAGCACTAAAACGGTCCGAAAATCACTGAGTTGACAACGCTGACAAGAACTTCACTTAAAACATCAGACCGTCATTGGCAAAACTGCTCTCTCATAATAATTTTTATATTATTCTTTGGAAACCCATGTTCTTGTTCGTTGTCATTTTGTTGTTGTATTGGGGCGCTTATTATACCCTCCACCACCACTAGTGGTGAATGAGGGTATACTAAGTTTGTCATTCCGTGTGAAACTTTTTTATTATACGTCTAAGACCCCATAAAGTATATATATTCTCGCTCCTTGAGTAATTCTAAGTCGATTTAGCCATGGCCGTCTGTTGAAAACACGCCTTTTTTTCGAAAAACGCAAAAGAAAAGAACAAACTTGGTCTCAAATTGCTTGTAGTTGTCCTAAACAGTTTGGGCTTGAAATCCAGCTACATCGGTTCAGTAGGATCAGAACTATGTATATATCAAAATGTGAACCACCACCCTAAAAAAATTGACAATTTTGATAAAAAAAAAACTAACATAAATGGTGGAATAATGCACGGAATGATATAAAATTTTGCACAAATTTGTTTAAGATCGGTCCATAATTGACCATAGGCCCCATATAAACCCTACTCGCGGAAAACAGTTTAGTACGCCTAAAACCGTAATCAATAACGCTACCATACTAAAATTTGGTATATTACAGTTTTATAAGACTAGAAATCGCATTGTTAAATTTCGTGAAGATCAGTCCATAATTTAACATAGCCCCATATAAATCCTACTCTCGGAAAACAGTTTATTGCGCCTAAAACCAAATAAAGCCCACTTTGGGAAAATAATTAAATTCGCCTAAAACCATAACAGAAAAAATATCATGCAATTTTGTTTACGCTTAAACTATTCACACTGCTGTATTGAAATTTATTCTAAGTTATTTTTTGTAATACCAGAAATTACTCTTCAGAATTTTGGGATGATTGGTCCATAATTTACCATGGGTTACGAATCATGATATTTTGCTCAAGACAGTTCAAAGTTCTAACAAGAAACGCACAAAACTTTATTATTTTCGGTTAATAATTTAATATACGTCTAAACCGCAACCTATTTTAATGCTGACGTTCGTTTTTGTGAGGCTTAGTTAATAATATATATGTATTTATCATAGAGAGCCCACTCCTGCCGGTGGAGGGTATAAAAGATTCGGCACAGCCGAATATAGCACTCTAACTTGTTTTTTCTGTTTTCTTTTTTTTGTTGTGTCCCATCTAGTTAACATCGCAGAATGTTGTGTTATGTTCGATATCGAACATGCACGAAGTTCGATTTACTAGTGAAAACGCAACGAACCCAACAACTAAGCATTTTAAAAATAACAAGATTTAGTTTTGATCACAGAGTACCACAGAGGTGAAAAAGGTGACGTGTGGAAAAGGCCCAAATCAGTTGCGAGGGCAGCTTTCGAAGAAAGAGACAAAAAGTTTTTTTTGTAGTGAAGGGGTAATGTGTAAAAGCAAGCCGATATAATTTGTACACAAATTTCGTGATCAAAACAAAATTAAAAAACAAAAATATCACAGAATCTGTGAAAAATATTTTTTAAATTAAAAAAGTTCTTTATTAAGCATAAAAACAAATTCATTAATTTTTTTCTAATTGTTTAATGTATGTACAATGTACATATATAGTACATACTAATTAATTTAAGAATTTTAATTAAAATAAAACTAAAACCTTTATGTTTATGTTGTACTAAAGAGGAGATAATCCTTGCACTCGGGCAAAGGCCGGCAATTCAGAGCAGCTTTAGTTGGCGAAGCTAATGTTTGTTATATCATGAAGGAGAAAATCTTTGCTCCCGGCCAAAGGCCGGCTATGTAGAGATTCCTTAGTTAGGGACGCCGGTATTTTTTATACCATAGGGGAGAAAATTCTTGCGCCCGGCCGATGGCCGGCTATGTAGAGATGCTTTAGTAAGCGAAGCCGGTGTTTGTTATACAATATAGAAGAAGATCCTTGCGTCCGGCCGAAGGCCTGCTATGCTGGAAAGTGCATAGAACTTATTTGTATGCAACTGGTAAGAATTGAAAATTCTTAATATTATTTCCGACTTATTTTTTAATTTAATTTTTAGTTACATACATATGTATATTCTTCATATGAGTTTAGCGATATTGTGCATCAATTACATTTCAATCACGAAATGTAACATGGTGATGCATTCATAACCAAGTAAATCAAGTTGACAACATCAGTATCTCAACCAAATTATTATCATACCAGTGACGAAAAAGTTTTAATTTTGTACCTTTAAAAGGTACACCACAACGACTTCGGTAAAGCATTTCATAGGAGGCATTTATAAAATATCACGACGTCAACTGAACTTAAACGCATTACAATATGCACAGCACAAGATAGTCAACAATAAAGCCATGGTGGTTTCACACAAACTTAAAGGTTACGAAGAGTTCGCAAAGTTGGCCGAAGAATTAGAAGGTTCTGGTCAACCAATATACTCATCGTTTCGAGCGATTACGAAAATCGTAATACACAAAACAAATTGTTTGAAATTGTATCTATCTAATCGAAATACTCAATAAACCCCTTGGAGTCGGAAATACATAAATCTAAATTCAAGTACATACATACTAGAAAATTGAAAAAATATAAATTTAATAAGAGACAAAAAAATTTATTAATTTTAAACATTTTTTTTTAAAGTTTCCTAATTACAATTTATTTCGAAATACATAAAAAGTACATAAATAAGTTAATAACTTCCATTAAATAAAAATAATTTTAGTTTTACACTTAGAAAAGAATTCTTTTGTAACAAATTTCAAAACATTTTTCTCAGATTCTGATAAATTACTTAAAAACATAAATGACTTAAAAATTTAGCCACAGTTTGTACACTACGTACAACGGGGTGCTAACTAGAATGCCGATTAAGCTTAGCAGCTTGTTAGCACAGAGTTTATTCATAACAAATTGTATCCGTCGTCTAACTTTTAATAAATCAACTCTTAATATTAATGATGCCACATTATATATCACAAAAATGCAACACGTTTTCCATTAATCATTGCTGGTTTTGTCATTTCATTTCATTATTTTTTTGTTTTAAATGTTTTTAAATTAAAATAAATTTAAAAAAGGACTTAATTAAAAAAAAGACAGTGAATTAGAAATAAACAAACAAATTATTCAACATTAAACGCCTGTTTTTTACAAGGTGGCAAACGTTTGGCAGCTTGTTAACAAGAGTTTAGCAAATCGTTAGCCAGAGTTTGGTAAGTGTATTATGAATGAACTTTGTGCTAACTTCATGCCAAATTTTCGTTATGAATACGGCTGCCAATATTTTAAAAGTTAAATCTGTGGATTTTAATAGCAATAGTTACATGCTATCGAATTGGGAACAAATCTAGTTTACCGACGCAGCTGTAAATAAAAACAATACTTAGGTTGATAGAAAATTGAAAAATAAAAAAATTGGCGCAAACGCTTAGTTTTCGAGTTATGGACGTTTAAAGTTTTCATATAAATATGCGCTTTTCCACTACAATTCTAAACGCATGTATATGGCCAATATTGATATCATTTTAAAGCTCTTGAATAGATTTTTCTGAATGTACAAAATTTATTTAAAAATTTTTAACTCTTTAGCTCACGTTACAGTTTTTTTCATTTTACGTCAAAATGCAACGGAAGTGCACTAGGAAAGTATGTAGTTTATTTAAATAAAACTGTAATACAAATTTTATAAAATAACAAACACCAGCGTCGCAAAAAAAAACTTCCGAGCATAGGCGGCCTTCGGCCAGGCGCAAGGATTTTCTCCCCTATGGTATAAAAAACACCGGCTTCGCCAACTAAAGAATCTCTACATAGCCGGCCTTCGGCCGGGAGCAAAGATTTTCTCCTCCATGGTATAACGAACATTGGCTTCGCTTACTAAAGCTCCTCTGCATTGCCGGTATTAGTATAACATGAATATAAAGGTTTTACTTTTTTTTTAATTAAAATTCTTACATTAAACAATTAGAAACAAATTAATATAAGTATTTGTTTTCATGCTTACTAAAAACTTTTGTATTTTTGCAAACTCGTCCCACTTCTTAATAAACTAAAAATATTCAAATAAATTCTGTATGTCCAGAAAGATCTAGTGAAAACCTTTGAAATTATACAAATATTAGCTATATAGGTATGTACATACGTTTGGAAATGTAGTGGAAAATCTTATATTTATATGAAAACTTTAAACGTCCATGACTCGAAAACTAAACGTTTGCGCCAATTTTTTTATTTTATTTTGTCTTCTTATTTTTCACTTTTTTCTTAAATAATTAAATACACAATTACATACCTCTTAAGATCCTTAGGAAAGATGTGCAGCTTTTCTCCGGGAGGGCATCCTTTAATACACTTAGGGCTCCTGAAAGAAAAAAAAAGAAAATTTGCTTAAAATTTTCTTTTGGCCCATTATATGTAGTACTTACATTTTTTAATGCCAAATAAAGCCTTTTCTGTTGAAATCTACACGAAAAAATATTTGTTTTAATAAATAAATAAAAATAAATAATGAAAAATAAAAAATTCTTTTAAAATATTTAATATTTTACCAAAAAATTTTACTTACCTTCACAAAATCTAGAAAACAATGAAAAATTGTTGTTCGATTTTGCTTTGTGTTCATTGTTTGCGCCACAAAGATGATGCAAAGAGAAATGCAAAAAGTGCAGCTTTCGTAGAAAGAGACAAAAAAAAACGCAAAATCTTCCGTCTCGTGACATATCTGTGTAGTAATCTGTGGTTTTGATTTGAACGGCGTGCGTGTTAAAACGTTGGAAGCGCGTTAAGAATTTTTATTAAAACTGGATCAAGAAAAACTACATTTTTAAATAAATTAAAGTGAATAAAAACAGAAATTATTATAAATACTTAAAAAAAGCAAAAATCTTTAAAGTGCTAATAAAACCTACTAAAATATTTATTAAAAAAAAGTAAAAATTCAAGTGTTTCTATGTGTGTATGTTGGCGAGTGCAATTTTATAAAGCAATGTGAAATTAAAATGTAAATAAAACCGATTTGAAATACAAAATAATAGATTTTATAATATGTAATAATAAGAATGTAATTTAAACACAAACTAAAAAAATTTAAATACATATTTAGAGTCGATTAAGAAATGTTTAAAAACTGTTTTAAGATTTATTAAATTTTTTTCTTATTTGCTTTTATTAAACCAGATACAAATGCTGCTGCTTTTTTGTTGCTGTTGTTGTATTTTCTACACATTATGACAAAAAAGAAGAAAAAAAAAAGAAGTCAGCCTGTCTGTCTGCCTGTTGGTTTTCAGTTTCTGTGTGTGTGTGTGTATCTTAAATTCAATGGATAAAATATTCTCGTTTTAAGTGTGTGATTTTTTTTAAATTTGAATTTGTTGCTTTTATTTTTTTGTTTTGTTTATTTTCTGTTGTTGCTTCTGTATTTCACTTTGGGTTTTCCCTTTCGTTTTTGTTGCATGTTTTGATTTTTTTGTTTGTTTTTTTTTTGTTAATTTTCCTTGTTTTTTAGTTTATTTTTCATTAAACTATCGAACTATTGACTGACTGTTTTTTGTTGTGGCTATTGCTTTAGACCCTGTACCTAAAGTTGTCTTTTGTTTATATTGTTGTTGTTTTTGTTTAGCAAGCTTGTGTTTTCTGCTGTTAAAATTTTGTTTCTTTGATTCGTTAAGTTTTTTTTTTTTGTATTTTCTTGGTTTTTGTTTTAGTTCATGTCTGTTTTTTCTTTGTTGCAGTTGTTATGTTTGTTTTTTTTTTTAATGCACCAGAATAGAGTTTTTCTTTCTTGCCGCTTTTAGTGTATGTATTTCAATAAACTGCACTATACGATAGAGCCTAGATAGAGTTGGCTTCTTAAAAATGCTTTGTTGAAATTAAAAAAAAAGAAGTACCTACACGGTGATAAAAAAGTAAGGAAAAAAATATACATGGTTCTTATACGTATAGCAATTCTGCTCTATGGACTGCAAAACTACTTAAAATTGTTCTCGATGACGTAGTTTTTCTGAAATAACGCCATTCTTAAAATTATAGTCTCAAAAAATCACAAGTTTGTTGTTCAAAGGAGGATTTTAAAAATTCTATTTTTATTTTAAACATATGTACCTATACAGACAAAGCTCGGTTTAACGAATTGTTATCTTAACGAAAATCTGCTATAAAAAACAGTACAATTTTTAACATTGACTACCTTATACCTATAGCAAATATTACAAAAATTATATAGGTACTTAGGCCTTAATCATGTAAAACCCAACGCAACGCCAAAGAATAACATTGAAAGCACAAACAATGTCATAAATATTTTGTAATTTTGTTGTTGCTTCCTACAGAAATTCACATTGCGTTTTAAAATTTCAAACGCTCCATTGCTTGTGGCGTGGAAAATTTTAAAACGGTACATAAATTTCTGTTGAAAGCAGCAACAAAATTACAAAATATTTATGACATTGTTTGTGCTTTCAATGTTATTGAAAGCAAAAGTACAAAACACGCGTTAATTTGTTTAAAAACTTTAGCGCATGAAAAATGGCAAGTTATACAACGCGCTTTATCAAAGCCTTAATTTGCTTATAGAATTCCAAGCTTCGATTTTTTTTGTTTTGGAAGTCATAGCTTCCTTTTTTAAACAATACTGTTTGTTTTTTAACCTCTTGAACAAGTTTTACCCAAATTATCCATTTTTGATTAAATTATTCTTTTTAATGTCAGCTGATTACATATCAAAAAACACAACGAAAGTTCAAGGATAATCAAATTTCTGCCGATAACTCGGCAAAAGGTTTTTTTATGTAACTTGTTCTATGAAAAAACACAAGTTTAACTTTTTTGACAGAAGTATATAGCGCGCTCGCGAAATTTTTTGTTTACATTAAGACAAATTAAACGAAATCTAAAGGCCCAACTCTATTATGCATGAACTTACTTATGCTGCTGTCAAAAATTAACATAAAGCCTCTCAATTGCATTTAAAAAACAAAGTTAAAAATCATTTGATTCCGTACGAAAGATGTGTTCAGTTTCGCACTTTGCGTAAGCAACTGACAGTTTCATAAAATTTAACAACAAGTTTCCTTAAGTTCAATATGGCTTGAAACATATACTTAACATGTATTCGCAAAGTTGCTTAAGCCAGCTTATGCATAACAAAGTTTGGCCTTAAGACAGTAAAGAATGTTAAAACAAAAAAAAAGGCGTTGCAGTAGAGGTAGTCGTTTTATTTTGAAGCTTATTTTACAAGAGGAATCTTTCCAAAACATTTTCTTACATTTTATGTTGTGCACAGGGCTGTGGAGTCGTCCGAAAAAAGTACTAACTCCGACTCCGACTCCAAACGCTGAAATTTTTTAAGTGCGACTCCGACTCCGACTCCGACTCACGACTCCGACTCCGACTCCTACTCTAACCGTGATGCGAAATGAATGAGACGTAAAATTATTTCTCTTTTGTGTAGAAACATCTTTATTAAACGAATTATGGGAATCCCCGCGAAATGTGCATAAGAAAAACATGAGTGTTATGGTAGGAATTAAAGGCAGGCCGATAAAGAAGTTTCTACACAAAAGAGAAATAATTTTACGTCACAATTTTTCTAATACATACTAGTATTTATGCGCTATAGCAACACTTATTCTGTACAATGTTGAAAATATTTCAGCGTTGATGGTTAAAAAATTCTGATATTAAAATTATTGGCAATTCCTGTCATTAACATTTTTTAGCATGAGTAAATTATTTAAAAAATCATACATCTTTTTCAACTAGATCAATAACTGAGTATAAGTTTTACTAATGTAATTTAGACTTTTTCCCGCACGTATAAAAAATATACCTAAATATACTTAAATAGTAAAGTACTTGAATCAACTATTTCTCATAAAATAAATTAAAATCTACTTATTCATATTGATCTGCAAAATATTGCATCGCCAATTTCGAAGAATTTTTATTATGGAAAATATTAGAAATTTTTTTAAATTTTTTATGCCGAAACAATTTTGGAGTCGGAGTCGCGCGTTTTTTTGGGTACTGCGACTCCGACTCCGACTCCGGTACAAAAACCTCAACTCCGACTCTTCAACTCCGACTCCGACTCCGACTCCACAGCCCTGGTTGTGCAAGTGTCAAAGTAAAAAACAAAACAAGAAAAGACAAAAGAACTTCGTTGAAAGAGAAACTAAAATTGTTTGGTGATTGTAAACAATTTAAATAAGCTTGCGTGAAATTTAAGTGAAATACACGATATGTATCCAAATCATTAATGGTTCAAAAAATCGTTTATAGATCTATGAAAAATGGTGACTATCCCAGTATAAAAAAGCAACTCTACAGTTGGTTTTTCTGCCAATAAAACAAAAACAAAAGGGAATTTATAATGGCTTCCAATCAAGTAAAAACCTAAAATGATAAAAAAAATAAAAATCAAAACAAAGATTCGCGATATAACGATTGGTCCTTCCATTATACCGTTCGTTATACCAGACTTGCTTGTAAGTATTTTTAAGTCGACTTGTTGCAATGCAGAGTGGGAGATTTCGGCCAAAACCCTATAACATTGTTAATTATTTTCGTAAAGCAATATCACTTAGTACGTGGGTTAAGTAGCTGAAGGCCATTGTACTTACGTTTTAAAATTTTTGCCAGCCCAAAAAAACGCCTTTTAGGCTGTAGTGCCCATTATGTTGCCATTTGTTGTGAAATATTAAAAATATATACATATGTATAACTTCGAAATGTCCTTAAGCTATATTAAATAGCACAAATTTTATGTAGACGATGCGGTCAAAATTATTAAAAATAATGTGTTTGTCTCAATACCGTTGTTCAAAAAGTCAAATAATTGTATTCAAACTAATAACGAAATATGTTAACTTTTCGGCCCTCCTGCAGTCAAAGTAGGCTTTATATTGTGACCGTAGCTGCCAGACAAAATTGGTCGAAAATCGTCAAATTTTGACAAAAAAAAAATCGACAAATCCGTCAAATTGACTAGCCTAAATCGTTACAAAATCGCCATTGTCAATAACCACACTTAAAAAGTTTTTAAATTATTTCAAGTTTCCGTTTGTAAAAAAATTAAAATATATTATGTATTAAAACAACATCCGAAAATAAAAATCTGGCTTTCATTAACTATCAGCCATGTCACAGAGTACAATTCCGTTCGGAATGATTCCGAACGGAACCGGAGAAAACATATTTGTTAATTGATAGAAAATATGTTTTGATAGCTTTTTGACCTTAAAGTTACAGAAAACTCCCATTCCGTTCATGAAAACAAAAATGGTTTCATTCCGCAAAGTTTTTTCGTAATTTTCTGAAGCACCAAAATACGGAATGAAATCCGTTTCCGAACGGAATTGTACTCTGTTACATGGCTGTATGTAAGTTTTAACTTTTTATAGTTTACAAAAAAAAAAAAAACGTTTTTTTATCAATAGCCATGAATCCAAGAAATAATTAAAATATTGTTATTATAAATAAATTTTTGCTGTGAATATGTGACTTTATTAAATACAGAAAGGAAACAAATCTTTGAGAACTAAGAACGGGACACGTTACTAGGCACCAGAATTATAAGAGTACCACAACCAAAAAATTTTCAAAAGTATCGGAAATCATAAAAAAAGTTTTAAATTTTATTGTAAAATAAAAACAGTTGTAAATTTGTACACAAATTGCCACATGAAAAATCTTGAAATTTAATGTATAAATCGTCCAATCGTCAATAGACCACGTTTGTGCCAAAAAATCGTCAAAATGACGATAAATCGTGAAATCTGGCTGCCGTAATTGTGATCGAAATAACATGCAGTGTTACCGTTTTAGCATATTTTCTGCTAGATTGTGCAGATTTAGTTTTCTTGATAGTCTTTTACATACACTATTTGTCAGAATTTATACAAATTGACAGCTGTGACGTAGGCTGAACGCAATTTTTAAGTAATTTACTTACAAGATGTCATCAAAAAAACAATTTATAAAAACAAACGAAAATTTGGCTCACTAAACTTCTAATCAGCTGTAAAACGTAAAATTGCTAAATAAATGGAAAGGTAAAATTGAGAGCAATCTCGTGGCCAATTTAAAAAGTGTGGGTGTGTTAGTAAAAAATGTGAGAGTGAGAGCAAATTAAAAGGAATTGAAAGACAAAATTTGATCGTGTGCCCTCCAAGTTAATTTTTTTTTAAATTAACAATAACATTTTCCTCTTTTTCAAGAGCAACACATGTTTTGGTTAAAAAAACTTTTATATTATTGTTAACCGGAAAATGTTCGGAGGTGGCTTCTTGATGGAGGATTTATTTAACTATACTATGATTGCCGGTGGCTGGGGATGATGATAACCAAAAATGCATTTTAGCTCTTAAGACTATGCTGTAATTAGTTATTTTTTGATCCGTTTCAATAATATTTTATAAATAAAGTCAAAGGGGTTGGTACAATTTCAAAACTATTTTTCGCACGGTGTTTTGAAAATTAACAAAGAGTCAAATCGAAATTTAAACTTTAATATTATTTTTTTACTATTTTCTTGATAAGGATTTTTAAAGTGTTTTTTTTTTTTGGTATTTTAAGTTTAAGAGTTTTAAAATTTAAATGACCATATTCCACATCTTAGTTGTTTTCCATTGTTCATCATGATTACGGATTTTTTTTTTTGAGATTATAAATATGAATTTAATAATTTTTCTTTCTTCTTTCTCCGGAAGTGTCTAGTTTCATTGTTAATGAAAAGTTGGCTAAAGCAAAAATGTGTAAATTATATAAAGAATAGTATTAGCAAAAAGCTTAATAAATTATTGTTTGATTAAAAATACACATTTTGTAAATGTTTAAATAATAACAAAAATAAATCTGTATCAACCTTTATTTTATTTGAATGTGATCATAATCTCGGAAACATGTCGAGCCCTATTTGCGATTATATCGTAAGCGACAATTTATCGAAACGTGTTTTTTCTTGCAAATAGATTATAAGTACTCGTTACAATGACGAACAAATTCATAGACTTTGAATTTGAGATGCTGTGGAGCTAAAGCCCATCTAAATTCAAATAAAGTATTGCACTGTTTAAGAAAAAAAGTAATAAAAACCCTTCACCTGTAAAATTTGCCTTTTGTCGCTTACGAAATAATCGCAAATAGGTCTCGATGTAAGAAACAGTTGTAAAAAAGAAATGTCCGACCTGTTTTTATACGAAATAAAATACTCAGTATAACATAATATGCCACTTTTAATTGTGTAGTGAATAACAACAGTTGTGTAGACTTTTAAAGTATATCAAGAAACAAGTACGCATATTATGTAAGTCGTTGTATATGTTGACGACAATTTTAATTTATTATCATATCAAGTTGAAGACTACAATACTTCGAAGTCAATTTGGCATTTTCTTAGAATGCTGTGTCGATGTCGACTAGCTATCGAAAACCTTACAGAAAAACTAATCGGCCTGTGTTCTTTAATCAATTATAAAAAAACGACTCACGCATTAACAACAACGCCCTACACAATAAAGCCGAATAGTAATTTTGTTTCTGACGTTTAGTATTTGTTATATTTTTTTTTTAATAAATTAATATAAAAAAAAATTCATTAAAAGCCACTTCACCTTCGGTTGAGAAATTTTTCACATACATTTTTTTTAATTAAGAAAAATTTGTATGAAAATATTCTAAACGTGTTTAACCAAATTTCTTGGCGACTAAAATCAGTCAACTCAACTCGATGTCGACTTAAAAGTGCCGTAGAAAATTCCAACTGTATGTTAATAGTAATCGATTATTGTTAATAACGACTTAGAAAATACAATATTTTTCCGTTGCCGTCGACTTTCATAATAAAAAGGTGTTAATATCTAAGAAGTTTTATTCTATCGTTCTCAAAGAAATTTTCTATTAAAGACACTGAGTTTACTATTTAAACATTTTTTTAAGATAAACATTTTTTGGGAACATAATCAATAAAAACATTTCGATAACATGATTAACATTATAATAATATCCACAATCGTGTATTTTTTTGTTTTTGTTAGTAAATTCTTTTGGTTTTTCATTTATGTTTGATTAAGTTTCTGTCCATCTTTAGCCACAGTTTGCAATTGTTGCATTTTATTGATACTTTTCTTGTGTGTGTGTGTTTTTTTTTAAAAAAATTTTTGTTTGTGTTTTATTTTTGTAGGTGCAGTTTTTAGTAGGCATTTTTTCGTTTCTTTTGCTACTCCCGTATTTCTTGGTTTTTTGTTTTGGTCTGTGAGTTAGAGTAAAACGTGGTCTTATCTGTGGCATCTGATATTTTGTAATAAGTGAAACAAAAAGAAAAAATTGTCGGTATATAGAAAATAATTAAGTAACACGTTTTTGTATTAAAATTTATATTAAAAAAAATACTTGATAATTTAATTAAAAACTAAAAAAGCTAAAGAAAAGCAAAAAAGACCCAAAGATATTTCCAGCTTGAAAAAATAGAAATTCTATATCTTGATAAGAACAAAAATGGAAATTTTAGAAAAGAAATGAAACCTTTCTTTAAACCATCATTAAAGAAAATTTAAAAATGAATTTTTCTTTTCTTTTATTCTAGTTGCGATGTGATTATGTGGTTTTTGCTGTACGTGTTAATTTTTCATTTAAAGAAAGAAATGCTGAAAGGAAAAGTGTATTAAATAATATTGTTAAGGGATTTAATATAAAATATATATTTCTTTTTATTTAATTAAAAAATCTTACCATTTTTTTTTTCGAAAATATATAAAGAAAAAAAATCAAAAAAATCTGAAATGTGCGTCATAATGTGAATTTTTAATTAGAACCATTGAAATTTTGCTGAATGGAATATCCTTAAGGATCAACATCAACATTCACGTCCAGAAAAACCTTGGAAACATCAACATTTTTTACTGATAATAGTCATGGTATGTATTCGATACTTTTAACTTATTTATCCGTATTTAATTACATGTTTTTTATTTAAAATATATAATTTTTTTTTATAGTTGTTGTTGTTTTGACTTTTTTCCTTGTCAGGGATACTTAAATAATGCTCATTAGTTTTTGAAATTGTAGGTTTTTTACTTACATATATAAAGTCCTTCTAAAAAAAATCAATATTGTTTTATCTAATTCTTTATTTTATTTTTGCCTAAATAAAATTGCATATATTAAAATTAAGTGCAAAATTCGTATGAATCACAAAGAAAAGAAAATTGCAATGCAGGCAAAATTGCGGACTTCAAGGCATAAAGAATTTAGATACATTTTAAACTATAAAGAAAAATCCATGTAATATAATAAGATTATTTATCTAGAACTTTAATTTTCTCTATAAAAGTTTTATATACATTTTTAAAAAAAGTTTTCAAAAAACTTTTAATATAATTTCAAATGAGTATTCTAAGTCAAATAAATTCTAATCTGACTTAGAAAGCACTTTATAAAAATTTATAATAAAAATGAAACTCAACATGAGAACTAACATTCCAAGATTTAATTTGTTAAAATAATTAAGTTAAATACATAAAATTTATAATAAACACTATCCAGTTACAAGATACAAAGAATGCTGACGAAGGTTGTAGCGGGCAAGAAAATGCATTACATTCTACTGGTATCTAATAGTTGTATAAATTTTCTGTAAAATTTACTTCATTGATATCCAAAGGATAAGCAAGCCTCTTAAAAGAAATATAGAAACAAGCAAAATTGTGATAGTGCATAGAAAATATTGAAGGAATAAGACTATTAAAGTATGAAAGCTTTATAAATTGTAATTTGACTTAGAATACACATTCGAATTAATATAAAAATGTATAATAAAAATGAAACTCAACATGAGAACTTAAATTCCAAGATTCTATTTGTTTTCAAAAAACCTTAAAATAATTTTTTTTTTTGCTATTTTTTCCTACATAAAAGTTTTATTAAAAAAATTCGAACTTTTATTTAAACGATGACGTTAATTAAAGTTTTACAGCTTAATTTCTACAGAGCACGTTATTCTATGGATAAACTTAAATTTCCAAAGAATCTTTAACAATCTCGCCTATTAAGAAAGTCGACGGCAACGTAACATTAATTGAATTTTCTCTGTCGTTATTTATAATAATTGATTACTATTGAAAGTCACTTGGTATTTTCTGCGGAGCTTTTAAGTAGACGTCGAGTTAAATTGACTATGTTTTACTCGACAGGAAATTTTGCGACGGCTCCATTGAATTTTAAGAAATTTTAGTTAGAAAATAAAAATATTTATGAACTGCGTTTATAATAAAAAAATGCAAATTTAAAAGAAATTATAAACACAAATTTGATTAATATTGTTAAAATTTATTGTCTTAAATACATAAAATAAATTACAAACCACAGTGAATTGCACACTGTGTAGTAACTCTTGAATAACTAAATCCGTCAGAATGAATACTATACTTTAAGGCTGGGTTTCTGAGATCTCAGTTAAACTAGGTTTAGTTAATCTGAAAACAGATTTGTACCACCATTACCATAGTTTGTATACATTATTTTGACGAAGCAGCTTAGTTTTGCTTAAAATGTTGGTCTTTAATAAAAATTAAAAAAAAAAACATTTCGTCGGAAAATTCGAGTTTCAGACTACGTTAAGCTAAGTTTAAACTTAATCCGCATCTCAAAAATCGGGCATAAGTTTTTTTTTTAACTCTTAGTTTTTCAAAAACACAAAAAATAACAAACATTCAGAAGATAACAAAAATTAAAAATGGATTGTTTTTGTCAGATTTTCGATAAATAGATGACATTGACACAACATTCTTAGAAAGTGATGTAGACGTCGAATTGATGTGACAACAACTTAAATTTGATATAGACAACGACTTATATAATTGGGGTGAAAAGTTTGAATTTCTATGGATATGAAAGAATAACCGCGAGCTTAATCAAATAACAGGTAATGATACATTTTTATTAAAAACTTTTTTATAAAAAAATTTTAATCAGGCTTTGAATTTCTAGAAAAGAAAATTTATCGATTGCTTTGATTTTTTATAAAACTGTTTCGATTGCTTTGCTGAAAAAAGTGTGGTTTCTTTAATATTCTGGCGTTGCGGGGGTTTCTTCACAGAGGAACTGGATATAAAAGTTTCCTTTCGTCTGCCGGATGGATGTAGTGTCCTGCAGGCGGAAATCTCGGCTAAAAGGCGGGTGGCTAACTGGCTAAAGTATTATCGCGTATCGTGCAGGTGTCTAACCGACATCTAGGTTAACTGCAGAATGTTGGATATCTCTGAATCAGATTGCGAAACATTCGAGGGTAGCGCTGGTATGGATACCAGGGCACTCGGACTGACCGGGTAACCAGATAGCAGATGAGCTGGCCAAAGAGGTGGTCGCATGGCTCACTACAGAATTTCGCAGATTGGTTGGACCTGTGAGTCCACCTGCTCCATAGCCAGGGCACTATGGCCTAGCTATGGTGAAAGCAAAACTAACTCTCTACTGAGGTTTAATAGGGACCAGATTAGAACAGTGGTTTCAGTGTAACTAGGCACTGGCCTGTTGGGACTCATGCTAGGAGACTACTGTAGAAGTTGTCACGGTGAGGAGGAAACTGTGCTTCACTTCCTTTGTCAAAGTACTGGGATACGGGGCATCAGGGGAAAATACCAGGGCTTGCCTGCTTATCTAGGATAGAACTAAGGTCGCTTTTTCTCTTCATTAGGAAGACGAATTCGTTGAATCCTGCAGTGGTGCTATCTGAGTAACTGCTCTATAGGATGGGCGCTGGGTATCATAAAGGGACCACTGAAGGACCCAAGTGAGCTTTTTTTTTTTTATTTTACTTTAATTTTCTAAAGAAAATTTATCAATGGCCTTAATATTCTATAGAAATTTATCTATTGCTTCTAGTTTCTTAAAAATTTATCGATTGCTTTCATTTTCTATCAATAACTAATCGATTGCTTTAATATTAATTCAAAATTTTTTTATTGTTTAATTGTTCTAAAGAAAATTTATTGATTGCTTTAACTTTTATAAGAAACTTATTGATTGCTTTAATTTTCTTTAAAAAATTAATCGATTGCTTTTATTTTCTATCAATAATTAATCTATTGTTTTAATATTCTATTAAAAATTAATCGATTACTTTAATATTTAATAAAAAAATTTTTGATTGCTAAAGAAAATTTATCGATTGCAATAATTTTCTATAGAAAAACTATCGATTACTAACATTTTGTAGCAATGTATTACAATCGTAAAAGAGCCGGTCACCGGACTACGAAAAGACCATTCAAATTAGTCGATACAAGGTGGGATGTTCTTGAAAAATACTTTCCTATATGGAATCTTACGAAAAGAGACAACGGTCCAAAGCGGGTGTTCGCGTAAGGCAGGTTCCAGTTAAAGGCTAGTTTACACGGTAATACAATGTTTTACGACTTTGTGGAATCAAAATATAATAAAATTCTCTCCATGTTTAAAATAAAAAAAATTAAAATCAGTTGGTAGGTATTTTTCATGTTTACACGAATGGTTTAAGTAAAATAATATCAAAGTGAGTTAATAACAAAAGCAGATGGTTGCAGTTTTACAATATTTCACAAAAACAACATGAACATTTCCTGAGTTGATTCCTCTTGTTTTTGTAATTTTATAGAAATGTTACCACCTTCAATATATACTGTTAAAATGCGACTCTGGTGTGATGAGAATACATAAGTTTCTAAAATGGTTTAGAAAATTAACATTCACCGACCGATTGTCATATTTTTATCCGTATTCTCTCTTACTCAATGCATTTTGCTTTTACATGATAAGATTTTTCTCATTCTACATCATTTTTTGACATGTAGTATCACATTGTATTACCGTGTAAACTAGCCTTAAGGGAGATAATACTGTAAATAATTGATGAGTTGAATGTTAAATTTTTTTCAATAACTTTTATCTGCAATATTTATTATTAATTTTTTCCCCAAGCAATTTTAGTAATGCTTTGTAAATTTTCTCAAATTAATTAAATTGATTGTTTAAGTTTATTCTTACAGTTGACAGATTTTCTAAAGTTTTCTTAATGAAGTTGAGCTATTATCTCAATCCCTTGCTGTTAAAAAGTTTTTTGTTTTAAGACCTTCCCTTTTAACAAATTCAATTGAATAAGATTCTTTTGAAATAAATATTTTATTTTGTGTCAATATTTGTGTGCTCTAAAATTTCGCCAAAAAAAAAAAAAAAAAAAAAAAACAAAGCACCAATTAAGTATTAATAAATTGCATTTAGCAATTCAATAAACTTCATTAAGAAAATTACATTATTGATTTAAACGAAATTTATATTTTTCGAAATAACTTTAATTAATAAATAAATAAGGGATAAATGCACAAATAAATTCTTGGCTATTTAAGAATTCTGTATTAACAAACCACTACTTACATTTTGGTATAAAGGTTCCAAATGATGTAGTACATTCAGTTACAGTTTGTAAGAAATTAATCTTAATTATTAAATTCTTTATTCTAGAGAGACATTATTGCTTGCCCATGGATCTCACTACAATAACTGCTGGGCTCTTTAAATACACTTTTTTACTTTGATAAAAGTATACAGAAAAAGTTAAACCCTACCTAAACTATTTTTATAGTAAATAATTGTTTTAACAAAAGAAGATGGAAAAAATATAGCACTTAAACCTCTATTTAAATGTTTTTTAAATTTTATTTTAGCACGTGTACAATCAATACGGGTACATATATGTTTGTTTTAGGTATACTCGCACATACATACATACACTTATTTAAATTTTAGCAACCTATAAATATGTTCAAAATACAAACGCTCTTATTCCATAAAAAAATTATACAGAATTTCTGCTTAGTAAAATTTAAAAAGGTGGATTATTATGGATTAAGGTCGACATTTACTAATACTTACCATTATAAGCGAATCAATATGTTAACTTTTAAAGGAATTCTAAAACTAAATTTATGGATGTATAACTTAAATATTTTATAAACATTTGTTCGTTAAAATTATTTTCATATCAAATGTTTTTGTTATCTTTAGATTTTTATAGAAAAAAGTTCAACAAATAAAATTTTCTTTTAAAAGGATTCATAAAAAATATTTTTGTGTAATAAAAAGTATATTAAACAAATTTTAATAGAAAATTCGTTTCACAAGCCTGATACAAACCTAAAATATTTTTTATTATCTTTAATTTTCTTAAGAAAATTTGTCAATTGCATTAATTGTCTATACAAAATTTATGGGTTGTTTATATTTTCTACAAAAATTTATCGATTACCTTAATTTTCCATTAAAAATGTATTTATTGATTTAATTAGTTTCTTTGTGGTTTAATCGAACTGTTTGTAGTTTTCAACGCAAATTTTGATTTTGAATTTTAAATCAGGCTCAAGTTCAATAAAATCATTAAATTATTTCAATGAAGGAAGGAATTTTATAACATGAAATTGATTAAAACTTATTGTTAATTTTTATTCCTGACTGAGCGGGAGATTGAACTCGGATCGAACTTACATAATTCGAGAATAACCACTTTCTCATCATCAGAGTTCTTTGCAGTTTTTTTTTTGATTGATCTTATTTTCTTTAATTGCTTTGGTTTTCTATAAAAACTGTATCGATTGCTTTAATTTTGAATGGAAAATAACAGAAATGTATCGATTGCATTAATTTTCTACAGCAGACTTATTGACTGCTTAAATATTCTATTGCAAATTTTACGATTGCCTTAATTTTCTACAGAAAACTTATTGTTAACTTTCTATAGAAAATTTATCGATTGCTTTAATTTTGTATAGAAAATATATCGATTGCTTTAACTTACTTTAAAAAAGTTATCGATTACTTTTATTTTCTATACAAAATTTAGCGATTGCCGTAGTTTTCTATAAAATATTTATCGAATGCCTTAGTTTTCTAAAAAAAATTATCGATTGATTTATTTTTCTACATAAAGTTTATCGATTGCATTAGTTTCTTATGAAAAATTAAAATTTTCGATAGAAAATTTATTGTTTTATTTTTCCCGAGAAAATGTATCAATTGCTTTAAATTTATGTAGAAAATTTATCGATTGCTTTAATTCTCTACCAAAAATGTATCAATTGCATTAATTTTCTATAGAAAATTTATCGATTACATTTAATTCCTATAAAAAATTTAAGGATTTCTATAATTTTTTTTTTAAAAATTCGACAATTGCATTAATTTTCTATACACAATTTATCGATGGCCTTAATTTTTTTAAAAAAAATTTTCGATTGCATATATTTTTCTATAGAAAATTTATCGATTACATTTAATTCCTATAAAAAATTTAAGGATTTCTATAATTTTTTTTTTAAAAATTCGACAATTGCATTAATTTTCTATACACAATTTATCGATGGCCTTAATTTTTTTAAAAAAAATTTTCGATTGCATATATTTTTTTTAAAAAAGTTTTCAATTGCAAATCCAAATAAATTAATCTTCGATTAGAAAACATTAATTAATAATTTTATTCGTAAAGTTTTAGTCGTAGTTGAATAGTAAATATTTTCTAAACATTTTTATCGATAATTAAACCTATTAAGGCAGAAAACTTTTTAGAGTTTTAAGAATTCAGAAATTCAGCTTTTCCTTGGCGGTGTTATAGGGTACATAACAAATAAATGCAATAACTAAACCCAACAATAAAGTTATTTATGTGTTGTATTGTAGTTTTACAATGTTTAATTTTTTTTTTTTGTTTTCTTTTTATTTTATGTAAACAATTCGTACGTATTGAGTTTGTAAAGTTTATTTAAACGCACGCTTCTTAGTCAAAAAAATCTGTACGTGATCATAAAGTAAGAAATTTTAAATTTTTATTACGAAAATAAAATGTTAATGTTATAGTTTTAATTTAATTGGTGTTTTCTATTGCTTCAATTTTATTTGTTACATTTTATTAAAAGTTTTTTTTTATTAAAGTTATACTACGAGTATTTAAAATAAAAGTTAGTAAGATTTTTTACAGAAATCTGGTAAGAAAATTCAAATTTCAGTTCTAGACATTTCTTAAGTATCAAAATTAGTTTCCACTATTTGATTAATGTTTATCTAGCAGTTTAGAATAATAGAATATTTGACTGGGCGTTGATAGATGATTCACTTTGTTTATTTTAGTGGTCAAAATATAAACAAAATTGAAACTACTATTTGGCTTGCAAATTATAATTTCGTAAATAAATTTATTATATTCTTCTTTATGCAATATTATTTTCAAAATATTATAACTTATTTAAAAATGTTGTTGCTTTGAGTCATTTAACAGCAATTAGCTGATAATGCATAATTTTTATCACTTAATTGACATTACACACACAAACAAATAAACATATACATACGTACGTACACACCAAGCCAGGAAATACAACAGGCCTTAATATTCGTATGCCTTCTAAAAACAATAGTTTTCCTTTCTAAAGAATTCAAAATTTAGTAAAGTTTTATTAATGATGTAAACTCTTGTTTTTAAGGAGCCAATACTACCTGATTTATCTAAGTTTTAAAGGACTTCGTACGCTCGGCAAGATTTTGTGTGGAATTTTAAAAACAGTGTAATAAAAAACTAATTTTAGCAATGTTAAAAATGTTGAGAGAAATAATATCGTAAATTTTTTTTAAATGATAACGCTCACTCATATTATGGTTATTGCAAGCATGTTATTGTCGTACACGATAATTTCTTTTAGTTTACACCGTCGTTTATATGTTTTTAAATACAAAAATGTGTATGGTATTTGCCTCTAAAATAACTATGCATGAAACAATAATATGATTGTGGTAGACACGTAAAATATTGATTTTATTATAACAAAGTTGCAGTAACAATAAGTATGAGTAAAGTGATCGTTATATTTTTGAAGTTTCTACACCATACCGAACTAAGATTTTTAGCTGGGTGTATGTAAAGTTTTGTAAAATTTTTATCTAAGGAATACATTAATAGGGCCTGGAGTTCTAAAGCTGGAATTGTCTTTTTTGCTCGTGAAACATGCAAAATTTTAAGTTTTGAAGGTTTATTGTGTAGAAGGACTTATCTCTCTCAATGTGCTTTCACTTCAATTATAACTGTTTTTGGCGAGAAAAAAGTCATAATTATTATTCAAGAATTATTCCATTAATTCGCTGTGTAAAGATTAAATAACTTTAGATTAAGACCATAATCGGGAGGCCTTATACCAAGTAGGGCCATCTGGAAGGCTTATTTACTACTACGATTCCCCGTTAGGCATATGAATAAATACACCAAAAAGAATATGAATAAATACACAAAAATGTTTCAGTATAAACTTTTTCAAACTTTTAGTTAATTTAAACAATGATTAAAAAAAATCAATTATTTAATGCAAATAAATGATAATTCTCGTAATTAAATTGTAAATCAAATAGAAAAAAATTATTAACATTTTTTCATATACATAATCTTAATAAAAAAATTGCTAGAACGGTTTAGAAGTTTTAATTGAATATTGATTATTATTGAAAAAACGAATCATCATTGAAATTTAAATTATTAACTGATAAACAAATACTATAAAATTGAGTATAGAATACACCCTACAACTGAAATGATCAATATACACATGAAAACCGCGAACAAACAAAGTGATTTTGCATTGTAAGACTTGGGAAACAACCAATAGCCGTCCCATTCGATGTTTTCTATAATTTGTAACAAATCTGTCGATAGTTTCGAATGTTTTGAAGAATTGTTTGTTTCGATATTTGTTTATAAGCAGAAGCATTTTTTACTCCGCACCACCATTAATGATACTTGTAAATATACGATAATCCTGAATGGGACTATTTAATACTTTCAATGTTGTCGTAGTAGGTTTTATTGGACTATTAACTCACAAAAAAAATCCTCTCACACAAAGTTGCTCTATCTTCCACAAATCTCATAGAAGTGCAGGTATCGAGTCAAAATTCAGTTTAAACAACTTTCATAGTTTTTTTTTTGGCTTTCCTTAAAAACTAAAAAGTTTTTGGCTGACTATTTAAGTCATATTGCCAGGGTATCCCACGAATTTTTGGAGCTTCAACCACAAGACCTCGTTCGACCTTAACCATCGTATAGGAAGGCGAGAGCTTCCAGAATCGACTCCAGAGTATTATTGGTCTCCACCAGTAAACGTCTGAGTTTTTTATGGTCACTTTGTGTTATTATTGGTTCTCCGCCAGAAAACAAGTTAAAAATTTGAGGTTACGAACGGTTGCACAAAGTCAATGCCGGCAACCGCAAAAACTGTAACTCGGTACAGTTATACGGCGCCACGCCATTAACCAATGCGAGGTGACAACGCAAAACCCACGAAAAGCAAACAAACAAGAAATAAGAAATAATGACAACGAGCGCGAGCTGCTTCTCCACTCATAGCAGTTTTACGAGTGACTTTCATATTAACTAAAAAAAAATACACTTAGGGCTAATAAATCAGAGCAAGTTTAACTCTCTTTTTGGTTTAAAAAGTATTTAAACCAACAAATCTATAATTCAGTAAACATATAAACCATCTTTAAACGGATAAAAATGGGCGTTTAAACTACCAACACAGACCATATTTTTTTTTTTTTTTTTTTTTTTTTTTTTTATTCCTATGCTAATCCCGCGAAGCTCTTCGCTTGTCTGCAGGAGGCCAGAGTCTTTGGCGGGAATCGAACCCGCAACCCCGGTACTGATAGACTAGCTCACTACCAGCTAACCTACCGTAGTGCTACCACATGTTAGTTTTTAAACAACATATAATACATGGGACCAGCGTTGCCATATATATTTTATTAAAAACTTCTTATATCTGGAAAAAACCATTTTTTCAAGAAAAAACTTTTTTTTATTACAAAAGTGCCAAAATTAAAAAAACCAAACACTTTTGTGAAATTCATTTTGTTAAAAAATAAATTAAATACAAAAATATACACAGAAAAAATTATTAATTTTCTCCAATCACCAAATTTATACCAAATTCATAATATCAAGCAAATAATTTGTTGATTTTGCACCTATTACCAAAATGATTATATTGATTACTAAAAATTGTAAAATTTTGAAAAAAAAATATCAATAAATGATACTTTTAATTTTTATTAAAAAAATGATCAAAAAACTTTGCCATTTCAAACAATGTGTTAATTTATTTAATTAAATATTAACAATTCCCAACAATAATTATACATGTTTAAATTTTTTATTTGAAACGAAAAAAGTCAATTAAGATTTTTTGTTATTTAATTAAAATTTTAATTGAAAATTTATTTGAAAACAACTAAAATGTTAATTAAATCAAAATTACATTTTAAATTTTTTTTCAACTAAAAAATAATTGATTCAATTATCACATTAATTAAATTTAAATGCTTTTTAAACGATTTTTTTAATTGATAAAACACTTTTTCTGTGTAGAAAAAAGTAAATAAAAATAAATTTTTTTTCTTAAACCAATAAATTATTTTACAAGGAAATACTTTTTAAAAATCTAAAATGTGCTGAAATTTTAACATGTTTAAGAAAATTATAATTAAAACGAACTTTATAAAGTTCAACATAAAACTTTAAACAATGAACTCTAAAAATACTGCAGCACCTAAAAAAATATAGTTGGGATTTTTTAGGTAGGAAGGAGCACACACAATTAAGTACTGTTGCAAAAATAAAGGTCAGAGGAAATATATAATAAAATTGTTTAATTGCATTAAAATGTACTTAATATTTTCATCCAATATACTGCAAATTGTAAATTATGTATTTAGAAAAAACTTAAAAAAACTTTATATAAATCTAAATTTATTTAAATCTCAAAAATCTTGCAAAACGGGGCAACACTGCATGGGACACTGGTTAACTACTGTTGAGTTTGAGCTACATATAAATTAAAGCTTAGTTTAACTAATTCAGCGTTTAACCACTCACTAACTTATTAGTTATTAGTCGCAAAACTCTCTCTACATACGATATCGACTTTTCATGTTGTTTAAAATTTTTTGTCTATATTAAGTAAATATTTTGAAAACTTTAACTTGTAACTATTTAACACGGTCTACTGTAGATACCGATTTCAAAATAGTATACAAAATTAATGCCAAGTTTTTTTGCAATATGCCACTTCAGGAGGCAAAAGCGTACATACGACGTTTAATATTCTTCAGAAGTAACCAAAAATCTTGTTTCTTCGATGCCTGAAATATTAAAAGAAGTTTTCGACGCAAAAGGAGGCCATATAAGCCTTAAATATCTTTTATATTTGTCGTATGTAGACATTTGGTGATGTGAAAAATAACTGAATTTTATTATTTTATTTTATTTAATGACAACGTGAATTGTTATTTTTTTTAAATATCGTAGATCATGGGAAATAAAAATTTAATTGTATTTTACAAACAAATTCAAAATTATTGCAAAAATTAAATCGTATATAAAGTTTTGCGAATAACTATGGTAAAAAATTATTGTCCTAATACTTTAAAATATGTAAGTATATAATTCTTCAACTAGGGCTCCCAATTTTTAGCGCTTTGTGTTCCCTTTGAGAAATCTGACACTTAGCGCGCACCTCAATTTGTTTTATTGAAGCAAAAGTTTTTTATAAGGGTGTTTTGGTAAGCCCGAAAGAGCTTAAAATTATAAAAAAAACTATTAGGAAATTCACAAAGTGTTCTATGGTTGTATTAACTGCAATTATATGAATTTCACATTTATAAAGTTATGACAAGCTGTTATTAAATTGAGTCATTGGAATTTACTTAAGTCAAATTGAGAGACTATTGTTATTTAGTTACCCGTTACACATTATTGTTTTACTTTTTTTGTACTTTTCCCTTAGTTTACAGAAGAACTCTCAATTAGAAGGCAGCAGCAATGCCCGATATGGTTTTCGTAATCATTCAACTTTGAAGATTTATAGCCAGGTCCCCGATGTCGATCGACAACTTCAGCGAGCGATAACAAGTCACTCATTATCGTTCTCTGAAGCGCCCCACTAACTATCGACTTGTCGGTCGACTGGTTTTACGTGTCTTTCTTAATTCATGTATTTACTGACGGATTGCCACATCATCAATTCCATAAATAAAACGCTTGCTTAGAATTAAAAATCGACAAAACATATAAATTTAGCCAAAAAATAGAACTCTGGCTACAACCAAATTTGTATGAAAACTGTTAAGTTATCGGTCGCATGCATTGTCGATCGGCTTGTCGTGCTGACAATTGTTAGTGGGCCGCAAATCAGCTGTTTGTCGTTGAAAATGAAATCGAACGATAGTGGTCGACATCGGGGGCCAGGCTGTTAATGTGTATAACTCAATTATATAAAAAAATAGAGTATGGCAATTTTTTCTTCTTATTTTACTTTTCAAACATAAAAATAATGTTAATAATACATGAAATGTGGCATCGAATTGAAGTCACTGTAATCATAGCACAGATGACGAATAAAATATGACTAAATGTTATGATGACGTTCGCCATTGGATTCATGACTCTTTTTGCCTCATTGATGTCATTTGTAATAACATTGATGCCACAATTCTAATGTTAGAGTATCAACAATACTAAGATGTATTTTTCTATAAGTATATAAAAACTTTTCAAACTTATGAGTGGTAACGATTTCCATTGACGTAAGGCGACCTTCGGCTTCATTTTCGATGAAATAAGATCCGATGGGGCCAGCGTGTAAGCCGCACTAAACGTTGCATTTGCCTATACTGCAATTTTGCTTATTAGCCTAAAGCCTATAGAACACGGCATGTAAAAAGACACATGCGCATGTGGTTCTGACGTAATTTTGACGTCAATGCAAAGCCACAATAAACATTGCGGGTTGTGTGATGACGTCAAAATTACGTCAGAACCACATGCGCATGTGTCTTTTTACATGCCGTGTACTATAGGCTTAACAGTAAGTAGCAAAATCTTACAACAAAAAAGTAAAATGTGTCCCACTCAATGGAAGATCGGCTCTTAGAAGCCTTGTTTGCTTTTGGAATTTAGATAGGTGCCTTGCAAGGGGATTTGGATGATTTAACAGTTTTAAATAATATTATTTTCATATACATATGTATATAGATTATCCAAAGGAAAGTTTGTATCCTTTTAGTAAATGTTAAAAAGAAAAATTTATTAAGTTTGTTTCCAATAAAAGTTTGAAGGTTCTAGAATATTTAGAGCCATCAATTGATGAAGAAGTATGTCTAACGCAAGAAGACCTTTAATAACATTGTAGGCTATATTTATAGTCTAAAAAAAATTTGATCACGTATCCCAGTACTACTGTCGTGTGATCAACGTAAGCTTCGAAGACTATTTAAAATTAAAAAACATTGTGTTCTTACACAAAATTATAACGACAACGCAACCAAAATACCTGTATGACCGTCTTCAGTTCATGAGGTCTTCGAGAGTAAACAGCCTAGTCCAACTTCGACATCGTGATGCAGCATCTGAAAAACAATTTTTTATATATTCAATCCGTCTCTGGAACCAACTTCCTGTATCTTTACAAAATTCAACCAACGCAACTAAATTGGAAAATACTTTCAATAAAATCTATAGCATTAGAAATAATTAACTTAACTTTAACATTTTAAAATCTAAATATTTCCGTAATTTTAATTAAGTTTTTTGTTAATTGTAATAATTGATCTATTTATTTAATATTATTATTACTATATTTGCAGATTAATTTTATTTTAAATAATAGGACACATACATATGTTTAAACTAACTTTTCTGATTCTAATACTTTAATTATAAGATAATGTATCTTGTTGTATTAGAAAATCGTTAAATAAATAAATAAAATAAATTGACCGAAATAGACACTAAAAAAAAAAAAAAAAAAACCGCCTTGATATTAATTTAAAAGTAACATATTGCAAAAGGCGACGAATTCAACTACAGGTGGTGTCGGATCTACAACAATCAAAAAACAACAGAAACAACATAGGGTTTTTTGCATTGCATTGTTAGTGTTTACTGTCCAAAATGTCAACCATTCCTAACAAAACACTAACAAATCAAAACAAAGTAGCTCGAACTGTCAAAATCAGATGGCGTTTCGACACCACCTGTAGTTGAATTCGCCTTGATATTGCATATCCAAATAGCCGATTCAGTACCAGAACTAAATAAACATATTAAAGCTGCTACGAATCACGGATACCCTTTTGTTTTAACTGTACAACTTATGGAAAAATATTAGCTAGTTGTAAAATTATGTTTTTGAAAATAATATCACTTCTGAAAAAAATGCTTATAGTCCATAAAATTAGAATTATCGTAAGACTGCCATCAATAGTTTTGTAGCTCTGCTGTGCTCTATTCAATATTTTGTGACCACATCAGAATTTCTTGTTTAAGTACTTTAAATTGAAAATATAAATACTACTTTTTCACAAAAATTTTAAAAATCGATAGAAAAATGTTATTAAATATCAACTAGTAAGTAAGAATATCTTCGGCCTAAGTTATAAAAAATAAAGCATATCAATAAAGGGTTTATGAAACGGATTTTGTATGAAAATCCTAAATTTAAAATGTATTTTTAAAATATCTAGACAAAAACAAAAATGTCTGATTAAACCTTTTCTTTTAAACAACACATTTCGATTTTAAACACTTTAATCATTCGCTGTAACTATAAAGTCAATCGGTATAAATTTATTCACAATTTGTTTTTAAACATTAGCCCAGACAGTGAAAGTATATTTTTATAATAATTGCCAATGTTTTTCTGAAACTTTGAAGGCCTTTTAAAAGGATATCTGTTGTTATTTTATGAGACAAACTTTTTGATTTGATTAAGTATTGGGCCTAGTTTAAGGCGTGTCATGTCAATTTGACCATTTGGGAACAAATATTCGAGAAATTGTTTCAAGGTGTTATGAGATTAAATATTTGATTGCTTTTTTTAGTTTAACTAAAAACAAAGTGAAATTAATTTGTTTAGAGTGGCAAAAAATAAACATACAAAATAAACATACAAGCACACAAAATAAACTAAATTAAAATGAATTGTGATTTAACTTCCATAAAATGTTATCTGTTAAATGGGCTTAATTACAACAGATTGTCTATGCAATTTTAAATTACTTTTAATTGTTAACAATATCGATTGTCGTATTAAATTTTTAAAAAGGCGATTATCTCAATGTCTGTTTTAAATAAAAGTGTTTAGATAGTTTTAAACAATTTAGTTGTTAAATTACACAGACCAACACAGTTTTAACCCATGGACCAGAATGTATTCTTCTAAAGGTTTGAATTGACTTTTATCGGAATCAGTTCTCAGAATTTCTCCGTCACAACAGGTTTTCGCTTAAAGTTAAGAAAGCACTGTTTTTCCTCATAATCGAAGCGTTACAACTGCGCGGAATAATAAAAAAAATAAAAATAAAAAAAAAAATGGAAAAAATACCATGAGTAAAGCGAGAAATCGAATTTTAAAACTCCAGGTTAAGATATATCAGAGAAGGAACAAAATATTACAAAGGTTAAAAAAGCGAAACCAAGAAAAATATATATGTATTTTGTACCTTTGGATTTTTTTTTTGGATACAAGAAAAATAAATTGTTTGTCCGTATTAGGTTTGATTTGTGATTTCCTAACAATGGTACAGGTGTAAGGGTACCATTTTTTTAAATGATTTTCGGTGCACTGAGCGGTACATTCGTCTTGTAAAAAGAGCGGGCAATGCAAATTGAAGATAGAATTTTATGACCAAAGTTATATTCAAACTTAACAAATATTTGACGAAGAATTTATCATTCTTTTGCATTATTTTTAACAATTTCTATTGATTTACTAAACTTTATTTGTAAGAAGGTAATCGCTATGTGTATTGAAGTGTAGCAGTGAAAAATCTAAAATAGCTAATTTCGACTAAAGTGGGAAAATTAAATTTTCATTAAAATTTTGGTGACTTTACTCCAAAAGTTTTGGATGTTCATCTTAAACAAGTTATCTCTTTAATACTCTGAAAACTTAAATTCTTGTAAAATAGTTTCACAAATTTACCTTAAAATCAAAGTTGAATTGTGGGCAAGCGATCACTTAAAAAAATTTAACAATTTGTTATGTTGCCGTAATTATAATTGTATTAGTATTTTGTCACAAATCGAAAAATATATAACATTTTGCCACATTTTTTAAAAGTCTCTACATTTTAACTATTTCAAATTGTTTTCCTACGTATAACATTGGTGAATCGAATACTTTTTCGATTTAAAAGTAATTTTATTTCTAATTCTTTCAGTCGATACTGAACGAATCGAAAAAATTTTTCAGTGTTATAAAGGATTTATTTGAGTTTTCACGACACTAAATAAATAATTTCGGTACGATCAGTATCGACAGAAAGAATTAGAAATATAATTACTTTAATAAATTAAATAGAAATGAATTCGCGCAGTTAAAACTAATCCAATATGGCAAAAACATTGTTTTTTTTTTACTTTCAGCAAAGATTTTGCGAAAACCTGATGGAAAAATTCTCAGTACAGATTCGAATTCGGCGCAACTTAAGCCTTTAGAAAAGTATTCGCTAGTTTTTGGGATTCGACTTTTTCCAAATTTTGCAGGGTTGTGTTCCTTAAAATAAAAAAATAAAATGTGGCAGCAAAGTTTTTATTTTTTATTTTAACTTATAAAAAAGTTTTTTTATGCAATAAAATAATAAGATTGTAGATAATTAAGAAAAAGTTTTGTCATAACTTAACTTTATTTGATTTTCATTCACTGCAATTAAATTTTGAGATAAAGATATTTTTATATACTTTTTATTTTATTAAGAATTGATGTTAATAAAGTCTTCCTCAATACTGTGTAAAATTTCATCAACGTTTTTTTTTTGTGTAAAATCAACTTTCGTTCGCTAAGTAAATTCTATTTTTAATAATTCTAAAGGTAAAAATTACGTAAAAGACATCATTTTAAATTAAAAATTGTAGGCACTTAAGAATTTATCACAGTCTTTATGATAAATGTTTAAAACCGAAATAATGTGAGAAATATGTGAAAAATATCTTCGCTGAATGATTTTTTCCACTAAGTCTAGGTCAAAAATTTTCATTCTATTTAACATTATTTTTAATAAATACACTGAAATTTATTGTTGAGGGAAAGCTAGTTTCTATGCGCATTTCACTGGTTGCTTAGGCCAGATCATCAGGAAAACTTTTTTTTCTAACTTTGACCTAATTTTTTAATTATTATATTGGAAAACTTTTATTATGTGCTCTTCATTAGTTTAAAAGTTATTCAAATGATGATTTTAGGCGCTTGGTTATTTAAGTTTGTTCATTTATACAATTAAATATTATACTTTAAATTTTTTGAGTCCCATCCTTATAAAATATAAATTAAATAAAATATCACAATACAATATAAGGACACTGTAGGCTAAATTCGGTTAAAAACAATTAATTAGGACTAAGTTAGAGAAATTTTGATTTAATTTGGACATTTCCGGTTTTGCAGATGAAACAATGTTTTTTTTTCAAATAAATATTTTTTTTATCAATTTGATCAATCGATTTTCTGTAAGAACCTCTTAAATTTTTTTGTTTGATTAATTTTAGGTTCGAAAAAAAAAATAAAAAAATCATTTTTTGAAAACTGCAACACTTTACCACCCCTTAACTCGACAAATAAACATCATAGAAAAAAAAATATTTCGTAAACTTATTTATGTCTACTAGAACTATAGTTATTGAAAATATAAAGGAATTCCAACTAAATTTTTTTATTGGTTGTCCGCTTCACAAATAATGCCCCATATGTATTATGGTTTGACCGTATTTTTTGTCACCGCCAACCAAAATTCGCTAAAATAAATATTACATCAACTAGCCACAGCCATATTTAACTTGGCTCCGAACATATTATACGACAATAATATAATTACCACATATAATAACTAATATGGTTTTAAATTAATAATATCATTCTCATTCTTTCCAAGAGCAATATGTTATGATAGAAAACCAGTCATACTATTGTAAGTGGTAAACATACGAGTATTATTGAACTACTTGACCGATTTTCAAACGAGTACATGCGTTAGAAAGGTCTACTTTCACTGATGGTTTATAAAAAAAACCATCGAAAAATTTCTACGAATATGCGTTATACGCGCACTTTTATGATGGTGTGTTTTCTCTATATAAAATGTATTTTTCCCTTATGAGTAAAATGTCTATTCTTTCTAGAAAATTTAATTTTTAATACAAAGACGTAAACGTATGTTATTGTATTGTCCAGCAACGCGGGCAGGGTTACTCTAGTTATACATATATATAAAAAATATAATCCTTTTAAATTACTAGAAAGAACAAAGCGCCATATGTGGTTTCATTAATGGATTAAAATTCAGACGAGTGAAGAATTGGTACAAAACGGTATAGACTGGTGCTGCCAGATCTTAGCCTGCAGGGTAATATTTTTACCCAAATGAAAGAAATCGTGCCAATTTTCACCAAGAAAATAAGACAATAAGAATAAGCACTCAGACGTTTAAAAGTTACACGATGACACACATGTACTTCTGCGACCCTTTTCTTTAATCCGCTGAACTGTCCTCCACGGTTTATTTAATTCGCAGTTTCCCATTATGCTGTAGAATGAGCTATTTTTCCACAAGCCGCAATCTTTGGAGGCATCCCGTATTTTTTTAGCATTGCTTCTCGTTGAATTTTATATTTTATCTCCAGAAATAGATCCCAGGTGATAATATATAAATTCCCTGGGCGGGAATTATTTTTATTATTAATCAAAATATAGTTGTGGCTTCTTAATGGACTTTCACAAGAGAATTGTGTTAAAAATTTGTACGATTTTAATTTTACTCGTATTCGATTTTCAAAACAGTACTGCTTGTCAAAATTTCGAAAAAGAAAAACGTAACAATATCAAAATATGACAACAATTTGATATCAACTGGATAACGAATAAATAAAGAAATCACATATGTTATCATACAAATAAACCCTGTTATCAGATCAAAAACATCTTGTTACCGTATTAAAAATAGAATGTTGTGGATTGGAGAACATTTTGTGCATAGTTTTTAGTATTGAAGTTTTCAACTAAAATATAAGGAGATTACTTTCCCATTTATCTAAATATAATAAATAATTAAGAAGAAATAATAAGTTCGAAATGTCGGTATATCGAAGATTATTAAAAATATCCGGGACAGAACGACAAATGCGCCAAGTGCTTCGAAGACTCGGCCATGAATGAACGTAGCAGCAGAAATGTCAAAGTTTCGCTTACCATCTTTCTTACGAAAGTCTTAATTCAACAGATATTAATACTGGTGAATGTAGCCATTTGAGTTTACTGTTGTTAGAGTTATTCTCTCATATTCTCCCTTAAAGACCTGCTTCGTAGTAACAGCCGTACCTTAAAAGAACGGAAAGCGTTTCCTAGCTGTCAAAAATTCTCATGCACATAAAATTTGTATGAAGCATCCCTAAATAGGACGGCGTCAACGCTTTGCAATTGGAAAATTCGATTTTTACAGCGCGTTTAATAGTGAAATTGGCCGATATTGTTAATAAATAATGGCAATTCCGCTATTTTTTGTCAACCTACCGGATTTTCTCCATTTTTTATTTCTATTATGTGGGGGTTTTAACAAGAAAGTTAACACTATTGTTCGAGACACATCGTTGACGCTTTTGTTTAGGTATGGCTTATCAGCGTAAAAGCTAAGCGGAAGAAAACGTTCCGCCTTCCGCTCTTGTTTAGGCACGGCAGTAGGGGAATGCCGTAAACCTTTAAATGTTATTTGTTTTTATCAAATTTGAATTTTTCATCTGTATGCTTTTAAATGCAAATCGCTTTTCTTACAATTTGAACGAAGAAAAAAAAGAAAGACATGGATCAGAATACAGACCTTCTTGTGAATTGGGTTTAAATCACAATTCTCCCGATAACCCCGGATGCTCCTTAATAAAAACCAGTCTAGGATCTACAAGGTGCTAAGGGCTGCTGATTTCCGTTGCACCAAAGAAAAACTTCAGGTTTAAGCAACTTAAAACGTCTAGCAATAACGTTTATAGAAATGGTGTCCCAGGCTTTGTTATAAATTGTGACTTTAAAATATTTTAATTGAATTAATAAATTTGAATTTCCAATAATTTTGTAAGCCCCCATCAGATTATTTTTAGCCCAAAAATTCATAAATATTAATTTTTTTATAGCGTTTATTTTTGTTGATGTACATTTAATAACAATAATAAAAATCAATGTTTAATTACCCCCAAATCGGTTGTTGTTTGTTTTCTTAATTTTTTTTCTGATAAAACAATTGATATTTAAAAGGGGGAAGGGTAATTTTTGTGGGTAAAAAAAACGTGTTATGTTTTGTTGTTGTTACTGACCACCAAATATGGGACTTTTTTCCAAAGTCAAAAGTTCTTACGAGCACTTGTTTGATTTTGTTTCCAATATAAATTCATTAAATTTAATTTAAGTTAATAGAAGTATTGACGTTTTTGTATTTCAAAAGTGTTTGTGTATGAGTTGAACATTTTTTTTTTTTGGATTTTGAATTAAAAACCTTCTCTTGTGGTTATTACCTGTTGGCTGTCTGATTTAATTGTTGTTGCTACTTAATTCACTCATACATACATGCATTTCTGTGTGTATTGGCGTTGGTTTAAAGTTGCTTTAGCTGTTTTTGTCACTTCTACTTTTTTCTGCCTCATATTTTTGTTTTGGTTGTATTCATAGCTGCAATTAATATTTTGTTGTTGCTAAATATCTATTGGCCTGCTGTTGACTTATTATTTTGTAGATAAATAGATACTCGTATTTGGAAGTGTGTGTGCGTTGAGTAAATATGATCATATTACGTACAAGTTTGCGTCATTTTATGACTTTGTTTTAAGAAATTTGTTGGCTTGTTGTTTAAACTTAATTTTTTTGTAGTTATTAGTTTTATTGTTGTTTGTGTAATGATTACAATAACTGTAATTGTTTGTGTGTTGCTGTAAGTGGATTATTATTATCATTAATTTACAAATTACATATTTAAGAACAGCGATAGCTCGATAAACGGGGAAGTCATATAATATCTGTAAAAAAGAAAATATTGAAAACGCTTTGGCTTTAAAAAAATTAGGAGCTTCTTTTTATTATAATTTATTAAATTGCAATATAAGTCAATAGTAAAAAAAATATTAATTATTTTTTTGCGTACCAAACTGAAACTACTGCTCATAATCTAATCGTAATCTCACAAAAAAAATTAAATTCGAACAAATTTTGAAAATGTTCTGTTCTAAGAGTTCATTAAAATATTCATTTCACATACTTCGTATCAAGGCGAATTCAACTACAGGTGGTGTCGATGCTACAAAAATCCAAAAACAACAGAAACAACACAGGGTTTTTTGCATTGCATTGTTAGTGTTTACTGTCCAAAATGTCAACCATTCCTAACAAAACACTAACAAATCAAAACAAAGTAGCTCGAACTGTCAAAATCAGATGGCGTTTCGACACCACCTGTAGTTGAATTCGTCTTGACTTCGTTTATACACATAATAAGTTATGCCTCGTACGCGTCAATAAGTTTTTTGTGTAACTTGTTCTATGAAAAAGTACTAGTTTAACTTATTTTGACACACTACTAACGCGTGTTATGTACTTCTACCTTTAGTTCTTTTACTAACATTTTTAAATATTGCCCTTGAATATTATGAAATGCTTTTTTTTTATTAAACAAGCATTTTTGAGTTTGATTAAAAAAATCATACATAGGGTGTGTGTGAAACGGTAGCAAAGTTCTATGGTAAAAAAAATTTATGTGTGGTAGAAAATTTTCATGTTTGTGCTGTGTGAAAATATAAAATTTTTGACAATTAGTCAATTCACAAGGTATCCTAACATGTCATATTGTCAAAATGTCCTAATATTTCACAATGGTTTAAAAATATTGTTGTTGGTTTGTTAACAAAAAGTGTCTTAAATAAATAGAACGTTGCTTGCTGTGTTTATTGTGCTGTCGTAATTAATCAGAAAAGTCCAGCGCTGAGCGGCTGAGCCGTACAACAATATTTTTAAACCATTGTGAAATATTAGGACATTTTGACAATATGACATGTTAGGATACCTTGTGAATTGACTAAATGTAAAATTTTGACATAAAGAAAAGAACAATTTCTTGCTGACATTTCTTAGCAGAAGTCTAGGTCGGTAAATTTTTCGGCGGCGGCGTTTCAGCAAAAAGTAGCCGGTAGTGGATCACCTGACAAAAGAATTAGTTATTCAAAATGAAAAATTAACTATTACAATAAGTTATTATTTGAAATATATGTATTTGTTATTAATATAAATGTATTTTAACCCGACTTTAAAAACGAAGGAGGGTTTCAATTCGGTTGTATGTTGCTTTTTTAATGTTTGTAACCGCATAGCTCCGGGCGTGTCAGCAGCTTGTAATTACAAAAAATTTTGGAAATCAGACGGACCATTTGTCTGTCCGGAAATTTTATTTTTGAGCTGCTCCATAATTCATAAACAAATTTTCAGAATTCGCGCTAACTTTTAATATGATTTGCTAGCAGGTTGCAAATGTGAACAATTTTTAAGGAATTTTTGGAGGTTGCACATGTGTCTTCGCGAATCGCGCGTTTTAGGTAACCCAAATCCCAATAAGCTGATTATGGGATTAAAGATCTAACAAACATTATTTATCCAGTTTGTTTATTTAGATCACCTCTCAATCGAATATATTTCCATGTTATTGTGATTGGTTTCTTCCAATTACAGTTACATAAGATTTGGAAATATAACAAAATGCTTGTAATGTAAATGTAATAATCGTTATGTAGTCTGTTAATGAATTTTAAATTTATTTAAAAAAAAAGTATTTTACTTTTATTAGACACTGATGTCAACATGCACAAATTATAATAACAAAAATGTAATTAATACAAAAAATTAAATATGTAACTATTTTGATCTTAAAATAGCTTATATAAATATGCAACACGGATAAAAAGAAAAGTTTGACTAAAAAAATGAGTGTAAATATGCCTTTCGAACCGGCGGCGACTTCAACGCAAAATTTAAATTCGGCGGCGGCTAAGAGGCGACTTTGAAATGCACCACCTTGGAGTGTGTCTGATAATTGTGTGATTGTCAAAAATTTCTACGCTTATGTCAAAATTTATACTAGCCCTCTGTGCTAGTGAAATTTAATTTACCTCAACAGTGTCAAAGTACTTTGCTACCGTTTCACACACGCTCATAGAAGCAAAACAATATTGTACAATGTTGTCAACACATTTCGCATAATAGATATATTTTCGTGGTACAATAAAAATCAAGGAACTTTTGATTGTTGCCAATATATTGTGCCACCTTTGAAAATCAAATGCACATTGGCGATATAATTGTACAATAAGAAAAATTTTACAATTATATTTCAAGTGTATGGGATTTAAAAATAAAAATCCTGAAAAGAAGCTGTATTTTGAATCTACTCAAATAAATTTCTATAAGGCACTCGTTACTTACACGTAAATGTTGCGGACGCGTACACCATGCGATCGATTTCAATGGCTAGTACATAGTTACTCGAAATACGTAAACGTGGTTAAATTTATTAAAAACAAAACAGAAAATTTGTCAAAATTTATGCATTAACCCCCATATTCATAAAAAATATTTTACGTTTTTAGCAGGTTTATGAAACGAATTGTCTATGAAAATTTGTTTAGTTTTGTTCATTTTCGTGTGTAGGTACTCGGTGTAAACCTAATGCCGCTACTGACGCAGTCTGTTATAATTGGTGAATTATAACACCTACCCACTAAACAAATGAACCCCCGAAATGGGTGGTTTAATCTAATAAAAAATTTAAAAATGTATGTATTTGAGCTTTTTTTTTTTTTTTTTTTGTAAAAGTGCAATTAATTTGCATAAGCACACTTTAGTTAATTAATTTCCCACATTTGTCATCAGCAACCTGAAATATAAGTAAATATCGTCTGCAGCAATTTGTTTTCTTTTTTTTTTTTACTCTTAACCAAATACTCTACACAATAATCATTCATACCTAAGTTCTCACTCGCCAATATGTTATCGATATGATAACATGTGTGTTGGCACTTGTTGTGTCTAAACTAATCAACAACAACAAAAAGCAAAAAGTACTCCTCTGAATATTAATTGTGTACGATAAGACACTGTGACGGGGCACTTCTTTAATAATTTCAAAGAATTTTGTTTAATTCTCTTCGGTTTTACTTTTCATATTTATGGGAATTTTTAAACAGAATTTTATGGGACACTTATCGTTTTTTCTTCTTCTTCTTCTTTTAGAGGGTACTTTTAAAGTAGAGACAGACAAAGTATTTATGACTTGTATTCATGAGGTGATCAGTTTAAATAACGTGGGAATTATTTTCTTTTTTTTTTTTTTGCATTATTTTTTATTTGCGATTAATATTTTTTTGCAACAAATGGAATATAGAATTAATAAGAATTTTATAAAAGAAAAATAATCAAAAAAAAAAGTGTTTATCTTAAGAAATGTGTGGTTATAAGAAAATATCTCGTTTCTTTAGAATGGTCTTGAGATAGTTAAAAATAATTAATCACTAAGGCCCAAATTTACAGTCATTAGTTAATTATTAGGACTCTAAAATTGTAACTATTGGTTAACTAACATTTCATATATACAGTTTATTGATTAGCTAAAATTTTTATGAGAGCAAAAAATGGTAGCTTTATCAATATACTAAATTTCAATGTTGGTAGCAGTGTTTTAATTTTAATTATTTCTAAAGATGAAAAAATTATTGAAAACTAAAAAAGTAACAGTGTTACTGCTAAACAAAAAAAAAAAAAGAAGATGCGTGGCAGCTTCTGTGCACAATTTTTGATAGTCATTTTCCACAACAAAAAGAAGAAAAAAAAACGCAACAGCTGTTGTCTAACTAGTAGTTAACCAATAACATTTGATGGTTTAACTTATGTTTAACAAAAGGTGAAAATAATATTTTATTGATTAAACCATTGTTATTAACTAACTAATGACTGTAAATTTGGGCCTTAGTCGGCAGGCAGATAGTTTTGCAACTGTGCACAATGGCATTAAATCTTAATATTTCTTTTTTAATTGTGAAAAGTGCGCTATCAATTTCGTTGTTTTTTTAGATGCTGACCAATAGTATTTATTCTGTCTTTATTAGACTTTTTAATTATGTTTAAAATCCTATTGGATATTAGGTAGTTGTATCTACTAAATTACCTTATTCTGTGAATTTTTAAGAATGAACCCTACTTCAGGTAGTGTTCGTTTCTTTATTTTTATGCCGTAACTCATAAGATGTTAGTCCTTGTTTTGTTTGCACTCTTTGCAAATAAAAAGTATTTGTTTGGCTTATGCACAAAACGATGCCAAATTTAATTAAAAGTACTATACATTTTGCAAACGTGTTCGAAATGTTTTGTTGGTGTTCATAAGCTTTGTTAGCATCGGCCCATATTTAAGCGAAGTTTCAACATGAAGACCACTCCCGAAAATCAATTTCATCGCCACGAAACTCGTACAAATATAAATATCCTTGAAAATATAATTTTAGCAGAAAAAACCCCTTTACAAATATTGGTACTTCAATTAAATTTGCAACAAATAACCACAACAAAAATATGTAATATTATGGCAATATTTCTTCATAAGTTAATTATTGTTGATCCATAGCTACCTTAGATCCCATATAGGGCCCACTCTTTGAAAGCCTTCCGTTTATACATAAAAATGGTGCAGAACAAACATGTTCGATTTAGTCAGATTTTTTTTTAATAGCTGGTTTGATTTAAGTTCCAGACATTTTGTCGATAAATATATTTCGCGCTTGATTATAAAGAGGGTATTAACTCAAAATCTAAAAATTTTCAGTTGAAGCAAAACAATTTTTTATTTAACATTAAAGGCATATGAAAAATTATTTTTAAACCAACCGTTCCATTACCAAAAAGTAGGTATAATATATTTTTACAGTGGGTGCATATGAGTATTATGTTTGTGTCGATTTTTTGTTTCAAAGTTAAATAAAAATTTTTAATACGATATAAAACTAAAGAAATAATAAAAAATCTCCTTAAAACTTTTCAAAAGCTTTTTAGGAATTCCCATAGTATAATAAGTACCAGGTACATCCATGTGTTCATTAGGGAGAGTTGTCATTATTTACCGATGAAAAGTCAAATTAATTCACTTGATTTTTGAGGTTTGTTTTAATTTTTCCCCTTATTTTCTTTTGTTTGACGTTATATGGGTTTTAAAATTTAGAACAAAACTTCTAATCTATACCTTGTACTTATTTTACCATGGGAATTCTAATATTATTTTAAGCCTACTTAACCATATATTTTTCTTAATTGTTATATGGGTTAGGAAATTTCTGGATTAATATTGAATTTCATTCAAAAACATTTTTTTATTTCGTGTTCATAGTAAACAAATTTAAAATTTATTTGTTAACTTTTGTGTAATGTCTTCTTAAATTTCTGTAATTATTAAAAACTTTGTATATTTGCGAAAACTTATCATCATTATATAGAATATCTAGCTTTACAACATTTCTACATTTTATTGTTTCTATGCCAAATAAAAGGAGAATAACAAAAATCTTACAGAGAAATGACATAATTACTCCACGAAAAGTCGTAACACATTGACTTTTACGTTACGTTAATTTACATATTCAATTTGAAACTCTAATAGGAAAAAACAAAAAAATGTGAAAATATTTTTATAAATTATTATTTTCTGGCTTTGGCGATTATAATCCTAAGGGTGACCGAATATCGGTTTTAATGTAGCAAAACCTTAATTACACTATTACACTATTTTTATTTCGTTTCTAGTGATTTCCCCTTCTAACTGGCAGTTAATAACGTACATAAAATTTATCTTTCATCCAACAATTTGTTTGCTTTTTTTATTGATTCCTAAAAATATATTTGGTTCTTTTTTCATATATTCATCACTATAAAACTCATTTTGAGAGGCATTTTTTTTTTTGAGTTTTAATAGAGTTATGATACCAGCATCAAATATACACATCATATTCAGCATCATGCTCAAAGTGTAACTGTTAGTGCATGTGTCTGATATGCAGCAAACAATTTCCAGTTAGTTCTGATTCACACGCATCAGGTTTGTACGCGTCAAGTTAGAGATTTTCGATAAGAGTGGTAAAGAGAACGCAAAGGTGTACAGACTTGACCCTACTCGTAATTTTTTTTTCTTTCTTTCTGTTTTTGTACTCGTAGGAGTCGACATTATTGTTTAAAATAAACCAATTACTACCGATTTTATTACTGCTACTATAACTATTTCTTTCAGAAATACTCTGTAGCAGTAGCAATAGCATAACCATGTCTTGTAGTTAATTAAATATTATTACTATTGCGAATATTGAAAAATGAAATACGAAATGGCGAGATTATAATAGAATATAAACTTCTAATAGAGCAGTAAGTTATTTTATAATTTAACAATTTTCTTTTTAAGGAGCGGTTCAGGTAGCAATCAACGTAGACTTTGATGAAGCAATAAAGTAGTCGACAACCAAAATCGTCTTCAGTGCTGATTTAACAAAAAAAAAAAAAAAAAAAAATGGTGGTGTTTTGTGGATTCGTATTTTAGATTTCAAAAATTGGTGTTGTTTTGTGGATTCGGAGTTTAGATTTCAGATTTTTATAAAATAATCGTGTTTTTGAAAATTTTGTTAATTTGTCGCTTTCTCCCTACATAAAATGCTACTTTTTTGCTACATTGTGTGCAACTTTAGCACTACTTCTATTGCGACATCACTTGCTACTTTACTGCTGCATCTTTTGCTATCTTTACTGCTGTTAGTACTCTGCTTTAATTATTATACTATTACTTTAGCTACTGCTATTGTATTTGCAAATATTGAAGGCTTAAATATGTTCATTTATTTGATAATCAAACTCACAACAAAAATCCAATGTATGTACAAAACGTCAACGTAAAACCACAATGACAAACGCTATGCATTACTGTTCATGGTACGACTTAAATAGTGTTGTGAGGGTACACGAATTCAAAGCTATACACCCCAGTCAGTACTTATTCGATACAGTAAAATAAATTTTCAATGCTCTAGTATTTGAAAATAACGTCGTGGAGTCTGCGAGAATTTGTAATGGTTTTTTGTGTGTCGTATGTGGCGTACGCATTTTAAGAATTGTTTTTACAATATTATCAAAAAAAATGAACATACAAAATATTTCTTACACACATATCCAAAACTCACATTAAAAAAAGTGTCTATTTTGTATTCCCATTCTCATTGCTGCGGGTGTTTTTCATTTTCTTGCTAATTGCTAAGAATGTTTTTAATACTCTGTCGTGTGTACCCTCTAGAGGGTTAATGAATGTAGAAGTTGGTAACGCTGTAAATAGATAGAAAGAGACAAAGGCAGGGTAGAGAAAAGAGATGAAGTAGAAATTGTAGCAAGAAGAGGAAAAGTAAACAAATAAATACACAAGCAAACAAACAGGATAAAAACTAAATTGCTGAAAGTTTTTGCTTGGAAAATTATATTCGACGACATTTTGCTCGACCGAGGTTTCTTGGTTGCCAAAGAGCAAAATGTCGGCCTTTTTCTGCTTTTTCTGAGGTCAAGAAATGATGTGGCAAGTGGTGGCTAAGAAAAAAGGGGTTTTAAAATAAAATACTAATTTGGAAACAAAGTGTTAGTAAAAGACTAATTTAAAGAAAAAAAAAGTTTTAAGTGAAAAGTTTGTTAGTTGCCAGTAAATGTAATAAAATTTCATTTCATTAAAAAGACAACAAGTCAAGAAAAAGAAGTTTATTTAACATTTATAGAAAAAAAATAGCATCAGATGATTGCAATTAAAATATGGAAAATTCAATGACTTGATGCATAGAAACTTGCATCAAGAATTTAAAATCTAAAGTTAAACAAACATTTTGTAAAATCAGAAAGCTTAAAACTATAATTTGTAAAGTTTGTAAAACAGAAAAAAAAGATTAAATGCGAAACTTTTAAAACTGAACTTAAAATTTAAAAATATAAGTAACAGCCACCACCTCATCGCCGCCACATCCATCGTGGGACAGGAATCTCTCAGCTACACACCATCCCCACCAGGGTTTAGGTATCCTGCCATTTGTTTTGACCCGGACTGATACGACGGACAACTAAACGGACGAAATATATAAAATATATATATTAGTTTGGGAAATAGGGGAAACTGACTTCATTTTTTTACCTTCCTAGTCAGTCCCTAGAGGCGTATTTGCCCAGGTGCGCGTAAAAATAGGGTTGAGCTCAGGCCTGTAAGTCGTAGGGTAGTTGCCCAGGAGGTAATAGTTGTTTTCCTTATCCTAGAAGAAAGAAAGAAACTTATATATGTATTGGTTTTTTTTTGTTATTGAAATGAGACCATACTCACCTCGTACCGCAATAATTAATTAGGACACGTTACGGACCGACGGCAGCTCCTGTCATCCAGCCTATTCTGGGGGGAGAGAAAGGAGGGAAAAAAATAATAATTATTATTAACAATTGTTTTTATTGCTTTTTTTCATGTGCGTTGAAGTCAAATAATTTTTCAATAAAGCTTTACATTTTTTTGTGTATCATGAATTTGAAAATGAAATTTTAATGCGTTTTCTTTAAAAATAATGAGCAGTTAAACTCATTAGGGTGAACACAATAGGAGGGTGATGGTAAGGTAAACGGTAGATTTTGGGATGATCACATTTTTTCCAGGTCATCACGGTGAAGTCCGAAAGGGTTTCAGGTGGGAGGGCAGAAGTTGGCATTACACCCGCCAACTCCACTCTCAGGTAAAAGGTTCCACTCACAGGTGAGTACACGGTGCAAAATGTGTTGATAGTGGCGATAGATCCGTTATTTTTTGTCTTAACTGCGTTCACTTTCGGGCTCCTTTTATTTTACCTTTGTTTTAATATCCCAAATTATCTGGCATGATTTTTTTTGTAGCAGCTAAGTGCCTGATTGGTTGGCAAGAACCACCCCAATACGGCGAGCCCTAGCCGGACTTACGCCAGCATGCCAGCGCCGCCAACAATCTGGCCACACCTGACCGTATGGTTTTCTTTTGTGTTTCCTTTTAAACACCAGCTGCTACTGCTACAACTGGCTTCTCATTTGACTTACAAAAAGTAAAACATTTGTGTTTTGCTTCTACACACACACGCAGTATTTCTTTGTGACAACGACACTACATTATGTCAAATGGAATTGTTCAGGCCTCTTGTATACAAAACAGCAGCAAACGAAATTTTAAGACTCAGCTACTACGGAAATCTAACACTACAACTATCGCTTAGAAAGGTATCAGCAGTGGTGTTAAAAATTTCACTCCATGTTCTTTACGTTTTTTAACTAGACTATTTAGTAAATTTTCGTCGATTATGCTACTAGTACTTTTAGTTAATGTGCTGTTTTCACAACACAAGTGACTGAACGTGTAGTAAAATTTATATGAAAAACAATAAAGAAAACTAGGTGCTTTCCATATACATTTCACCAAACGTTCAATGACTTGTGTTGTGAAAACAGCACATAAGTTTTCAAATACTGCTGCACTTGAGTTTAAGTTCAAGGGAAAGAAATAGAAAATTTACAATACAAACTGTTTGCTTATGAACGTACATGCAAATTCAAAAGAAATTTTAACAAAAACTGACCAGCTTAAGCTGATGCGTGTGAGTCAGTATTTATTGATTAGACATTCAATGCAAAGTGTTGGCAGAAACAGATACTGACGAACATGAGTTAGGATCTTATTAATACAATTTGAAGTTCAACACAAATAAACATTTATATGCGAGACAAATTGGCATTAGATACACTTGTTTGATGGAGGGGCGTGATAATAATATGTACGTAACATTGAATTCATGTATTTGATGCATGTATGAAACATTTAATGAACAATTTAGCTGGAAAATGTTTTAAACAGATACAGATGGTACTTTTAGATAGATGGATACTGGTTGTGTTTTAATGTCATTTAAATCAATGTTGCTGGTTCTTGCAGAATTGTTTAGATGTCGTCTTTGTAGATAAAAAAGTTTGTTACACAAATTTTTTTCGTTTTTTTTTTTTAGTTTCAGTTTTATTGTATAAGATTTGTCATAAATAAAAAGAATTCGTTTAAATATGTTTAAATTTCATTATATAATCTTAAGTACATTATCATGCAGTGCAAAGTACTTTGTTAATAGTAAAATGTTATTTTAGTAGATTTATTTAGAAGTTTTTTGTTTTACTTTTTTTCGAGTATAAATTAAATCACTCAAGCATAAATTGATGCTTGAGGAAGTTGTTTATGGAATAAAAAAAAATCTATAAAAGCTAATAAAATTTTTAAACCAATTTTTATACTTAAATAAACAAACATTGAAATGTTGAAACAATTCTGAAAAAATCACAAAAAAATACAGTGAGAAAAAAATATATGATAAAATACTGCAAATATACGTAAAAGTAATTTACATACAACTTCCCGGGAGCTGTTCCCCTTTCCTATTTTTACAATTATATTTAAATAGAAAAAAGGTAGAAGGGAAAAAACTTCCGGGGCATTTTTGTTTTTAATTGGGTTAATAATACAGATAATTTTATAACTAACAGGGTTCTTCTATAATAACATGCTGGTAAATTTTTTTCAATTGCGGCTTTCCCGGGAAATTTTGTCTTTAGTTATTTTATCCACTCAAATTTCATTTAATGCTTATTTAGCTAATTTTCGATAATAGACTTTATAAAGGGCATATGGTAAATTATAGACCGATCTTCTTCACAAAATCTTAGTCTTATCAAACGGTAATGGGCTAAATAAAACAACAATATTATTATTTTTATTATTATTTAATGCATAGAGTAACTTCGGGTATTGTGGAATAGGCGGGCAAAGTGGAACCCCCCTTTATTTCCTTAAATAAATGTTATTTAGAAACGCTACCTGTATGTTAACATAGCTTACAGAAAAATATTAACATTACGGCTTTGGCTATGCAAATGGTCGCACTGTTAGTGTTTTATCGATCTGTAAGGGAAAACAGGTGTTGTAATTTTGCTCTAAATTATTTGTGATTTTTTATTAAGTTTACAAATTGTTTACTTAATAATCCTTTTAATTGGTAAGTGTGGCAATTTAATAAATTGTGTAATATTCATAAGATTTGTTTTAAAAAATTTGCCAGTCGGCTAATGTGGAATAACTGAATGCGGGTTTTGTGGAACACTATTCCACCAATAGCCATGAAGGCTGCGGAATAATTTTTAATGAATTTTGATTTTTAAACAACAAGTTTTGCCAAAAAAAGAGGTCTTATGCTCTTAATTAATTAAAATTAAAAAGAATTATACGGTTAACTGAATTTGTTTTTATATTAATATTTTGTTTCTGGTAATTGTTAAAATGTTATAGTATTCCATATTACCCTCCAATTTTTAAAATCATGGCTTTTGAGGTACCTCAGATTTTTCATTAATAACTTTTTTTTACGTATTAAGAAAATATAAATTGCGTAATGAACTTAGATATGCAATAGACTTGAAAACACATTGCAATTAGTCCGATGAACAGTTTGCTTATACTTTTCTTAAGATTGCCAAAGCAAAACTAGAGTTCCACAATACCCCAAGTTACTCTACTCAAAATTAGATGGGACCTGTGATAAATTATGAATTGTTCTTTACGAACTTTAGTAGTATGATTTCGAGTCTTATTAAACTAGATAAGACCAAATTTTACGTCAAAAAAATCTTCGTTACGCTTATAGCCATACTAACAACATTTCCGAAAGTGGTCTTTACAGAGGGACTCAGGAAAGATCTTCACGAAATTTTGTGACATATAAAACGAATTTGTGGAAATTGAATAAAAATCGGTGCATTCCGCCACCAATTTCTGTTAACTCTTGCCAATTTTTAAGAAGGTTATTAAACATTTTGGTGCATAGCTGTTTTCCTAATGAAACCGTTCTGATGGGTTTCAATTCAAAACTGCTAGAAACTAGAAATAATTTTACATCCAAGTTGTTCTTTTCTGGTAAGTCGTTCGGAAGTTGGCGTGATTTTAACAGACGGACATGGCTAAATCGACTAAGAATTACTCAAGGACCCAGAATATCCATACATACTTTATGGGGTCTTAGCATAGATGGGGGTAGTGCACTCATTTGGCAGTTTCAACTCACAGTTAGTGATAGTGCAAAATTATTGCAATCATTTTGTTGATGTTGAGTGATGAATTGAAAGTTCGCAGCCTCACTAAACATGAGTGATAGTGATGCTAAAAAATTTTGCATTTTAAAAAAAAAAGTTTGATTTAAGAGAAAGCAATCATTAGTTTATTGCAACTTTTTTAATCTTCACTCATTTGAGTGCAACTTTAAATTTTGCACTAAATTTACAAACAAAAAACTTGTTTTTTCATTAATAAATCCATGAGATATTCCGTTATTGACAAATTATTGACATGTTGTTTAAATTCCTTTCTTGTGCATATCATAACAAGAATAAAAAAAAATGCTCATACAAAATTACATTTTTCAAATTTAAGTGAGAATCTGTTTATATGCAGCTTTTTTGATTGCAAGTACAAATGTTTAGTGACAATTCGTTTAGTGATAGTGAAAAAATTTGCAATATCACAAATTTTTTCAGTGGTAGTTAAAAAATTGCAAACATCACTAAAGCTGATAAAAAAAGAGTGCAAACTAATTTTGTTGATTTAAATCAAAATTAAGTGCACTACCCTCAACTATGGGTCTTAGATGAATATTAAAAAAGTTTTACATGAAATCACAAACCGGGAAAATTACAAAATTACAAAACTATAAATAAAATTTTTCTGTATCAGGTTTTCTTCTGCTAAACTTTTTTTTTAACTGCGACCTCTTCCCAAAATTGTTCACCATTTAATGAAATTGAATTTATATATATATATATATGTTCCCGAAGATGCTATAAGGAGCATAGGGCCCCAAAAAAATGAGGTTTCATTAATAAGTTTTATTTAAGATGTGGTAGATTATTAGGCTTCCGCATCCGATCCTGGTGCTGGGGCTGCCAGCAACCTCCAGGCAGGCAATTTGTAAAGTTTTTCAAAGGCAGAGACTATCCGCGTTCCTTCTACTTCCTGAGACGCCCTTAACGAGCCATCAGGATACTTTACAGAAACTAAGTTTCAGAAATTCTTCCTACTGACCTGAGACGTCTTTCGACCATTCAGGTTACTTAGCCGCCTTCTCACTCTAGCTAGCCTCTGAACGGGTGTTCTAAAGCCATTGCCCGGGGAATACCTGGTAAAAACCGGAGGTAGTGAGCTGCTTTGACTGTGAAGCAAAGGAATCATCCTTGGTCACTCCCACGTGAGTGGCAATCAAGAACTTTCAACCTTTACTTGTCATAGTCCATCCCCCAAGGAAATTGAATTTGACTAAAAGAAATTTGAATTGGGATTTTTAGTGGTAAAATATTTCCTGGAATTATAATCAAACCCATTAAGTTTACTTCTTTTCAAAATCAAAGAAAATACAGTTCAATAAAAATTAATTTTATACAAGTGTACGAATAACGAAAATATTTCCACTACTCGAAATTTATTTTCAAAAAGCATATCAATTACTTATTTAAATACGTTCTGGAAATAATAAATAGCAAAAAAATAAAAGGAAAGAAAAAATCACATAAAAATCAAACAAATTTATCTACAAAAAACGTAGTAAATACAAAAATAACAAAATGATACAATAACAAAAGACCCATTTAAGTCCAATACTACAACAATATATATAAAATTACGTCACTAAGTTTTTATATAATTATTTTTTTTATTTGAAATGGTTTATCTCCCATTTCAAAAAAAAAAAAAAAAAAAAAAAAAAAACCATCCAAGCATCAAATTTAAAACATACAATAATAAACCGCAAACATTAAAAAAAATCTCAATCACAAATATTTCGATACAAAATAGTATTTGTTTAGAAATACAGATAATGTATTCATGATTTTTTGTTTTTATGATTTTGAGAGTAAATTCAATAAATTCTAGTTTAAATTACAAGGAAAAAAATCAGATTGCAATTATTATTAGAAAAGTTAACCAGAAATATAAACACAATTTGTAAAGTACAGCCAATCAAATCCGAGTACTTGATACCCTCCACCATGGAGGGTATCAAGTCATGGACCTGACCCGAAATGGAACACTTTATATTGCATTTTGGACCTATATGTTGCATTTTGGACCTGACCCGCAATGCAACACTGATCAAATGAAAAGTAGGTTTCCTTATGATCTGGCCTAAGCAACCCGTGAAATGCGCATATGAAGAAGCTTATCCCCCAACAATAAATTTCAGTGCATTTATCAAGAATACAAATTGGGAATTCAGCATACAACAAAATCTTGTTAATGAATAAAAAATTTTTATATTCCCGAAAATAACTATAACTATAATACTTCGTCGGCTGATTATTTAAATGTCGTATGTGGATTTTTTGCGGTTTTGAAGTAAGATCGATTCCTTAGGTTTTCCGACCTGATCTTTTATTTAGCGTAATCAGTTTTTCGGTTCCTCATACGGTTTTCGAGATATGGTGTATTGAGTTTTTCGTTTGTGGTATTTGCTGAAGCAATTTTCAAATTAAATGTGTTCAAACTCAACTTACTCGAAACTATCGGAGTCCACATACGACAATTAAATTATCAGCCGACGACTTGTCATTTTCATAACACATTGCATTTACACTATCACTCTTTTACATGTTACTTGAGTTTTTGACATAAATTAATACAAAGTATAATAGTGTAAACTAGCCTTAACAGAATACTACTAAAATATTTCAATCTATATGTTTGCCAAGCTCTGGTCTGCAACCAATTTTTTTATGTGTAATACACATCAGCACAATCGCATATAACCCTCTCCACTATTCTGGCGTGGGCATAAAAAACCAGACAGAGTCATGTATATTCTAAACAAATTTGATTTTTAACAAAGATTTACAAAGATTTAGAAAATGCAAAAATAAGACGGTAAAAAAATTAACAACATGACGACTTTTTTTTATAATATTTTCTCTCTAATTTTACTCGTATTCAAACGTGTTTCTTTTCATTTAACACCAGACTAAATATATTTATTTAACAAAAAATATTCATGTCATATTAATTAAAATTTAAATTTGATGCTTTATATTTTATTTAGCATAAATTTACTAGAATTCAATGCTAAAGATATATAATTAATTCAAATTGATTGCTATTTTTAACTTAAAATTAGAATCTCTGAATTAGGGTAGTTAACATAACAATAATATTATTTTTAATTCAATAAATTAAACTATGTAGATACTAGGGTATTCAATTAATCGGGCTTTTGCTTTAATCGGTTGATCGCTCGATTAATTAACCTAGGTTTTATTTTAATCGGTTAATAATCGGTTAAGTTTGTAATTGATCGGTTAACCCATTAATAAAGTTTTTTAATAAATTAGGTAATTTCAATACGTAAAAATGCATAAATTATTTATTTTTTGGATTTTATTTAAAAAAAGAAAAGCAATAACATAACAAACATAACAATTCTTGAACTTACCCGAGCAAACAAAAAAATAATTCATAAATATGTAATACATATTTTTAAATTACTACATAACACGAGTATTTATGTATTAAAAAATAAACCGTTTGATAATTTTATTAGTTATTTCAATAGTTCAGGGAGACCTTAAAACTTATGCAGGTTTGTAATGCAAGTCAAAATCCATTTCGGCGCATATTTTTGCTTATATCTTCAAATCCTTCGGGTTGATTCTTGTAAATTGTTTTCTGAATATAGTGCTGCTTTATTACTTTGTAATATAAAAAAAACTTTTTACATATTTGACTTCTTCATTTAATATTTTTACATTTTGTCGTACAAATATCACGACACGTCACAATGGAAATGCCCATATATAAAGTACGTTAAACAAAAAGCTGTTGACAGCAAAGACCTATTTAAAATGAAGATTACATCTTTGTTTGTATGAAAACATATTTTCTAAACGCATACGTTTTGCATATGAGACGAAACAAATAATTAAAAACACAAAAAAATATGTTATAAAACTACAAAAAGTTAAACATTTTGTTACGTCGGTTAATCTTCTAATTCGAATAAAATTAACCGGTTTAATCGTTAATCGAAAATAACCAATTTTAAATTAACCGATCAGTTAATCGGGTAGTAATGAATCGGTTAAACGATTAACGGCTAACCGTATGAATACCCTAGTAGACACATTTAGTAGAATTTAATTGATTTTTTAGGGATTATTTATTTCGGCCAGTACTAGAACAGATTAAACTTATACGTTTTTCTTTCTATTAATTGGTCTGATTCATTAAGGGCTCTTGTTTGAAATTTTCCGATTTAAAATGTGACAATAAATACATACATAGTACGAACTTCTAATGGCCAATTTTACAAATTTATCTAAATATCAATTTATGTTTAAAATTCGTTTTTCATGCCAAATAAAAATAAAATTATATGAAAACAATAGTATAATAAGTAACAGTTATGTTCATTAGGGAGAGTTATCATTATTTACCCATTTTTTTAATTTATTTGATTTTTGACGCTTATTTAAATTTTTTCCTTCTTTTCTTTTGTTTGACGTTATATGGGTTGTAAAATTAAGAACAAGATTTCTAATGACTATACCTTGCACTTATTCTTCCATGATGAAAATTATATCTAAGTATGAATCAATATTTAAATAGAATTGTTGAAATTGACCATAATTATTTAATTTTAAAAGAAAGTTTTACAAGATCGTTTCATATCCCTTGTACACTTGCAAACAGTTCAAAGAAACGCATGGAAGATGTTGAAAATGTGAAACTTGCATTCACACTTGCAAAATCTAACTTCATTTAAGTTGTCAAAATAACAAAACACAAACAACAAAGTAATACAGAAATAAAAAATTCAAATTAAATTATTAAAAAAAACCTCTCATTTTGTCAGTGATGCCACAAAAATATTAGAATTTATTGCCACTTTTCTAGTGATGACCTTAAAAATATCGAAAGATTTAAAAGGGAACCAAATTAGATAAGAAAATCTTACGTAGAGGTTGAGTTTCAGCTCCCTAAATTTCTTATGGGAAAATTTCAACATATTCGCAAACTGATTTCAGATGCTTAATGTGAAAAGGCTATTAAGCTGGAGGTCCACAGACACATGCATAAACAAATTGAACGCGTGGTGTGAATCTCCATCTTTATGAACGGGAATTTAATTATGTAATCGTTTGTCAAGATTAGATTTTGATTTTCAGCATTATTTTAAGAATTTCTTGGATTTAAGAAAATTATTGCTAATGAAAGCAGAAAAAAGCAAAAAAATATTTTAATGATTTTTTGCCGATTATTTAATGTTTAACTTGACGTTTAAAATAAAAAGTGAATTACTTATTTAAAAATATTTTTTAAAACTTTTTGCATCGACTGGTTTTTATTTAACTCGATTGCGTCACATTATAAATTCTCTTTATTTCTTCCTAAATCTTTAGCTGAAAGTTTACACTAACTGTTTTCGTTTCAAAGCATTACATGCGTTTTATACCTTACTTGTGTTCTACGCTTTAAACTGCGTTTAACGCTTTTTACGCGGCATCGCTACAATTAAAAATCAAATGTTATTTGTTAACTGCCTGTCCGTCGATTTCGAAAAAAGATTTCGTAGGGCTCACATTAAAAACAAAACAAAAACTTTTGAAATACTTGGCCATGTTCTGGAAATCGAAATCAAGTGAAATTGAAATCCAACAAATTATTAACACTATCCTGTGATTAAAGTTTGTAAAAATATTTCCTTTTATATGCCTCATACTTTTAGCTCCACTTACCTTTACCACTTCTTCTTTTGAAATCAGGAAAAGCGCTCGATTAAAAAAAAAAATATTCGAAAATATCCATCGATTTCAAATTCACGTGATTTCGATTTCCAGAACATGCCCTATTGTTTTTGTTTTGAATGTAAGTGAATAATATGTTCGATCGCAATGGAGAGACAGGGAGTAAAATCAGCTGAGTGGCTCGAACGGAGCTGGTGACGCTTACGAAAGTAAAAAAATCATGTTACTTGCTATGTACAACTTCATTAATGCTTCTTATTTGACAGATGATTAGGAGGCAAAAAAAAGCGTAGAACACATGGTGTAGACCTCTAGCTTTAGGTACGCCAGCAGTTTGAGCGTATTTTTTAAGATTTAACGATTATGATAGGGACTTAGAAGCAAAATGAAATATAGGCGACTTATGTTGGAATCTAATATCTGAAACAAACCCCATACAATGCAAACAATGCCAACGTAGTTTTTTAAGTAAGGGACAACATCTTTTTTTTTGTAATATTTTGTTAAGCAAAAATTTTCTGTTTAAAATTAAAAATTTGCTTTAAAAATTGTAATTGTACACATACAAAAAATGTATGAAAGAGTTAATTCACTTTGGGCTAATGCCGTGTTTTTCTAGTATATTTATACAAAGTTTTCTTTTATTTTTATTTACATGGCTGTTACCAAATATTTGAATAAATCTAGTACCAAATCTAAAAGGACGGTTTTCGAACATCCCTTGAAAACTTTACGCCTACGCCCTTATATAAGAAAATAATACGGGTGACCATCTCTAGGGTGTGGAATTTCATTCATTTATTATCAGAAAATATGCGCATAAAACATGCTTAAAAAAATTCAAAATATACTTTAAAAATTAATAAACTATGCAATTATTGTTACAATAAAAACTGACAGTGTCCTTACTGATTTTTTTTTTAAATTTTGACATAGAATCAAAGTTACATCAAGTTTTATTGGCTGTACTAAAATCTTTATACAGCGAATTCTTATTTTTCGGATAACACAACAAGAATCATTCAACAACAACAAAATTTTATCGAAAAAAGTTTATGTTGAAAATTTTTTTATTAATAAAATTGCTGCAAAAATGCAATCTATTGTTGAGGAATTTTCTGCCATGCTTTTTTTCTTTATGAAACCAATTTTAGGTTGGTTTCATAAATCGAGACATCCATGTCTTTACATTGATGTCTTTACTCTCGCAAAATCATTTAAAATAACCCAGCAGATCGATATCGAACGGTGATTTTGCACAGCGGGAATGCTACTTCAGGCATTAATATGAAAAAATAAGTTTTGACATATTACCTCCGCGACTGTACCTAATGAACGCCATACTTTCGGTCTAATTTTGCACAACTTTTTTGAGCACACCCGGTTCCATTTTGTCAAATTGCGTCGAATCTTGGCTTACAAATGATAAAATAGCATAGGCCAGCGTTTTGACGTACCCAACAAAAAGTAGTCCAAAGGTGTCAAATCACACGAACGAAGTGACCATTTCACAAGCCCATTTCTTGAGATGATTTAACGTTTGGCTAAACAAAGTAATGGTTTCACGCGCTGTATGGCATGATGCGCCGTCTTGTGGGAATCATTTCTCCTCTAAATGATTTGCAGTGACATGAGGAATAAACAGAAACGCGAATGATTTTCCTACAGCGTTCGCCACTCACAGTAAGGTTGGCACCGGTTTCGGACTTAAAGATAAATGAACCGATGACGCCTAAAGCATTTAAAGCCCACCAAAAATTGATTTTCAGGATGTCTCAAGAGTTTATGAGGATTGTGCCCTTTTTAAATATGAGAATTCTGCTTGTTTATATACTCGTCAAGGCAGAAATGAGCCTCATCGCTGAAGATGATTTGATAATAAAAATTTGGTTTAAGTTCAAGTTTGTTCTCATCCCATTCACCGAACACACGACGCAATTGATGGTCCGCCGTCTTAAATTTTTGCACCAGTTGGATCTTACAGGTGTAGGGTAAGATCTTTCCTCAAAATTGTCCAAGTAGTGGAATGGCAAAGTCCGAGTTGCTGAGAACGTTTTACTGTGGCTGAAAATTGAATTACATTGGACAAAAGTCCAATTTTTTGTCATCGCCGACTTCAAAAATGTTAATGCCATTTGATAAAAAAAATATATTAGAACTAAGATATTCAAGAAACTGGATTAAAATATTGGTAATCATGGGTGTGGCATGCTGCTGGAAACAATTTCATTTTTGTAAATTTGTTCAGAACTAAATTATGATTTCTCGCAAACTGTTATCAATAATGGGTCGAAATGTTTTTTGTTATATTAGTGGGATAGCAGTCCTTAAGAAATGGTTCATTACATCACTCACTGTATTATTTATGCCTGATGTGTTATTTAATATTTCCACAGGTTTTATAGTTTAGTTAAATCCGAATTTCAGAGTAGTAGAACTTTTTAGGGTCAAAACGGGTCAAAGAGATTTTAGCACCGCCAGAGAGCTGAAAGTGTCCTCTTAAGACCCCATATATACTGTTGGAACTGTCTGTTGAACACTTTTTTCATTTTGATGAAATTACTCGCAACATAATTTTTGATATTTTTATTTTACTGATGCAATTCTTGAAACTGTCATATCAGGGCAGCTTTTGAGTTGAGTTTGAGTTTGAAAGAACGCGGGTCCATAGAGGGTCGGGAGAGTGACTTGTAGACCTCTAAAATTGGTAACCTCGGTTATTCAAACTTTTTAAAATTCGCGAAAAATATATCTGTTCATGGATTGCAAAAAAATAAACTGAAGCTGATTTTAGAAATATTCGGATAATACGGATTTTTGGGTTGAATTTTTAACGATTTTTCTAGTTTTTAATCGGGTGGATTATGTTTAATATCAAACTGTTATCAATAGTGGGATAAACATTTTTTAAATTGGTGGGAAAGCATACTTGGAGCAATGGTTTGTTGTATTTTTAAGTGCTCATTCATTTTTCTATAAGTATAGTGGGATATTCATGGTGAATGTATATTCGTATAGAGGTAATACATATGATTACTCATTTTTACTATCTCACCAAAAACATTTTCTCCAGAAATACAGGGTGTCCGCCGGGAAGGTATACTACTTTGTTTTGCCGCTATTTTGGTAAACATAAGTCTTGACAGTTCATATATGGCAGTCGTGAAGTAGACCGTGGCAAATTTATTATGGAAAAATATTCGATAAACCAACATGTTTAAATCGTTAAAATATACATTTTATCAAAATCAATCATCGATTGTTGTGACAATGAGAAAGTTACCCACTATTTATCGTGTAGTGAATGATTTCGAAGAAAGCGGGTCTGTAGGTTATAGGCTCAAGCATGGACCACAATGTACTGCAAGATCGGCTTAAAACATTACCGCTTCCCAAGAAAGTGTTCAAAGCAATCCAGCAACCTCAATTCGACGCCGTGCTCAGGAGCTTGGTGTTTAAAGAACAACTTTGGCCACCATTTTGCACAAGGATATACATTTGTTTCCATTAAAGATTCAGTCAAGAGCTTCTTTCACAAGACCATTTACGCCGCCAATCAACAAAATAGTATACCTTCCCGGCGGACACCGTGTATATAAAAATGTTTATATTTTTCGAAAGAAAAAGTAATGAGTTTGCTTGTGGAAGCAATTTTTAATCAATTTGACATTTGTTTCTCCCAAACGCCCTATCCAAAAAAAAAAAATCAAATTTTTCAAACAAAAAAAATTAAATTAAGTAAAAAATTCTAATAATTCAACACATCGATTTTTATAAAATTAATTAATATGTTCATAATTTTCTAGAAAATTCTGATCAATATCGATTGGTAAATAGTGACAGTATTGCTAATTTTGTAAAAAAAAAAAATAATTGTTTTAAAAGCGTTTATCCGGGTTGGGAATTTAATTAAAAATGGTGATGCTTTTGAGTCCACTCCTTTAAGATCTTTTCGGGGGATATTTTTAAGTACACTGTTTGAAGAACTTTTTAATCTACATAACTTCAAAATTTGATTGTGCTATATCAATATATGTCAAATTAATGGAATGTCAAACATTAAAATATCATTTCTATAGTGTAAATGAATGAAATGGCTTCAAATATGAGTAAAAGTAGTAATTTTAAGGTTTGGCATCCTATAAATCTGACGTTAATAAAGATATCATAATGAAAATTGGAAGTTGTGTAGATTAAAATGTTCTTCAACTTCAATTAAAAGCATTTTCATACAGAATGCTAAAAATCATCAAAAGTTCAACATTTAAATTTCTCAACAACTGCTTAGTCGATTTTAATAAAACTAAAACTGAAAGAGAGTTCAAGAAGTATTCTCTCCAGATAAAAATTGTAAAATAATCTCTATCGGTTCAAAAGTAATAGATTTTTCGCCGATAAAAAACGATTTTCAGCCACTGTGTGACGTCTACAGCGGCGTTTGCTTCTGCAGTACGCATGGTACGAGCTCGATTTGGATGACTATTATCCAAAAGAGTAAACGCGGCCATGAATTAATTGAAAGTATTTCGAATTAGCTGCTCAGATGATCGATTTTGAGCGCCGCAAGCTAAACGAAGGGCTTTATAAGTTTGACGTACAGAACGAGAATTCTGGAAATAAATATCCATGCTTTGTAAACGTTTTTCTACTGTAAATTTTTGCATGGTCATTTGCACAAGTATACTAAAAAAAATTACAAACCACTTCATAAGTATCACATCAAGTTTTACAGTTATCCATTTCGGAAGTTCTATACGTCAAAAAACACCCTAAAATAAAAATAAACTTAGTCCATTAGATTGATGTATCTATTTGCTGCTGATTCATGTTAATCTTGATAATTTGCATAAAATAAACAGTCTATAAAAAAACAACTTTTTTTGATGAACTTTTTGAAGATCATTTTAACAGAAATTTTCACACCTTCCGAAAAATTTCAAGATTTTTATTGTTCGCTAAACTCTTTTTTTTTTTTTTTTGTTTTGATGTATTGCTTTGTGTAGTTCGATTAATTTTGAGAACAAAGTCTTTAAAACATTATTTTTGAAGTTCATGAACACTATTTTATAGTGTTGTAGATGCTGTTAAAAGCAAATGTTTTTTTAATTAACACAATTCATTTGCAGATATACATAGATATGTATATTTTAGGCTTAATTTTAAAATATAAAAAGAAATCTTTAAGCGATTATTTAAAGTTTAAAAATCCAAAAAATAAAAAACACTTGTTTATATTGTTGGCGGTATTATAGTAACTGTTAAAAGAAATACTTGAATATTTAAGCCAAAAATATTTATTGATTCTATATTTAAGTTGGTAAATAGCATTTTTATTTACTGCTTTTAACCTGAGCTATACAGCGTTAAGCCCCCAAGGCGCGTATTAAATTTAGAATTAAAATGCAAAACAGATGCTTAGTTTTTTTTTGCTTTAATTAAAAAATTTATTAAAAACAGTTTTTTTCAAAAGACAATATAAAAACTGTCTCAATATTTTTGTATATAATTGTTTGACAAGTACTAAAAAATAATTGCTTTAATTGTTTAAAGAAACAAAACCAAAATTCAAAATTAAACAATTAAATTGCCATTAAACTTTCTGGACGTGAGCAAAATATTGAATAAGTTTATAAATTTCTTTTAAATTCGTAAATACAATGAAAATTTGTTCGGTTTATTTATGTAAGTGTAACTGTAAATGTGAGATTGTTTGGTTTAATTTCGTTTTAAAATATTATTGTTTATTTTAGTTTCGTTAGATGTAGTTGAACTTGTAGGTATTGCATTCATTGAAAACATTTTTTCTATTGCAAATTTATTAAAATATTACAAAAAAAAAAGAAAACATAACTCCCAATTAAATTTAAATATTTTCCTTTTATTTGCTATTTCTTTAAAAGATTGACTTTCCTTAAAATGTTAATTTTTTTCTGTTAGTAAAGTAAAATACATTATAAAATTAATTAATTTGTTTATTTGCTTTAAGTACAATAATTGACAATAAATTAAATTAATATTGTTGAGAAACATCTGTCTTAAAATTTAATATATTTCAAATAATAAAAAGAATAATTGATGGAAGGAAATATATTAAATATTCGCAATGAAAAATTCAAGTAAAAGTTATTTTAAGGTCTTTTGATTTTTGGAAAGTACCCAAAAAAATCGTTTAATTAGATTTATTAAAGCGTGTGTCATATAACTTGCAACTGCAAAAAAATAACACAACAAATTATTTTTTCTAAAGACTAATGCACGGTATTAAAGGTATCAACATAAAGCCCCAGTTAGCTGACAGTAAATAAGTAAGAAAAATCTATTTTCTACATATTTAGGCGTTACGATTAAGTTACATCTTACTGATAACTATAATTGGTCTAACTGCTAAACATACAACAAAATAAAGCAGATGATTTCCAAGGTTACTGCTACTGTCAGATAACTGGGACGTAAGCCAATGACTTCACGTAGCCCCACAGGAAATAATCGAAAGGTGTCAAATCTCACGACCTTAAAAGGCAACTGATAGGTCTATTTTACGAAATCAGCTTAGCGCCAAACTTTGATTTCAAGTTGTTGTAGCAGCGAGACCTGAAGAACAGGTGTTGCTGTGTTGACAATTCTTGGTTGGTGTTCGTTGAAGTCTGAGTCGTTCCGGTGCGAAGAACTGATTGCCTTCCATGTCAAATTGATGGTTGTGGTTGCCGTATAGCAAGTAGCGCCATTCTGCAAAAAAAAAAATCTCGCCCCTTCTTTTTCATTCATATGTTCAAACAACAAATCATTGATCTTGGTGAGACAACGATCTCCATTGAACGCAACGTGAGATACGGCTTAAGTTTGAAAAAATAAGGTCCTATGATGCCACCAGCGTGTCAACCGCATGCCAAAATCGAGCATCATTGGATCAGTGACTGTTTTTCAAATGAAGGCCCTAATCATTTAAAACGCAACGCTACGCCAAAGAATTATATCGAAAGCACAAACAATGTCATAAATATTTTGTAATTTTGTTGTTGCCATCTACAGAAAATCATGTACCGTTTTAAAATTTTCAACGCCACAAGATATGCAGCGTTTGAAATTTTAAAACGCAATGTGAATTTCTGTAGAAAGCAACAACAAAATTACAAAATATTTATGATATTGTTTGTGTATTCAATGTAATTATTTGGCGTTGCGTTTTACATGACTAGGGCCGAAATTTCGATAATTTGGTTAATTTTTTAATCGTTAATCTATTTATGATGATTTGCTAGATTATTCTGATCAAAAAATGCAAAAAGTTAGCGCAGTATGGCAGTTCGATTGACAGCAAACCCTTTCGTAATTTCTATCGATCTTTAAAAAACATCCTGTATATTGGGTGTATAATTTTAAATTAGATAAATTATTAATTTCATTTCACGATTCCTCTAAAACCAAAGAAACTGTGTACCGTATGAATTGATGCAGCTAGACGTTGAAAGATGGATTCCCAAATATGTTAAATATATTTATATTGGACAATTTATTCTTAATAAATGCTAAATATTTGGCAAAACTCTACACCCAGAGAAAAAATATCTTTAAAAATGATCACCTCCAACAAAACTTTTTTTTAAATAAAATTGTTAACATAGTATGGTTATTTTAACCATATTATTGTCATTGACAACCATATTATGGTTAAATTAGTCCTCCATCAAGAAGGCACAACCATATTATGGTTGCCTACGAACAATTTTTGGTTAATAATAATAACTAAAATATGTTTATCATTTATTATAGCAAGGTTGGTTTTTAACCATAGCATGTTGCTCTTGGAAAAGAGGAAAATACTATTGTTAATTTAAAAACAAATTATTGTCATATTTAACCATAACATGTGTTCTTGATGGAGTACCAATTTAACAATAATATGGTTGTCGGTGACAATAATATGGTTAAATTAAACATAATCTGTTTAAAATTTTCTTTAAAAATTGTTTTGTTGGAGGTGACCATATTTAAACATATTTTTTCTCTGCATGTAGTATTAAATTTTTTAGAGTGGGCAGCATTAGTTGCTATATAGTTATGATTTATGGTCTTCAATAGTCAGTCTTCTTTAGGTCTTAAAAACCTGTTTGGGGAAAAAATCGTAGCTGAGTCTAATCTTGTTGATTAGCACAACAAGATAAATCTTATAAATAACAGTGCTGCTAAATATGGCAAACATAAATAGGTATAGATTAATAATTATCAAACTAAGAATGGCCCGTCATCTTCATTAAGGGCAATCAAGCAAAAACTTTCGTATACTTAATTTTTGAACACCTGGTATAAGTATACATCATAGCCTTATCTTCAGAATCGTTTCAACAAACAAATGTTCAAATTGTATCTTTTACTTTTAATGCATTATATTTTTTTAAAGTCTCTACAGATAGATAATTTATTTATATGTGATCTATAAATTAAAAGCCAATCTTTATAAAACGTGACCTCACAGTGTTATAAATCGTGGCTTAATTTTAATAAAATGTAGTGATTTGTTTCAGAAATACTATGATGTAAAGAAGGGGATTTTATATTGGAACTATCGTAAATTATGGATTGCTCAGCACAAAATTCGGTGGGGTGATTTCGATGAAGTAATAAAAATTTTTTTTGAATCTTATGCTTCTTGATGGTGAACTATTGACTGAATATCACAAATTAAATAATGTTATTTCTAGTCCAATAATGCTAAACTAGACCAATTTTTATCATAATATCTATACTTGTAGCGGATTTATTCGTATTTAAATAATTTCCTAGAGTGGACTTTATCGAGGGCATATGGTAAACTGCGTACCGATCTTTGACGAAATTTGACGGAGTGCTTTCTAATCTTATAAAACTATGGCAGACGAAATTTTAGTAAAATATAATTTTTCGTTACGGTTTTGGGCTCACTAAAGTGCTTTCCTATAGACGGCTTTATATGGGGCCCATTGTAACTTATGGACCCATCTTCACAAAATTAAGTGTAATGAGTTCCAGTCATATAAAATGAATTTGTGCAGAATATAATAACAATCGGAGCATTACCCTACCAATTTATGTTGGTTTTTGTAACAAAAATTTAAATTTTTTAGGGAGGTTGTTCCACATTTGGGTTCATTACTTTTTTTCTACATAACTGAGTGGATTTCAAGCACAAACTGCTTAGGAGAACAAGAAAGAATTTGACACCAATATTGTTCTTTCTGTTAAGCATTTCAAAAGAGAGCGTGTTTTTAACAGATGGACAGGCGGACATCGCTAAATCGACATAGAATTACTTTAGGAGTTATATATATATATATACTTTATGAGGTCTTAGATGAATAGTAAAATAGTTGCACATGGAATGACAATCTTATTATACCCTCAATCATTAGAGTTGCTATATTTATTTATTCATCGTTAAATGTACAGCATTTGCTTACTCGCACTTTTAAATGCAAACGTTCTTGAAATGTTAGAAAAAAATAATCAATAACAAATTATAAAAAGAAATATGAAAAACAACAAAATTTTAACACACTTAATCAATAATTTTTCATATTTACATATAAACGAAGGTCACGGTTTAAATTGAGAACAAGATTATCTTCACAGTAATTAAAAGGCTTGGTAAAAATTTCATCTACAAAACCATATGTAATTTAAGGAAGCGAAATAGATTTAATATTGGATAAAACAAAATTTTCCAAAGTTTTTCTTTAAATTTAAACTAATTACAATCAGTCCACCCTCGTAACATTATCATCTGCATGCCAGTGTAAGTGTTTGCTTAAAGCATCCTCTTATGTGTGAAAGAAATAAATATTTCAAATATTAAAATACTCATTAAATATTGAAATTAAAATATTATTTTTTCAATTTTAATACTATGTATTTCAAAACCGATTATAAACAGACGTTTTTTTGTTTTGTTCTAAAGTAAATAATTTCGCTGTTTTAATAGTTATATTTTCTTTTTTGTTTCCCAAGTATAAATAAATTTATTGTAAACAAATAAATACTATTCCTCAAATCTTTTGTTTAAGAAATTTTGTAATTGTTTAATAATTCGTTCTAAATACATGCAATAACCCAGCAAACATGCTGGCTATATTCCAAATTAGAATTAATAAAACGTTAGTGAACAACTTTTGAAGATTAGGTAAGTTAAATTTTTGAATATTATTTTCTCAACAATAGATAATTTGTTTCTTAATTTGTGAAATATAATTATTCCCAACATATTTTTCAATGTATTTTGAAATTTACTTTAATCTTCAATTTGTAAATTATTTAAGAGTTGTATTAAATATTAATACAGAACAGTTCATTTATTTAATATGATACCAGTGTGGCCAATTTGGCATTTTTGCAGCTAAATTTAGCATTAACAATTTTTATTTAGCTGCAAAATTTTCATTTAGCACTTGACATTTTATTTAGCATTTTTAGAAAATAGTTTAAGCTTTTTAAGCATTATAAGTATTTTAAAATGTTGGACGAATAGTTTTATTGATTTTACTTACATTTTTTTATAAAATATTATAAATTCTGATCAAAAATAGCTGTACCCAAAATGAAATGACGCATGTAAATGGACAATTCTTATGTTAAGAAACATCTTACCTGTCTTGTTAAAAACAAAAAATGAAAAAAAAAATTTTATTTGCCTTTTGATATTACGACCTGTGTTGCAACGACCAAAAAATATTTGTAACCAAAATGTAAAAATATAGTACCCAAAATCCAGAAAAAAGTAACCAAAATATTTTTGTAATTAAAAAACTATGGCTTAATTGACAATCGGTCACATAAAAAAAAGAATTTTTAATATGAATGAGAAGGATTAAAGCTGTTGAATAAATTATATATGTCCAGAAAAGCGGAGCGGGTAATGGTAATACAAACCATGCAGCCAATCGATCAGTTTTTGCTTTCAAGTATTTTTACACATACTGCTTGTCAAAATTCACAAAAAATTTAAGCTATGACGTAGGCTGCACGCAATTTATTTTCAAGACGTCATCAAGAAAACAATTTATCAAGATAATCGAAAAATGCTAATCTATGCTAATCCCGCTAACCGGGGTGCCCCGGTAGGCTAGCTGGTAGTATGAGTTCACTCATACTTTCAATTTCAAAAAGTATTAGTGAACTGGTAAAAAAGTGTGAAGGTATTAAAACTAGAAATGCAAAACTTAATCGTCTAACCCCCAAAAATTGGTTATTTTTTAGAAAAAACTAACCAAAATGGAAAAAAGGACACAAGTTCACATTGCAAAAAAAAGTAACCAATTTTGATTAAAAGTAACCAAAACGTCAATGCTGACGATATAAAAGTACAAAGAAATTTCACTTTGTATTTAGAAAAAAATTCTTAGTGTAAATGTTTGAAAAAATTTTTTGGTCTAAACTGCTGAAAAAATAATCACCCCTATCGTGAATAATTTTTCCCTCGTAATTTGTCCCCTTTTCACGTATTTGCGATCATGAAAAACTCCCATGAAAAAGATTAATTCACATTAGAATAATAACGTGAAAAAAATGTTCGCGGGAAAAAATTCCCCTTATCGTGAACAATTTTTTCCCTCGTAATTTGTTCACTTTTCCCTATGAATTTTTCACTTTATTTTTACTGGGGAACAAAACATTTATGTAAGTAATTCTTCTTATAATTCGAATATTGAAGGTTACTAAATTAATTTTAAGGTAAATTTCCGTTAAAAGAGTTACAAATTTATATGTATATTGTTCAACAAAATGCAAAAAACAGGTCGATTGCCTGAGGTGTTATGAAGCTTTTCAAAGACGTGGTGGCAGAATCTTAGACATTTTTTTACTACATAAAAGCGCAATAAGCTAATGTTGAAATCAAACTATCACTCCAATACAATATATTTTATTTTGTTTTTTTTTTTAACTTTTCTTTAAAATATACGTGTATATTTTTTAACAAAATATTTTTTTAATGTTATTTAATATTTCTTCTTTTTTACATTCACTGAGAACTAATAGCACGAAAAATTGTTCACGGGAGTTTCACGATAGCATTTTTCCCTTCGAGGGGAATAAAAATTTCATGGGAACAAAAATTCCACTTGTTTTTCACGATAGGGGTGAATAATTTTAAAACTACAATTTTTCTATAACTTTCATCTATAATAAATTAAATGATCTAAAAAATTTTGTATAGCCATAGAAATAAAATCGTTAAAATTTTGCATGTATCAGGGATTTGCGGGCCCCCTTAATTAAAAATTTAATCACCAATAACTGTGCTATATATTTACCAAAATCTACCCTCTTGTTTAAATTATTATTTTTATTTTTTCGTTAAAAAATAAGTCACTAAAATATTTTTAGTTTCGAATAAAGTTTCATACTGGTAATATATGTGTAACAAAAATCTTTAAAAAATTTTAGCATTATTTTTGGGATTTTTTAAAATTATTTTTAGGGTTTTTTGCCATGTCTAATGCCAGATTTAGCTTTAAAAATTTTTAAGATCTGGTCACACTGTATGATACTCAAACATTTCTTGAAAACAACTAAACATCATTTAAAAAAAATAAATATTTCAACCATTTGGATTTGTACCAAACCAAAAAACATATTTCAAAAAAACTATTTCTCCAACAAAACTATTTATAACGAAAAATTTTAAGCATATTATGGTTAATTTAACAATATTATTGTTATCGGAAACCATATTATGGTTAAATTTGTCATCCATCATTAAACCACAACCATATTATGGTTGCCCCCGAACATGTTATGATTTTTCTCTGCGTGCCCATACGTTTAAATCTGACGGTTTAATACTTGGATGTTAAAAGGGGTATGTACACGGTCAATATGTTTGTGATGCAGGCGAATTCACTCGTGTACGTGTGATGGACGTAATATTCGCCGTCATATCTAATTTTTTGGATTTTCCATCCAGCATCGTCGGTGTCGTACATACAAAAACATTTTCACTATTCCTAACATAGCGCTTATTGAGAAATGGTTGACCGTATACAGACCCCTTAACTCTCAAACAACTTTTAATCTTAAAAAAAATTGAGTTTCAGCAAATGTAATGGGGTCAGCAAACGGTCAAGCCCCTTTAAATTTTCAAACATTTTAATTTGTATAAAATCAAAAACTTTTTAAATTCGTTTCAAAATTTTATTATTTTATTAGTTATTTTGTTTGAGCAGAAATCGTATTTGATGCTAAGTTTTGGAAAAGCTTGAATATTTAGCGTTTTCAGCACATAAAACGACTAGAATTGAAAGAGAGAGAAAAAAAACCATATATGGATTTGAAAAGGTATATTTATAAAAAATTTTACAAAAACATCAGAAAAAGCTTGACTACTAAATAAAATAGCAATTAACTTTCTTTTTAAATTTTTTTAATGATTTACTACAATATAATTCCTAACAATAAATCGTAAGAGAATGTAATTTATTAAATGTGAAATGCTGCTTATTCAAGCAAGCGTTATGTAAAATAAGAAAATGTGTAATAAAATTAGCGGTTACATATATCAAACATTTGTTAAGTGTGACCACAGCTTAAGAACTGAATTTATTCTTTTGTAAGTTCCCAGAGAAAATATTTTTATTTAAAAGAATTTCACCGCCCTATTTCACATTTTTATATAAAATGTTTTTCTTAAATCGTTTTTATGCCCAAAAAAATTCCAAAGATTATTATCAAGCTGTTCTCAAATTTGAAGAACATTTTTAACTAAACAATTAGAAACATATTTTCATATTTTATTTTAAATCCTTTTGTTTAAATGAAATATCTTCTTCAAATAATTTTTTAATTTTTATATTTTATATCACAGATGATTCTTAAGCTTTTTTATATCTAAGAAAATGTTTATATTAAAGATTTTTTATACTTGAATATTTATTCACTGAATCTGCCTAACAGTAAGTATTAAAACTCTTACACGGTGTTTATATTTGCCAGTACTGGCAAGACAGAGTTGCCTTGCAAATTTTGCAGACAGTAAAATTGGACAGTGATTTGACATTTGCTGAGAGTAATTTGAAGTTTTGTTCGCAAAAGTAAAAAAATCAACAATTAAAAGAAAATTAATAAAATATGCTTTGGTTTTTATCTTTAACTTAAGTGTTATCTATGGTAACTCGAAATAGTTGTGTTAAAACTAAAAACTAGTCTCACTCTAAAAGAACATTATTGTTAAGACGGTCCTCGACCTAGCGCGGCGGAAGTTCGACTCTGCGAAGCCTTGTTCGCCTTGTAAGAGATTTTGTATGATCCTAAAGTTTTATAATGTATTTAACATGGACTTTGCGAAGTTTATATTTTACTAGTGAAATCCCTAAGTCTCTATGGATGTTCTCATTTCATATACCAAGCGTTCCGGTGATGTTTCGAAGAATTTTCGATTGTGTCCTCTGTATAAAGAAGAATTTCTCAATTTGTTTTAAATTTATATTATTTGCTCAACATAAAACTATAAGTTTTAAAATGTTTTAAAAACGTTTTTAAATGTTTGACCTGTATGCAGAAACAATTTTAAATTGATTTTCATCACCAAATTCGCCAAATTAAGCAAACAATTTGTTCGCTTTACACCTATCACCAAATTGATTATATTGATTACTAAAAATCGTAAAAATTTAAAATAGCAAATTATTTTTCAACAAATGATATTTAAAATTTTGATTAAAAAATATTAACTGATTCAGTTAAAAAAATAATAAACAAAAATCTATATATTATTTAAATTAACTCAGTCGATTGAAAATAATTAACAAAATAATTAATATTATAATTAAATTGGGTAAACTAGTTATTATTTGTTAGAATCAAATAAAATTTTTATTGAATAAATTAATATGAATAATTGAAATTTGGATTTAAAACTAATTAACAAAATTAATTTTTATAAATGTCCTTCAAATTACTTGTTTAACAATAATAGGTCCCAATAAATTATATCGTTACTTAAAGCGCAAAAGGCCCTAACTAACAAAAAATTAAATATCGACTTTTTCATTGATTCTGATGTTGTGCATCAACACAAATGTCCACAATAAATTTTGGAATATTTCGTCCAAAATGAGCGATTTTGTTAACAAAAAACAAAAGGCCCCATCTGCATTATATGCAACATTGTTATTTGTCAAAACCACGGGTAAGTTTTACAAGAAAAATTAATTATTAAGAATTTAAGACAATTCATCAATTTACCATTTTAAATAGGTTTTTGATTCTCCTGTAAAATTTTCAAAATGTTAGATATGGCCTTTCGGGTTTTAGATAACGATATATGTGTGTATAACATAAGTCGTCGAGTAATTCTTTGTCTAATTCGCCATGTCCGTCTGTCTGTTTGTTTGTTGAAATCACGTTCATTCTTGAAAATGCAAACAATGTTTGATACGCTCGTTAGGGCCCGAAACAACACCATGCAGTTGTTTTGATCGGTCTAAAATGTTTAAATAATACCGAATTGTGCAATTTGAAATTATATTATTTAAATTGAAAAATCAACGAAGATATAAATTTATTCAATTAATATTTTAATTACATATTTTCTTTTAAATAATTTAAATGTAAATTGAATTAAATATATATGTTTGGTTTTTATTCAATGAAAACAAAAAAAAAAAATAATTGATTCAATTAATAATTTTCAAACAATGTATTTAATTGATAAAAAAAACTAATGAATATTTTCTCTGTGTAAGAACGGATTTAATATTAAACTATTTATTAAACAAATACATACTTTGAGAAAGAATTAAATTTCAAATCAGTCTTTATTTGAGTTAAAATACACATGTTTTCTGCGTGTTTGTCGGGACACTGATATCAATGCACACCAAAACCACAGTTTACACACACGCGAACTCATTGTAAACAACTATAATACTCAGTGTTACCTTTTCTGAAAAAAAATGTTCAAAATCATATGGAATTACACAAAAAAAAAATTTGTTTGAGTATGACATTTGTTGGAATATAACATCTAACAAATGCCATATAAAAGAAATCACTTGTTTTTTGCTGATTTAGAACTTTATATTACTTAAAATCAAATTTATTTTGAAATAATATCTACCGTAAATTTTTTCAAATTGCCTACATTATTTCTTAGAACAGAAGTTCTTAGCAATTACGGGCATAAGTAAAATTACTAGTGTTTGTCGAAATTCGATCATAATTATTTATGCAAATATGAAGAAAACATTCATATAAGTGCACGAATTTACACGTTTCGAGCATTTATTTTAGTTTCATCATAGTGGATTGTTTTGGCGATGTACCAGCCTCCGGTCCATATGTTCTCTTCTACTCAAGTCCGTGAATAATTAATTTAGTTTTGAAGGTTCATTAATATAAAAAAATCAGAAAGTACCAAAAAGTATCCTCTTAGAGATAGTTATCAATCACTCTGTACTGTGCATGTAGAATTTTATGTTTCTAAGTTCAGTGTTAATAAAAATTCAAAAAGTACCAGTTAAATAGATTCTCTTTCAATCAGAACCATGCATGTTTAATTTTATGTTTCTAGGTCAAATAATAACGAAAATTCAAAAAGTACCAGGTGAAGAACAAAAAAGAGCCAATATTTTTATCTATTAGGTTCTCATTCAATCAGGACCCTGCACCAATAATTAAATGTAAAAGAAAGAAATTAAATTTCCCTTATTTCCTCTCTTTACTACTTTTTCGCCCTTTTGAAGTACGAGTATCAAAAATTTAATATTGTAGTGGGACCCAATAATTTAACACGTATATGTCAATACTTAGAGAAAAATATTTTGTAAGAAAAGAGCCAAAAACTTCGAATTTCTAAAAACTACCAAATTATATTAATATTTTTTTGATAAGTTACGAATTTGGTACACGCAGAGTAAAATATGTTTAAAAATGGTCACCTCCAACAAAGCTATTTTTAAAGATAAATTTTCAACATATTATGTTTAATTTAACCATATTATTGTCACCGACCACCATATTATTGTTAAATTGGCCCTCCATCAAGAAGCCACAACCATATTATGGTTGTCTTTAAACATGTTTTGGTTAAATATGACAATAATTTGTTTTTAAATTAACAATAGTATTTTCCTCTTTTCCAAGAGCAACATGCTATGGTTGAAAACCAACCATGCTATTATAAGTGTTAAACATATTTTTAGCTATTATTAACCAAAACATGTTTGGAGGCAACCATAATATGGTTTGGCTTCTTGATAGAGGACAAATTTAACCATAATATGTTTGTCGGTGAAACAAGTATGATTAAATTAAACATAATATGTTTAAAATAGTTTTGTTGGAGGTGACCATTTTTAAACATATTTTTTCTCTGGTGTATATTCTTTATTTCTATGTTGATTGGTTTAAAAGATAAATGGTGGGACAAAGAAGTTTCAAAATATAGTTTATTTACCCAGGCAGAATTTCAAAAAAAGTACCAGACACCTGTTCACTTATTTTTCTAATGAACATAGATAATTATTAAATTTTTTTGAAACTCTTTTAGTTTTGGAGATATGAGGTTACCGAATTTACCCGTTTCCACCCTTTTTTACCATTCAAATGGTGCACTCATAAAATTATTACAGTACTTGATTGTGGGTTATTAAATTCGTATTCCGTACTGTTAAAATTTAATGAAAATATAGTTATTTTACGAAACCATTTATTTTTTAACATTTATGTTTGTTATACAAACTACCAAAAAATACCGTTTTCCGTACTAATATTGTTATGAAATTTGATTTATTGTCAGTTAAATTTTATTTTTTTAAAGAAACAACTGTTAAATTTTACTGAAAATACCGTTAAATAAAAAAAAAAATAAAAAATTTATGTAAAATTCATTTATTTTAAATGAAATGTAAATGATCCTTTTTTTAAATAAGTTTTTAGTTGTTTAAAATGAATTTTCTTTGGAATTTACCTACATAATATTTTGAGTGTGTCTTTCTTGTTCAAATCTGTTGACAAACAGAGGAGGAAAGTGTTCTTAACTGTTTTGCCTTTGCCGATTTTATTAATTATATTTCGAAAGTGGCAACGCTGATAATGCTACTTGTTCTCGTTTTTATTAAGAGAAGTAGAAAAATTTCTGAAATAAAAATAGTTCAATGTAAATAAAGTGATGTAAACAAAATTTTGTAAATAAATAAAACAAATCAAAACAACATCTATTACAAATTGTTGCTGAGTGGAATCTTAAGGCTTTCAAAAACGCGAAAAAGAGAATGCACTTACAAACTACGAGTACTACAACTCACTGATGGGTTTTGTGGTACAATTGTACCAAATTTGGCACAATCGAAACGTTATTGCTACACTGGTACAATCCATCCTTTTTTGGTACAATTTAAAAAAAACCCTCGTAGTTTTATCATTTCTTTGAGGTCTCCAAATCGCTTTTTTGTCGATTGTTTTTGTGACACATTCTATACTTTTGTTTACCGATCGACTTAATATCACTTTCTGAATCGATTTAACTACGTCCAGATGGCTGGCGGGCTGACTGGTTTTCTGTCCATGAAACCTTGTGCGCAAAGCTCAGGTCGCAACTTTTAATGTAACTTGATGAAATTTTGTACATTGGTTTCAATCAGCGTTGCCATAATTTTTTGAAAATAACTGCATCTTAACAAAAAAAAAAAAATTGAATTTAACTAAAAAAAAACTGCACTTAAAAATTGACAAAATAAATATATAATTTACAAATAGATATTGGGAATTATTTATTTTCATGAGCAAGTTTATTATATTCAACATTTTTTATTTTTCGAATTTATTCTATGAGTTAAATTTTAGTTATGTATTTTATAAAGCTTTTTGTAATAGTTCTATTTTTTTTATACACTACCAGACTATTATTTTTTATCTTCTTGTTACATTTTACCTTAGCTATCCGTTGGAGAGCAATGAAGTATATTGTATGTACAGAAAAATTTACAATTATTAGACACCAGCAGAACATTTTTATTGTTCTGTCTGGTCTGCCCATGGGTGCCAAATGCAGTACTCTCGAAAATTTGTCCTTGTATTCTGTGCTGGAGGTTATCGAATGGTCGGACTTGACCGAACGTACTTTTTTACATGTTTTGTTATTATGTTTATTGAATAAAAAAGTGTTACTGCTTACGAAATTTTGATACAATTTACATATGTATATCAATTGGTACATTTATGTCATTGAGAATTTTCAGATCCCAGCAGTGCTACAACTTACTGCCTTGCAAGGGAGAAACGGTTCACCGTTATTTTTAATTGTGAAAACTCTGCCTCTTAGTTTGAGACAACAACAAAACTGTTATAATAAGTTGATATTATTAAATCATACTCTTTTATAATTTACTTTGTTTTTGTTTTGTTTATTTTTTATTCAATTATTAATTACATCAAGGCAGAAACCTGTTTTTGCATCAGTGTAAGTGCAAGTATGCCCAGCGGGAAACTCAGAAGACCTTCTTACTTCAAGCCTTATTAAAATCAGACCTGCCTAAAAATTAGTTTGATTCAATTACCATTCGTATCTAACTGCTAAAGAATGCCACAAAGAAGGCTTCTGCTCTTTCGTATAAAAGATAAGATACGTATTCCATACTCGTTTCTATGAGAAGGAGAGAAGGAGTAGCACAGAGGCCTTCTAGAAGGCATCCGTACACCTTCTTTTTCCCACTGGGAGTCTGTGACAGAATTTTTTTTAATTTTAAATTTGAAATATACATACAAACATACATACATACATAAGTCTGACTTACTAGGAAAATGAATGTACATGTAATCGTAGCACTGCTTCTGCTGCTACGAATAATTATAATCTGTAGTGGAATCAAAGCTGAGGCTTTTGCATTTTAATTTCACTGGGTTTTTGTTTTTAATGGATTTAGGAAAATAAAAAAAAAATGAAATAACTACATTTTTAAATATAAATCTTTAGTCAGACGAATGAAAAAATCATGTTTGTGTGTTTTACCGGTTAGTACCTTTACTGCATCTTATTCTAAATAGGAATTAAGCATAGCACTATGCAGCAAACAAAAGTTCCCTGAATAAACACTATCAGCCGTATTCATAACAAAAAGTTAACCACAGTTTGTACACTACGTACAACGAGCCACATTATAATACTCAAAAATGCAACACGTTTTGCATTAATCATCGCTGGTTTTGTCATTTCATTTCATATTTTTTTATTTTCCCTCTTTATATAAAAATTTGAAATGTTTTTAAATTAAAATATATTTAAAAAAAGGACTCTAAACTAACAAAAAACAGTGTATTAAAAAAAACAAATTAAATTATTCAACATAAAACGGCTGCTAATCACAACTTGGCAAACGTTTGGCAGCTTGTTGACAAGAGTTTAGCAAATCGTTAGCCAGAGTTTGGTAAGTGTATTATGAATAAACTTTGTGCTAACTTCATGCAAAATTTCCGTTATGAATACGGCTGTATATTTTTTTAATTGGCAGATTGCATAACAAAATCGAGTTCGTCGTTCCAAAGTTACGAAAAGATGTATGGAACAGCCTCTTCAAAAATCTCAAATTTTAGAAAACAAAAAAAAATTAAAAAAAAACACCATAGAATTTGATATAATGATGATTTTTGCAGTTAGGTGACAATAGTGGATAAAAAAAAATATGGTGTTTATTCAGGTGACTTTTGATTGTTGCCAATTGTAATAAGGAGTAATATAGTCGTCTGTTACTACGTTTATACGCACGGCTTTAGGAAGAGTTAGCCGAACGTCCACGTCCCCTAACGAAACGGACCAGACGTTTTGTTATTTGCTTACAATGTAAATGCTTACCGAATTTAAATGTCACGTTGACGGAACGTCTCAATCTGTATAAATTAGAATTTCATGCCGTCGTTACGTGACAATTGTAAAGCATTGATGGCCTGCTTGTATATTAAATTGAATGCGGGTATTTTCGCTCTTTTTTTTTGGTAAGTTTTTCCAGTATATTTATGGACTTTCCACAAAACGACTTACAATACAACATATTTCCATATATATAAATATACATATGCTTAGATGTACAAAATAAACAAATGCATATGCACATACAATAGAAATTAGAAATATATAAAAGGCTTTAAATGGTTACAAAATTTTGTTTTGTCTATGCACATTTACAAAATAATACATGTAAATGTGTATGTATATGTTAAAATACATATTTGCTTATTGTAAATCTTTAATATAAATATCAGATATTAAATTATTGCTTACACTAAATACTGTTTTAATACCGTTTTAATCACATGGTACTTTTTCTGCGCAGCGGTCAACATTTAAACCTTTTGATATCCCATCACTGTGTGTGTGGTTTTATGTATACTATTGCTTTTTTGTTTATGTATGTGAAAAATATATGACACGTTTTAAGATGTTCTATAAGTGCACCAACGTGCAAGCAGCCCATTACAGTAAGTTACGGGTACAGCAACGTTCGCCTAACTCAGCCTTTATTCGCAAATAATTATATTGCAAGTAGAGAAAATTGCCGCATAAGCAGTGAATTAAATTTTTATTTGCGAATAGCTAACTCACGAAAACAATTTCTGATTAACGACACTATTTGCAAATAAGATTTAAATGTTGCCACACTTTTAACCGTTTTAAGTTTTTATTTCGATGTGGCTCATCCATTTGGCAACAAATATAAAATTAACTAAAAATTGTGCAAATAAAATATACAAACACACAATAATATTTGTTTTTTTTTTTAATTTTTGATATAAAAAAATAAAAGGATTATATACATACAGTGCTACCAAATGATTAAATTTTTCATCTGGCATCACAAAAATAAGAATTTTCTGTAAGAAAATTGACATATACACAGTAATTTAGTTAATCGCAAATAATTTTTATTTGCGAATAGGCTACGTATAAACATAGTATGTGTCGAACCAAGAATTTGAATTTTTCGAAAGCTGACTTTATATGAGATCTATGTCCAATTATGAACCCATCTTCATAGAATCTGACTTTTAAAATTTCTCGTCATATAGCCTCTAATGTGTCTCAAATATCAAATGTGCTGCGGTTTAAGGCGTTACAAAGTGTATTCCAAAGAGGGGCAGTGTATGAGACCATTTGTAAATTACGGACCAATTATCACATCATTTGGCAGTGAATTTTCTAGTCATAGAACAAAAAGGGAATAAGGCCAAATTTCACTACAGTAATATTATTCTTAAAAGTTGGTTGCATAATTTCAAGTCCTACAGAACAAATTTATGGAAAGTTTCATTAACTGCGTGGTGGCGCACACGTTTTTTTTTTTAATCTTTGGAGTTTCGTCGCGTAAGTATATGAAATTAAGTTTTTCTTTATATAGCGCTCACCTACGCAGGCGGGTAAAAATATATAAATATGTATATATTTAAAAACATTAAAAAAGTGACTAATGTTGTTGTAAAAACTTAATACTTATTCACCATTCGTGTGGAGAGTATATAAATTACAGTTTTCTCTTTAATAGCATATATTTTTCTTTTTTAAATTTTATAATTTTGTTTCCAACTCACCTGCAAAGAGAGTTAAATTTTATTCAAATCATTGTAAGTGTAATTTTTTCAGTTTTTAACTTTTCCATATTTTTTCCTATAGTATTCTTATACCCTCTACTTATTGACAAATAGCTTTCATTTCCTTAATCTATACATTTCCTTTAAACAGTGTTGCTAAGTTTTCACTTCTAAAAATAGCTAAATACCATTTTAGTACAAGAAATTGTTACAATATTATATTAATTAGATAAGTGATAAAATTCGTAATAAATAATGTTTATACATAGAAATAAAAAGTACCATCGCATGTTGGGGCAAAACAGATCTTTGGGCGATAGGAAATTTTCCTTTGTTTCTGAATTAATTAGTAGCGATATAAAATAACAATTTAAAAAAAAAAGGTTTTATGGCTTATTAAACTGTTTTTTCCTTAGTTCAAGTTTGAAAGATAATTTAACAAATTTTGTAATATGAGCAAATTTTGTCTCAAAAATGTGCCTACTAAATTTTTTCACATGCAAACTTCTTCCCGGAATGGAACCTTAACGATAAATTTTGGATAATAATGTTCCCCGTAGCCAGTAACCATAATAAATTGCAGACGCATGCATAGTATAGCATTAAGCGGGGATCCAGGGAGAAAGAATGCTCCTGAAAAGGAAAAAATAAAACTCATTTCTTTTGAGATTCTTAAAGAAATTTTACAAAATGATATGCACTCACCCCTCCCCAAAAAGCCTAAAGTGGATTCGCGCCAATTGTTAGAAAACAAATACTGGTATAAATCTATATATCACCTGCGGAATGTAAAAAGTATCACTTATCACTAAAAATGGCAAACTTTTAGTAAAAAATTACTTCATAGTGGCTGAACAAGACTTTATCCAAAAAATGATTTAATATTAATTAAAACACTTACAAAAATTTATTTATTACACTGAAATTGCACATAAGAAATTAATTTAATTCTTAGTAACAATAAAATAAACATAAGAAAATATCTTTGAATGTCGAAAAACTCAAATTACTGATACAATTTATTTATCTATTTTTTTTTTTTTTTGTAAAAGTCAACAATACAACTAACGCAGCATTTTTTAAATTTTTGGCCCTTAAATGTGTCAATACTTAAAAGAAATTTGGCTACATAAAAATAGGAAATGGCTAATAGATTTTTTGATGGCAAAACGATATAAAAAATTTATAAAATCTGGCCACTAAAGACCTTAATTGGAAACACTGTTAGTCCCAATTTACACTATGGAGATTTCTTGCCTAACAGACTAAGTTTGTCTTATTAAATTTAGTAAGAACCAATCCATTTTTCACTTCGTTCCCATACAAACTTCTTTCCGGAATGGGGCCTAAATGGAAATAAATATCTTAAAAATATTATCTAAACTAAATTTTGGTAAATAATGCCACCGTAGCCAGTATCAGTAATTAAATGCACACTATAGAATAAAGCGGAGCTCGAGGGGAAAACTAAAAAAATTTAACTTTTACAGGGGTGTCATAGAAACCAATCTTATTGGAATTAGATTTGAAACCGACAAAAAAAAACATTGGTGTCATGACATCCAATGTTATGGGTTTTTTGTTCGAACTGAAATTAGTGTCGGATTTAGGTATCACAGAAACCAATATTATCGGATTTTTATTGAAAATAAACCAAGCAGCTTACAGATCTTGTTTTTTTTTTTATTGGAAATAATTATAGTTGGTTAAAGTTTAATTTTTTATTTTATTTTTTTCAACAGTTAGTTTTTTTTGCATAGATGGAAGTAAATTAAAATGGTAAAATCGTATTGTTGCATGTCACTGGCAGTAGCCGGCAGCGGGCTGCTGAAAACTCGTAAAAGTATTCTCACTTTTTCTGCACACAGAAAATTTGCAACAGCACTTATATTTTGAATTTATTTATAAACAACAATTTTTTGTATTTTTAATAAATTCGCTTTATATTTTTACAAAATAATAAAATTACACAAATGTAAACAACAAATGCAAATATGTATGTAAGTCAACGGTGGCATTTATTTCATATGTTTACCCTCCTATTCATAAAAAATATTTTTGATTAATAAAAGGTTTATTAAACAAATTTTCATAGAAAATTCGTTTCATAAGCCTGCTATAAACCTAAAATATTTTTTATGAATATGGGGGTTAGTGTTTTACCATTCTTATTTTCTTTTCTATAATTTTCCTTTTATTAAAAACCGAAGTTTTAACAATATTTTAGCGCAAAAATCATAATATAGAAAATTAATAAACAAAAATTGCATTTAAAGCTTTAAACACATGAGCCTAAAATAAAAAACCAACTTGTTTTTGTGACACCAAATGAAACCAATATTGGTTTGAAAAACCGACAATTGGCAAAACCGACTTGGATTCTATGACACCCCTTATTTATATTGAGTTTTTAAAAAAAATTAAACACAATTTGTCAAATTTTTACTTCCTTCTGTGTTTTCTCGGAAGGCTTACCAATTGGTAGAAGTGCATGCTACTGATTTCTATAGTTCTGAGCAGTACTGTCAATTTGTTCAGTTTTCAATTTGTAGTTGTTCGCTGCTTTAAAAAAAAAAACAATAAAAAACTACTATAAATTTATGAAAGAAGTAAAGAAGCCCAATTGCCGTACACTGTGTGTAAATACATTTTTTTTTTTGCAATTTAAGAGTTGTTTTAGAAAAACACAATTTTTGGAAAATGGGGCAATATTGTTGTGGAACGTATTATTTTTCTTAATATTAACGTATGTAATATAAGCTAATTTAAAAAAAATATTATACCTAACAACCTTTTATATTTTCAGATCTTTTCCCTTACAAATGAAAAGTAGACTATTTTTAGAGGAAACATTTTACTACTGATCTCTTTAATACCTGAAACTGATGTTTCCATCTAAAAATAAATAAATGAAAAACTGTTTCATAAATTTAATAAACTTTTAACTTTTTTGTTTCTCTTAAATACGCGAAGTTTAATTAAGACAGCGCAACACAAAAAAAAAATAGTTTGACATTTCATAATGATTTTTATGTTTAATATTTGTTCAAAAACTTATTCCCATATTCATAAAAAATATTTTAGGCTTAAAGCCGGTTTATTCATAGAAAATTTGTTTTCTATGAAAATTTGTTTTTATTTTTAATTAAGCGCTTCTTTCCATACCTTTTTCCCCAACGTGAATCGATTGATTATAATATATACTAAATTAAGAAAATGTCTTTAAACGGATATTTTGATAATTCGAATTGACAAATGTCTAATTTTATTTTTAAACGGCTAAACAAGAAGAAAAATAGCTTTATCTAAGTGCAAGAATAAGTAAAAAGCAAGTTCAAATACCTTATTTGTTTTTTAACTTCAATGAGTTTTTTACCCAATAATAATAATGAATAGACAATGTCAAAACAATAAAAAACAAAACCAAATTTAACCAAAGAGAAGCAATTTATTAACACATTCAATTCAGTCAATTCAAGTAAAATAAGTTCAATATTCGAATATATTTTGAATTTAAAATTTTATGAATTTTAATAATGATATGTAAAAATACAAATTTTTTTTTTTTAAACGAGAACAGAAAGAAAAAAATTAGAAACTTTGGCTTACAAAACTAAAGGGTGGTTCAAGCAAAACGCACGAAGTTAGTTGTAAATAAAACAAAAAGTTTTCAGAGAATTATCTTAATATATTTTTTTTATTATGGAAGGATCTATGACAATTAGGTGTGTGAAACAAAATATCGGCCAAATGTTCGCCACGGCTTCGGCGGTATACCTCTATACAGTGGCCCATATATTCAATGACTCTAATAGTACGTTTCCACTTACATGTTTTGGGCCACAAAATCAGTTTTGCTGTAAAACAAGTGTTTTGCTACTTGTTTTCCCATACATTTTTCATGTTCAAAAAAACCAAACAAAAACTAGTTTTGCTCCAAAACATATCGAAAATTTTTGAAAATCATGAATACAACTCTGAGTTATCCATTATTGATGATTGACAAATTCGAAAAAGTGACATATTTACCAAAATAACCAGACTTTTTAAAAAGGTTAATGCAAATTTCCAGCTGATTTTTTATATTGCAACGTAAAATAATGAAATAATATAATAAAAAGGTAGTTAATGATGTGCTTTTATATACTTACAATGTACGTACAATTTCGTACATATGTATATGTATATGTGTGTGTATTAAAAACAAACAAGGAAATTCTATGCTAAAAAATTTTTTTTTTGTTCAACACATATTTTGTTTGGCTTTCATGTATGTGTACAACATAAATGTCACATTAATTTCGAAAATTCGAAAACCAAAACGAGTTTAACATAATGGAAAGACTTTGACAAGTTTTGCTCAAAACAAGTTGTTTTGCTCATAGTGGAAACATAGTATAAGACATATTTAAGATTCAATGTCGTTAATGTGCAGTACTATCTCATTCTTTAGCCCTTGAATTGTTGTTGGCTTATTTACGTGCACTTTTTCTTTTAAATATCCCCAAAAATAAGAAGCCCAACGGTGTCAAATCACATGATCGTGGCGGCCAATTGACATCGCCGCGGTGTGAGATAACCAGGCCATTGAATTTCTCGCGCAAAAGAGCTATTGTTTTGTTGGCTGTGTGGCAAGTGGCACCACAGGAAGTCCGTTTACATCTCGTGATAGCTAACATCATTCACGGTAACTGCTTGGCCGACCACATTTTCGAAGAAGTACGGCACCATGACGCCGCCAGCCCATGAACCGAACCTAACATCACTCTCTGTGGATGCATATACTTTTCTAATTGCCCAAATGCGGCAATTCTGCTTTTTAACGAATCCACTGAGGTCGTTTATGCTGACCTAAAAAATCACAAAGTGCACGAAATGTATTTTGATTTGAACGCCCATTTTGAACAATCTTAACGCGCTGCTCAATTGTGTACCTCTCCACGGTTGAATATGTCAAACACTGAAACAAAGAAATGTCAAATTAAGTTTGGCAAACTTGACGTTAACATTGTGCATTATGGTTGGATCATCCTTAATTATGTCAATGTATTCAAATAAATATAAGCACATTAACTAATTCAAAAATGATATGAATATTTTCTGTAAACTTGACCTCTAAAACGGGGCTATGCAATAATCTTATTTATGAAAGAATCTCACATTCATTTACATTTAACACACACAACCTTCACGTTGTATAATTAATTCATTCAATCTTATTTTTGAATATGGTTTACTTTTTTCTTTTTTTGAGTGTTTCATCATTGAATAAATATTGTGCGCTTTGAGTAAACGTTAAAAAATGAGTTATTAAAAGCAGACCTCTACTAGCCACTAAACGACTAAATTGGCAACACTGTTTACAAGTAGCAAACCATCTACGTATTCCCTTAACTTCTGTATTTGAATTCACACCACGGCTCTTTGATTTCGGAAGAAGTGTAGACAAAGTGTTGATTGGTGTAATTATTATTTCCGATTTGTCTTACATTTACAATTTATAATGCCCAAGGACTTTTCAACTTAATTTATACAAAAATAAAACTCTTGTGTTCTTGCAAACATCATTCTTAATATAAAAAAAAATAAAATAAATTTTTATTACTTTAACGTGTGCGTGTTCAGCTTCTGTATCCAACCATTAAATTATTTTTAATTTTTTTTCTATAACATTTTGCTAAGTGTTTGTTTTTTGGTTTCAGTGAATTAGAGATGGAAAACGTTTTTAGATAAAAGTGATATTTTTAATGTTAGGCCTTAAACGAGTGTTAAAGGGTTTAACGAGTGCAATTTAAAATTTTCATTTCCAAAAATACAAAAAAAATATTATTTTTGATTAGACCATGTATATTTAAAAATAATTATAATATAAGATTTAGACAACAAACAACAATTTTTGAAAGAAAAATTGCTATTTGTGGAAAAACTTTAAACTAAGACGGACTTTAAATGCATGTGCACACTATTGCTCTAAAGTATACTTTAGAAAAAGTCGAATCTCTTTTTGCCCATGATTATGGCTTATTATTATCATTTTTAAGTGAGTCAGACTAGAATTTTTACACCCTTTGCCCGCAAAATTCAAAGTAGTTTCTATTAACCCTTGCAGAGAATCAATCTGTATAAATATTTAGTCTTACTATTCTATCACTGGTTATTGCAGATCTCACCTAAATTTCTGACACTCGCTTTACCATCACTGCCTAATTCTAAGGCAACGAGTGAATGAGTGTATGCAGAAAAGCAGCAGTAAGCAATTGCGGTTGTTATTGTTCATGGTCATTATTCTTAGGTGTCACTCTGCATTGTCCATTTAAAGAGAAACAAAACAACATTCCACGTCTTTATCTTAAACTGCAGATCCCAGAAGGGGGTTAATAAAATAAAGTTGATTAAATTATGTGGGTTTTATAGAAAATATAAAAAGCTGCCATTAAATTTTAATTAAATTTATATATGTTTTATTATTTTTTGGAAAGTGACATCATTTAGAGTATTAAAAGAAATCTTTTAAATGGTCTAACTAAGAAGAAAAAATTATTGGAGAAACTTTTTATAAATACCATTATGTATTCCCATTAGAACTATAAACTTATGTAGACTCAATAACCTATATGGGTTTGCTTTAAAGCTTATCCAAAATATCTGAACCTTAAATATATTACCTAATTCAGACTGCGACATAACAACAATATTCGTTTTTTCTTTTGATGTCCCTACGAACACTCGTACATGTTCAGGCGTTACATTTTTGCTGCAAGCCATGAGCTACAATTTAACGTTTAACTATTAAACTTAAAAAAATTTACGAAACATCAAATTGTTTCTTGATTTTACATGTCGTGCTAAATTTTTTACACCGCAAATGTCTCAGAACCCTTTATCACTGAACTTCTGTTTCATAAAATATTTTTTTGCGATATGTCGCATAGTGTGAAACAGGTTTTATATTTTTCTCATAAAAATAACTTATGGTTTTTACTCTAAAGATAAAAGTTATTTGAATTTAAATCAAACAAATAGTTTCAAATGAACTCGTAAAATTTATTTGGCCGTAATTTGGTTATCTTTTGTAAATAATAATAAAACCATTGCGGAATAAGATTAGATAGAATATTTCGGAATTGGGTTATGTTCTGTGGCTTGGTTGTGCACACACGTTTTTTTTTTCAAATATACGTAAAGAAGATTGTAACTGCCTTAGCGACTTCCCAGCAAAAAATTATCTTGATTTAGAAGCAATAAATATAATTATTACATTCCTGCTGCTAACAATTGTGCCGACAAAAATTTAAAGCTTACCAAAATTAATTACGAAAGACAATGAGTTAGTGAAAAAGTGCATTGGATTCCTCGGGTAGACCTTCTTCGCGAGCAATTTCATACGAAAATCATGTAATTTTCTTCAATTAAATATTTTTTTTTAATATTTTTTTTCCAGAGTTTCTTTATTGAATCTTCATTTATTAAATATGAACTAACAATAAGTAATCAAATCTTATCCTAATACATTAATTCATGTCGTATTTTTTTCTGATCACGGTTTCTGTTCACATATTTAGCTGTTTATCGCTCCTCTGATTGGGTGAATGCAGCAGTATCTCTTCTCCTTAAGCGGGTGTGGCCGCCATCATTTAAAATATTTCGAACTAGTGGAGTTGGGTGTAGTTCAAGCCTTTTTAAATATTTTACTGCGTATTTTGTAATCATAGTTTTTACCAATTGCACGTTGAGATCCTTGTGGCAATTAAATATGGGCCAATAATTATTTTGGATGATATTTTACATCAAACTCAAAAGGTTTTTTTAGTTTTTACCAATTGCACGTTGAGATCCTTGTGGCAATTAAATATGGGCCAATAATTATTTTGGATGATATTTTACATCAAACTCAAAAGGGAGTAATTGTCGTCCCTTTTGTCAAAAACAATTTATAATTATCTCTGATGGTCCATTTAAAAACCGCGATATTCTCGGTGCGTATGGCAACCAGGGGTGCCAGATGATTTTGATAGAATATCGGCATATTTTCCAAAAGAAAACTCGGCATTATCGGCAGTTCAATTTAAAAAAATAATTTATTTTTTAACAAAAAATAACATCACATAATAATTCAGCATAAACTAAATCACAATAAAAGTTTTACAAAAAAATTATAGTTAATTAAAAAGGTTTTTAAGTTTTTTATATTATTAAAGCCTACATATTTGAGTTTGACATTTTCATTAAATCCTTTTTAATATCAGCACCAAAACATTTGAAATTTTTAAATTTCAAATAATCTTTAAGAAAAAAGAATTTCCAAAGATTAATTTAACAGGGCACATTGAAATTTTGTTATAATAAATTATTCTTTAACCATTTGCAGAAGAATGTGAAAAGAACAAAAATTTAAGGAAATGCAGCCATAAAATTTTCACTTTTAAATCTGAAATTTTTTGCCAAAAAGTCTGCAAATAACTTAACTTAGATTAGCTATCTGAAGTACTTGCATCTTCCTCAATTGCGTTATAATATTAAAAGAATAATTTTTTGTTAGTTATTTGTTGTTAGTGAATATAAATTTAGCTGACTTTTACTTTTTTGTAAGTTCCTATCCATTTTCAAACACAAATATAAAGTATTTCATATTTTTCTTATAGGTAGATATATTTAAATTGAATTGCTTTAGATTTAAAAATGATTTCTTCTTTTAGCTTTGGTTCAAATTGCCCGCATAACTCCTTCCCGTCTATACACCTCGAAAAAATCTAGCACCATTTTGTAGACCGAAGCCTTATATACACCCCTACCCCATTGTAAATTCGGCAGAAAAACCAGAACAATTTTTCGGGCCCATGGTTAGATATTTTGTGCAAAGCTTGTGAATACAAAAGTTTTCCAAAACAAATTTGATTCTGTACAGATTCGAAACGATGTTTTTAAAGTATTTTTTCCAAAGAAGCCAAAGAATTTTTTTTTATCAAATTGCAGTTAAGTCCCATAATTTATTTTATGAAAGGTTTGCCATTTATGTACGTATATATATTTTTTTTTATTTTAATATCGTAAATCTCTACGCTTGTGCGCAGGATACCAGAGTCTCTTCTCTGGCGGGAAACGAACCTGCAACTCCCACACTGATAGAATAGCTCACTACCAACTAGCCTACCGGTGCACCCTGGATGGATGGCTTAACAACCGAAGAACATCTAAAAATACAAAGTTACTCATCAAAATAAGCTCCCGTCATTAGATCTTCAGTTTTTATACCTAGTTCCTTAATAAATTTAACTGCTACTTCCTGGCCCTCATCAATAATTTGCTCCGGCAGAAGGCACATTTCATATTCCATAAAATTACCCAAATCCTCAACTTGGATGCGTGTGCTTTCGTACATAAACAAATAACGTTTTTTTTGGGCAATCGTTTTAAAATATACCGTTTTAAAATTTGCAACGCCACAAGCTATGCAGCGTCTGAAATTTGAAAACGCAATGTGAATTTCTGTAGAAAGCAACAACAAAATTACAAAATATTTATGACATTGTTTGTGCTCTCAATGTAATTCTTTGGCGTTGCGTTGCGTTTTACGTGAATCTACAACCGAAAAAATATTTTTAATATATATTTATGCTTATTTTCTTACTGGCAACCCTTAACGCAAAACTTTTACAGATATTTCACATCATAATATGATGCAACTTTAAACATAATATTTTAAACCTATTTTTGTCGAAGTCGCAATTATTTATAAATTTAATTCTTTCATTTCTTTTCATTCTTTTTCTCTAAAAAAAACACAAAACAATGGTCAATATTTTTGCACCATTTTCAAACAATATTACAATTTTTATTGCATTGATATTTTATTTTGTGAAACTTTACAATTTTTTGTACCTACAATTTCTTTAAAATTGGGTTTTTAATGAGTATTTTTTTTAAATTGTTTAACCACTGAATAACAAATAATTCGATAGGCATATGTAAAACAAACGACACCACTGATGCAAAATTATTTGCAAATGGCGATAACAAAATATTATTAGAGTAAAGACGTTTTGTTTGCATCTTAAACATATTATGGGTGCACGTATAGAATGTTATCATGTTATGGCTATTAAATTATCATTAAATGGTTGTGATGAATATAATATGTCTTCAAAGCTATCAATATTTAGTTGTTATAAAAATTATTATTTTTCAGTGAACCATTCTTAAATTTATAATTGCGATAAACATTGACATGTTTACAATCATATATATTATTTCTAAAGCACTTTTTTTTTGTCGGTTGCAAATATCTCCCATACCACCGCATCAAATTTAATGAATGATATCTCATTTTAAAGCTTATTTCTAACATTAATGACGAAAAATAATTAGAAATTTAAAAATTAATACTTTCATTGGTAAAAATTATATTTTATATAGAACTGCATGATAATACTGTTGTCATTATGATTATATGTTTTTGTTCAAGTGTGGTAATACATGGTCGCTTAATAGTAATGCAGTTCTAATAGAACTGCATGATAATACTTTTGTCATTATGATTATATGTTTTTGTTCAAGTGTGGTAATACAGGGTCGCTTAATAGTAATGCAGTTCTAATAGAACTGCATGATAATACTTTTGTCATTATGATTATATGTTTTTGTTCAAGTGTGGTAATACAGGGTCGCTTAATAGTAATGCAGTTCTGCATAATATAGTATGTATTAAAATCCATTCTGGCAATACCGCTATCTACTATAATGCCGTTTATTACTAAGTCAGTTATATATAATTGCGACGGTTAAAGATATTTTTGTTTGTATTAAGGTGTCGTACGGGCAAAAAGTTAACGATGATCATGTCATTACCTCTAACATTGTAATCAAAGAAGTATTATATTTCTAATATTTTTATACTTTTAACAAAATGTATTGAAGTTACTAAAATTTCTATTAATTATTTTCATTTTATGTTACAAAAATGACAACTAACGGTGCGAAATATTCGCACGGGTCATCTAGTAACTATAATCTTGTTAATATTAAATAAAAATAACAATATTTTATTAAATAGTGCACATTTCCAATTTGAATTTAACAATGAAATAATGAAAGTTCTAGGACATTTTAGCGCCTTCGTTTCTTTTGCACCACACTGTTTATTAAAGACAGTCTAGACTAATTTCCCAGCAAGAATTTTCTTGCAAGAAATTTTTATAACCTGTCTAAAGAACGCAGGTAAATAAACTTAAGTTTATTAAAACTTAATGAACCCAAATTAATGTGTTTATTAAACTAAATTTTACACCCAGACGTAAATATATCAATTTCATCTGGACAGAAACAGCATTTGATCAAATTACATGTACAAAAAAATTCTTCCTTTCTTCTTGTTCATCTTATTTTGTGTTAAGATGCTTAAATATTCTCTAAAATTATTGTTTTTATTCTTTCCTTGCAAAACTGGCTTTTTTTGCTTAAACATCTTTTGTTTGCTTGCTTGTCTCACTTGTGTTGCCAACTCAATTTGTTTATGTTTTACTGCTTTTTTGTCGTGTACGTCAACTAAAACTGTTTTCAGGCAGACAAAGTGACTCTGGCGCATGCTTAACCAGTTGTTATTGTGCAGGCTAAACATTTTTTACATCATTTATTCAAAAACTTCATTAACAGTAGAAGTGAAATTTATTTTCAGACTGGTATTAAATATAATATAATAGGCAGTTATATAAGTAGAATTGAGTCAATCAGTTGTGTAAATTAAGATGGACTTGAAAAATAAGATAACATTTTATTGAAAAACATATTTAGTTATTTTATAACAGATTTTAGATATCAATGGTTTTTTTTTTAAATTTAGATTTTTAATATTGATGTGACGCTAATCTCAATCGATAATTTAGTGCAGTTCTTGTGGACTGGTACAAGCTGTAACCGACAATTTCTAGTTCCTTTATTACCATGTGAAACGCCATGTATTATTACCTCTGCATCGATTGCCTTGCGGGTTGTAATTCAGAGCTGCCATAAGTCACTTTTGCACGATATTTATTTATAAAAATATAATATTTGAAAAATTTTACACTGCTTTTTTGAGCTGACATTTACAGTCGCATTTTTTGCTTTTTCACGACTAAAATGCATTTTGTTGTGCGAAAGTTGACATGAACACTGCTTGATACATATCGTGTAAAAGTGCCTTTAGTTATGGTATTGGTCCACCTTACAGTGTTCAAGCATATTTTCTTCTCTTCTTGTTTTCATTAACTGGGATATGTTTTGTTGTACGATGAAGGTCTGCGATTGATATTTTGTTGGGTCAGAAACATTACACGATTCGGCTTTTGCAGCCGTTTCTCACATTCGAAAAGACCGATCGGTTATACGGAGGTCTCAGAGCTGAAGCAAACTAAGTCAAATAAGATAGTTTGAAAATATTTTGAGTTTGAGTAAGTGAACTCCCATTAATTTCAGCAGCCATTTACTTCGGTTTATTACCGTTACCTTAGGAATGAAACACATTTTGAATGAAACACATTTTGAATGAAACACATTTAGACCGTTACATAACTGGATTAAGTTAAACTTTGCGGTGATTTTCGCGCCAGTTTTTAAATGCATATATGCATTATATTATATGATTTGGTTCGGTTCAGCTCTGAGCCCTTCATACACAGTAAAGGCCTGCATTAATGTATTTGTAATCAAACACACAACAAAAATCAAAAATCAAATCGTCCACACCGAAAATCCAATCAAACGTTTTGTACACAACGTTTGTGTATAATCACAATAACAAATTTTACTGTTCGTCGCACAATTTAAATATGGTTGGAGGGTACAAGAATTTGAAGAAATACCCTCCAGACGGTATTTGTTTCTTTCAAACCCTTTAAAAATGGTAAGAAGTCTTTGTCTTTACTCCTAGTGTGCAGTCTACGATAATTTGTGATGTAAGGGCATGTTCGTAAGTGCACCACTGCTCTACAAATGCCCTTAAATATTGCGAACACATATCCTAAGCTCACATGAAAAAATAGAAAAATGTGTGTATTTTGGTTACCACTCTCATTGCTGAGTATTTATTATACCCGTATTTTCACTTATTAAAGCATTTGCTTTTTGTTTCTACACGTTCAGAAACTTACCTGAATTTGAAGTCTCACTACTCTCCAGTATTTGTTTGTTGCAGCGACACTGCAATATAGAGTTTGCAAATTTTTAAATGTTTGGCATGTGTGTTCAAATATTAATAGGTATTAAAAACCTTGATTTTCATGCTCTGCGATAGATTATTTGATCTCCTTATTTCTCTGACTCTGTACACTGCATTTCTGGCCTTGTCCTCGTCCCATTCATTAGCACTGGATTAGAACATCCGTAGGTATTTTCAATATTAGTAATTATTATTAGCTGTTTTGGTTTGGCTGTAGGTCCAAGTAAATAAATAAAATAAAAAAATAAAAATTCGTGATATTTTCGTTTTTTATATTTTTATTCTTTTCCCAATATTTCGGTAAGCATCGCTAACCATCTTCAGGGGTATGTAAACAATTAAAAATATAATAAACACAAAACTTCACAATAACACTTGTGCCACTTCTTATTAGATTTTATTAATTTTAGTAATTATAATCATTTAACGATTTGAGTGATCACTAATCAAGCTCGTGTTATCAATGAAAGACGTCTTCCCGAAGTTAGAAAAAGTCTTTTTTGTCTAATTTTATTAACATTAGGGGCAAAACATACCTAACAACTTAGATTTTTTTTAATGAATAACGTTTTCTTTCTGATTTTATTCAAAGTTGAGATTTATTTAAATTTAAATCATAGTTAAGAAATATGTTTTGAGGGTAATGTCACAAAAACCAAATTCGTACGAAAGTGAAAATGAAAATGTTTTTAACCTCTCTAGAAAGCGTAAAACCCGCAAAGTTTCTGTTTTTAATACGTTTTCAAATAGTTAGGTGTAATTAAAAACGGCACGAATTGAAATATGTGTACATTTTCTCTGTCGTCTGAGCTCTTTGACACACCTGATTATTTTTTTAGCAATGCGCATTGTTTGCTTTGACCTTTCATAGATATGCATGTCTCACCGCTCTCACGTCTTCTCTGACATTGGCCTTAAACTGTTGGATGTTACAAAAGCGGTAGCTTGTTTAATTTCGATTGCCAAAAATTTAGCGCAGCCGAACCATAGTTATAGAAACTGTGTAAGATCTGGATTGTTCGCTTCCTCTGTCCTTAAAAAATTTATAATCATTGCCCGGACACAGAAAAAATGATTACATTTCTCCAATCACCAAATTTATTCCAAATTCATAATATCAAGCAAACAAGTTGTTGATCTTGCACCTATTACCAAAATGATAATATTAATTGCTAAAAATTTTAAAATTTTGAAAAAATATTTTCAATAAATGATATTTTTAATTTTAATTAAAAAAGTGATCAAAAACCTTTGAAATTTTAAATAATGTGTTAATTTATTTAAATAAATATTGACAATTCCCAACAACAATTCTACATGTTTAAATTATTTTATTTTAAACGAAAAAAGTCAATTAAGATTTTTTGTTATTTAATTAAAATTTTAATTGAAAATTTATTTCAAAACAACTAAAATGTTAATTAAATCAAAATTAAATTTTAAATTTTTTTCAGCTAAAAAATATATTGATTCAATTATCACATTAATTAAATTAAAATACTTTTTAAAACATTTTTTTAATTGATAAAACACTTTTTTCTGTGGAATTAAATAAATGAAATAATACATTTTAATTTATTTACTTGTCTTCAAAGTCTTTTGAATTCAGGGGGCTAATTCTGGCAGTCGTGATTGAATACTTTTTCGATACGAAACAATTTTAATTCTTAAGGGGTCTATAAACGGTCAAAATGCTTGCGATGCAGGTGAATTCACCCGTGTACGTGTGCTGGTCGTAATATTCGCATTAATATCTAAATTTTTTGATTTTCCATCCAACATCGTCGGTGTCACACATACAAACACATTTTCACAAATACTACCATGGTGCTTATTAAGAAATGCTTGACAGACCCCTTTATTCTTTCATTCGTCACTGCACGAAGCGAAATAAATTCTTAACAAAACTGAAAAAAATATTTCAATTCATTCATTAACGACTGAAAAAATTACAAATAAAACTGCTTTCGAATCGAAAAAGTATTCAATAACTAACGACTGCCAGAATAAGCCCCCAGCGTAGGTGCTTGCTATTGAATAGTATTTAATGACTTGTTATGCAACAATGAATGATTCAAAGTAATCTTTACAGGAAAAGAGAGGTAGAGAGAGAGAGAGATAGACAGCAAGAACACCATAAAATTTCAGAAGAATGCGGCGCTTTTATTAACAAAAAAATCTCTTCTTTATGATGAAAAATGTTTTAATTTATTCATCTTTTTCACGGAAGAAAAACATTTTACTTACTACTGAATGTGATTGAAAGATTTTTCTTTTGTATAACAAAAATGGCATCTGTAAGCCATTTCTTGTTAAACAGTGGGAACCTTTTTGTAGAGCCAATAAACAAAATTAAAATTTGATGTAAAAACTTAAAACTATAATTATTAAAATGTAATGATTCAAACACAAGACAAACTATCAGTTTTAGCTAAAGTTAAAAAGTCAGTTGCTAACTTTAGTAATTAAAGCTTTTAAATTCCTAATGTTTGATAAAAATTTTAACAAATAAAAACACTTTCTTAGCCTTGAAAACTTTTACACTTCGAGCATTAAAGTAGAGTTTCTTATTTTCTGCACTTTTGTATTCTTGGGAAGTTGTTAAACTTTTTTTCCGAGAATTCTGGGAATTTTATTCTTTGTAAAGCAATAAAATGTGCTTTATCAGATAAAACTGATTGGTTTCAATTGTTAGGAATTTCTCCAGACAACAAAGTTTAAACGAAGTAAATTTTGTTTTTCATGCGTACTGATCAATAAGAAAGAAGCAAGGAGCTATATTCGGCCATGCCTAATCTTTAACACCCTTCAACTAACGTATTACTGCGTCTTAGACCAATCAACCACTAACACACATTATCAAACAGATTAAAAAAATTTTATATGTTGAGTAAATTTTTTCGTTTAAAACATATTTGCCTATTTAACCGGCAAATTATGTATGTATTTGAAATGTATGCAAAAAAATAATAAAACAAGTAAAAGTGTGATGTGCCGAATCTTTTATACCCTTCACCATGGTGCGATGAGCTTGTCATATGTGAAAAAATACATATATATTATGGACATTAAATAACAACAATGGAATTTATGGGAAAAGTTTGAAGCAGTCGTTTTTTTTCTCATATCTCAGCTGTGGACCGATTTGGCTTAATTTCAATAGCAAAGAATTCCGAACTACATGCGATAAATGACAACCTATCCCATCTTATTTGGGGTCTTCACAAAGGGTGTAAAAAATCATAAAGGAAATAAATGCAATTGACTTCAGGAAACAATCGTATTTATCAGTAGTTAAAGTTTAATAGACCATGTTCTTCTAATACATTTGGGATATCTTTGTACTAGTCCTAGTCCCTTATGGGCTATATTTTACATGCGTGTATGGACTAGTATTATTTGCAGGGTTAATTTTTTTCGCATCTGAAATGAAAATAAACACAACTGGCGCATTATTTTAAAATTTTAAATGACAATGCATTTGGTTGGCTTTGACAATGCATGGAGACGTTTAGGAGGTCAGACTAACAAAAAATAATTTTGGGATTCAAACGGTGTGCTATCAAGTCATATTGCCATAATATCCTAATATCAAACAATAATTTAAAAAAATGTCGTTGTGTTTCAAACGAAAAAGTCGTAAAATAATAAGACTTTTTTTTGCTGCGTCAAAAGTCGTATGTTTTCGTGGTATTATTTAAAAATATAGAATCTGGGTATTTTAGTTCTCATGTTGGATAACATTTTTTAACATTTTTTATATTAATTCGAATGTGTATTCTAAGTTAAATTGCAATTTATAAAGCTTTCATACTTTAATAGTCTTATTCCTTCAATATTTTCCAGGAATATTTTCTATGCACTATCACAATTTTGTTTGTTTGTATATTTCTATAACGAGGCTTACTTTAGCTATCATTTGGCTAGCGATTAAGTAAATTGTACAGAAAATTTATAAGACTATTAGATATCAGCAGAATGTAATGCATTTTCTGGCCCGCTACGGCCTTCTTTAGCATTCTTTTTATCTTATAACTGGATAGTGCTTATTGTAAATTGTATGTATTTAACTTAATTATTTTAAGAAATAGAATATAGGAATTTTAGTTCTCATGTTAGTTCTCTCTAGCTGAGCTAGCTAAACAAGGGCGTCAAGCGTTTTTTTAAACATGAAAATTCTATTTCAAATACATTTTCAATAAGACAAATCGACATTGCGATTTGTCAAATAGGATTTTCCAGCCTGGTGGTGTCGAATTCGCGTTGTAAAGGGTTTTTTCGTATAAACTTTATGCAAATGAAAAGTTTTGACATACAAAAAACGCTTGCCGCTCTTATTTAGGTAGCTCAGTAATAGTATTCTGTGCATAAAATATACTCTTGGAAAATATTTAAGGAATAAGTCTATTAAAGTATGAAAGCTTTATAAATTGTAATTTGACTTAGAATACACATTTGAATTAATATGGTCAACCAGGATGGAAAAATAAAATGTTGATAATCATCGTGTTTTATTGCTTATAATTATAAGAAAAGTCTATGTTTTTATAATATAATGGTATATATAATATGCTATGATATCTCAACTGTTTAACTGGAGAAAATTGGGCTGGAAAGAGGAAAATTTAATATTTTCTTTTTAAGCTAATTCTAAAGACATTTTTATATTTAATTATTTTACATGCAAAACAATTTGGTTTGTTTACACTTTTTCTTTTAAATCTCTCTATTACAATCAATTACTTAGAGAAAAGTGTAAGGAGAACAAAATAAGTTCTATTAACGGTTTAAACATATGGAAAAATCGTACGTTCGCGACCGGTACTTAAGGCCCTAATCATGTAAAACGCAATGCAACGGCAAAGAATTACATTTAAAGCACAAACAATGTCATAAATATTTTGTAATTTATTTGTTGCTTTATGTACCGTTTTATAATGTTCAACGCCACAAGCAATGCCGCGTTTCAAATTTTAAAACGCAAAGTGAATTTCTGTAGAAAGCAACAACAAAATTACAAAATATTTATGACATTGTGTGTACTTCCAATGTAATTCTTTGGCGTTGAGTGGCGTTTTACATGATTAGGGCCTAAGTCAATTAAACAGAAACCAATAGAGATATTTTCTTATGTAAATACTGGATAGAGACCGACATTAATACACTTTAAAAATAAATTAATCACGTTTGAATATGCCGTTGCATTTCGCCATTTTTTTACATTTCAATATTGTCAGCCAAAGTTGACTTCTATTTTGCGAACGTTCGTGTTTATAACTTTCATTATGAATACTTAAGCTCGATGAAATTCATTTTTTGCTATCGAATCGCAAAAAAATGTTAGGAAAAATTTTGTTTTCTATATTATTTGTACATCAAAAGTGTACGAACGCACGTTCGTGACCCCAGGAAATACCCATATGTCGTCTGTATCTCCCAATTAAAAGTTTCTGAGAAACTTCAGTCTAGTCTAAAACAATATTTCGAAATACTCACCACCTCTACTTTATTATTTTAAACATTTTTTAAAGAAAGTTAAAAAGATTTGTCAATCTTAGCCGCTTTTTTACTAAAATTTACTTAAATCCGATTATGTAATAATGCAAAAAAAAAAAACTTAACCAATTTATTAAAACCATTAGCTCTTTAAAAATTGGTTTTCATTTGTGCCGGCTAAATAATTTTTATTGAACAACTTTTCATTTGACGTCAAAATTGGTAGTTAGACCATTAAATGTCACAATGACCTAAATAAAAGCCAACATTTTAGCAGAAAATTCCTGAAATTGTTCACAGCACAATTTTAGGGAAGTTTAAAAATGTTTTTGCCTGAAAATTTCGAAAAATGTTTACTAAATAAAAAAACCCTAGTTTAAATATATAAAAGTTTTACAAACATACAGAAGGATTGCAGACAAGACATGTTGCTTTCATTTTTTATTTTGTATTAGAAGCAGGCAAGAAAGGAATAATATCGCTTAAGTAAAATTGTGTGTTGTTGAAACTAGCATTCTGTGAATTTTTTTTTTCATTCCCATTAGCAAGATTTGTCGACGTCGTCTTGTGCGTAAAGAAAAGACAGTCTTTGGTGCCTTTCACTGTTTAAAAACCTACTTGTAAACTACATTTTTATCTGATGCCTTTACCAATTGCAGGTTTTTTTTTCAACACACACTGCCTTCCAAACATGGAAAAACGAAGCAAGTACACATCCATCCATGAATTATTATACATGAATTTTTTAGTTATATAATAGAAGCTGCATCTAGTAGTTTCTTTGATTCAAGTAGCACTCAAACAATTTAGTGCAGCAAAATGAAAACTGCTTGTCTAGTGCAAAGTGCATGCAGGAAGTTGTAAGACTTAAACAATTTTAAATATTTTAACAAAGTGATAAGAGAAGTTGAACTAAATAGAGAGAAAAAAAGGGTGAAGTAAACAATTAACTTGTTTCCCCGTTAATTGTGGCTGTAGTGTTAATTTGATTTTGTTTTTTTTTCTGTTCGACAAAAATTATATCATCAAATTATAACAACTGGTTTTATTATGTACACAATTTTACAGTCACCAATCAAGGAGGTGTCAAATACTAAACACAGTTTTCTCGAGTATGTAGATATTAAGTTTTTCTTGAAATTTAAATTTATTTTTCAGTTTGTATTGTATTTTTAAGATACAAAGTGCATTCAATAATTATTTATAGAGTGTTTTAGATTTCGTCTCGCGCCTACTCGGGTGTCAACAATTTTTTTTTTTTTATCAGTATTCCATGTTATTTTTTTGTTAAATTTGTTTACTTGGGCGTTTTTGACTGCATATTAGTAAGTAACTGCATATTTAGAATGGAGACTTCGTATGTGTTTATAACTCAGAAAATAATCATGACACCATCATGTCTAGTTTATCGTAATTTATATAAATATATAAAGTTGTGAATGTATACAGTCAAGGACAAAAGTTTACATTTAAAGTTTTCTGAAATTTTTAACGCAGTATTATTAAGAAGTAATTATTGTTAATTGAAACAAATTACAGGCATGACTCGTTCGGGAATTTTGCAAGAGACTCTAATAGTACTTTTTACTTTTAGCAAATAACATTTACTGCCTGTTTTTCACACTAAAATAAAAATGTTCGTTTAGAAATTTATAATGAAAAAAAAAAAAACAAATTGAGTTTTTTTTATTGTTGTTTCAATATAAATTCCCAAGCGAAAATTTTTATATTATTTTGAAAAACAGGCAGTTAATATTAATTTTTCTAGTCCTAGATTTCTACTATGATATTTTGGTTAGGGCTAACAAGCATGTCTTTAAAATTTTGCTGGCGAAGTTTCTAAAGGCATTTCTACCTCAAGTACCTTTTTACACCCTTCGCCATTAACATTTTAAGTCGGTGACATGTCATATAACGTCCAATGTCATAACCTTCTTGGCCATTATATAACAACAAAAATGTCCTTGGACCTTATGACATGACACCTTTAAAGTCATGCCTTCAATTGAAAAGGTCATACAAAAATGAAGCCCTTGATTGATTTCGAAGATAAAGGGTATCCACTTCGAAAATATGTTAAAGGACTCGCTAATGATATATTTTTATTTTAAATTTCAAATTGTTGGTCATACAATTTTTTTAAGTACATTATTAATACCCATATTTACGTAAATAATGTTTAACAAAACTTTTGTGTTCAAGCAAAAAAATCAGTTATTAGCAGTTTGCTAAACCTTTTGCATTTAAAGTAAATATTGTCTAAATAGATAAAGCAAGATCGGCTAAATTTTCCCAAATTCTAAAAACTATGTCAATAATCTTTGGATAATAAGCGGCAACTGTAGCCTTGTTGGACTAAAAAATAAAACCCTCTAAAAAAAATAAAACATTATGTAGTCATTATTTGAAAAAGCTAAGATAATAAAAATTTTTGCCAACTTCCTTGAATTTAAGCAAATACTAGATAGATTATCTATATTTTTCAACGGGGAGATAATAAGCAGCCGTTTTTGCCAATATTTGGCCTACTATTTAGAAAGTTAACTGGATTTTTCTTAAATGAAAAAACTGTTTAATTGCTTTTTTATTAATGAAATTATGGGCGAATACTGACTGTTCATTTTAAAGCTTATATTACTGGTCGCGAGCAGTGTTACCATTTGTCAAGATTTCCCTTTTTTTTTGCCAGTTTTTTGAGATGCCAAAAAAATTTTAATTTATTTAAAATTTTTTTAAAGTTTTTTATAAATATATAAAGTTTTTCAAGTTTTTTTTATTAATACATAAAGTTTTTCCTGTTTTTTTATAAATACATAACTTAAAATTGGCAGTTTATTGGATAAAAATATTAAATGACGTTTTTAGCTAATTAAACGATTTTATATTTTCTCACTCCTTTATTAGTGCAACAGTGTTTAATTGTGTATACTCCCTGTAAGTACAACAAGGTCGTTTTTATACATTGACAGTTTGTAGTTAACTTTGTAGTGCGGAAGAAATTAAAAAAACATGGACAAATATTTAACCAAAAATGGTAAGAATATAAATAAAATTTTTATTCCTATTTTTAAATAAAATTTTTTATATTGTTTTAGTCCCGAGATAAGAACTACAAAAGAAGAAACAAATCAACCGGAGACTCCAAGTTGTTCAACGAAACCTAAGAAAAGGAAACTTGGGAACTACGTAAAAGCATGGGATGACCATATTTTACTGAAAAAATGGAAAACGGAAAAAAATTCCTAATTCATTTTGGTATTTTCTTTAAAAATTTGGCACTTTTGAAAAAAAAAGTTTTTCTTGCGAAAACAATTTTTTTTTTCTGAGATAACAAGATTTTTTTTTTAAATATATGGTAACGCTGGTCGCGAGTCATAACAGCCTAAGTCTGTTTTTTTAGTTTTTTTGGTAGAGCAGTTTAAGGTTTTTTTTTTTGGAGGCGCTATTAGGGGTTTGACTCTTAATTGTCGTTCTAGAAAACATACAAACATGAAAAATTTATACCAAATAGATTTTATTATATAAGACACGCTGAACATGATGTTACTAACTCGAGTTATGCCGTTCTGTTTTGTGGGAATTGATTTTTCAAAAACAATGATTGCCAGCCACAACAGGTTTAAAATAATTGCTCAGTACTGTGGGCAACATTCTAAATGTTGTTTGAAAACCTTTGTGCCACTACAAATCTTCTGATTGTAAGAAAATACCTGATGGCCAATCAAAAACACATAAACTGAACTTTTAAGCGAGAAAATAATAGAAGACTAGTGTAACCCAAATTAGACACAATAGAGAATAAGACAGATTGTCAGAAAACTTGTTTTAACATCATGACTTACCATGTGGTCATAAGACTGAATGAAGAAAGCGGCATTTTTTAAGTGCACACTAGACAGTTTATTAGAATTCGGTTTTTGAAATAAATGTCATGGGGTCTGATTTTTGTTGGACCTAATGTCAGAAACAGATTAACACAAATGTCTCAGTTTTTTATACCCTCTACCAGTGGTGAATGAGTTTTACTAAGTTTGCCATTCCGTATGCACTTTTAATACGCTGCGAAATATGGCCCCAAAACAAAAATGAAAATTTAACCCTAATTTGGGGCTATTTTTCATAATGAATATTACACCATTTTTTTAATTAAAAATTACCCAAAAAAAAAAAGTGAAAAATATCCCTAAAAAGAAAATTAGGTAAGACCACAAATTTGGGGTAATTCTATAATTTGAAAAACAACCTCAACACTTTTAATGAATTTCAACCAGAAAAAAAAGATAGCATTAAAAAAAAACAAAGAAACTTAATTTAAAAATTTGGCTTGGGTTCATATGCCTGAAACTTTAAGTCCCAAATTGATTTAAATAACTTGAATAATAATACAGTTTTGGTCTTAAAAATCGTACGATAGAAAGCGTGGTTAGATCTTCGGCTTAGGATTTTCTCCTCTATGGTATAATGAACACTGGCTTCGGTAACTAAATCTTCTCTACATAGCCGACATGAATTTTCTCCACATTGGTCTAAGAAAACGGGATGTTGATACTTTTCCTAGGAATGTCTTTTTAAACTTTAAATTTATATAAAATATTTTGGGGTCATTTTTCGTTTCTTAAAATTTGCAATTTATATAAGTAAATGAAAAAGAGTCTCAAAGTAAAAATTTTGGTTTTATTTGGGGCCATTTTTCATTCCGTGATATTGGGGTAACTTTTCATTTCACTTAAAATGCAACCCAACGAAAAAATTAAAAAGAGAAAAAAAAACAAAAAAAAAAAAAATGACCCAAAATTGCGTGTTGTTATGTCTCATGTAAAATTTTGGGGTCATTCTTCATTATCTCTTGAAGGCATATTTTCTAAAATGGCACTCCCGTCTTTTACCACAATCATTAACTGCAACTAAGAACTAATGGATATACGTTTTAGTACAAGTATATCTAGCAAAGATTTGCACTTAGTGTGGTTATTCGAATAATTAATAAAATATCTTTTTTCCTATTTCTTTCAATTTGATCCTTTGACACAACGTTTGCAAAAAAAGTTTTTTTTTCTTTTTATAAAAGAAATGTTTTATTTTGTATATTTTCATTGCAATTAAGAATGTATTGTTCTTGTTAGTAAAAATTATGTAATTCACATTTGTAAAAACCAAATTAATATTATAACAACAATACTAGATAGAGCACTCGATTTGAGACATTGTATATACTAAACCCCTGCACGAATGCATTTGTTTCTTGTACACAGTTGTCAACACCAAATTATTGTTGTGTCAACTACTGTAATTTTTTTTTTAAATCAGCTCGAATGATTCATTATGAAAAACCAAGTCTATGTTAAAACAGTAGTTCGTTTCGAACAAATCAGTGTAAAGCAGTAGTTGGATTTAAATAAACCAACTCAATCCATAATTTGATTTGAACGAAAAAACAACACACAACAATTGTGTGTCTATAATACAGTTATGTACGGTAAACTTTTCAATTCACAATCATAGCTGCCAGATAATATTGGTAAAAAATCGTCAAATTTTGAGGAAAATATCGTCAAAATCGTCAAATTGACTAAGCTAAATCGGCACAAAAATCGTCATTGTAAAAAATTACTAATTTTTTATAAGTTTTAAAAATGAATTGTTATTTTTAGTTTCCGTTGCTAATAAAATTTTAATATATTCTGCCTGTTTTTTTAAATTAAATAAAAAGTTTCGTTAAGCAACTTATAATTGAAGTAACACAACCAAACATTTTTTAAAGTATTGGAATTCATAAGAAAAGTAAGAGAATAAACTAAAACCAAGAAATATCAAACACTTATTTTTCACGTCGAAAATCCTGCTTAAGAACTTAAGTCTGGTAAACAGCAATAAAATCACACTTTCTGAAAAAAAAGTTTCGTAATGTGAACCCAGATTAAAGAGAGTAGTTGTAAAATGCGTGTAATAAAGAATATGCATCGTGCTAAAAAAAACAATCGTATTTTATATGATGAACATCTAATACTTTGTTCAACATTTCACGTAAAATGCTGTCGAAACTCATTTGAAAAAAAAAAACGTGTACGGAATATATATGAAATAATGTTGATAGAGTAGTACTCTGTTCATTTTTAAAAAAGTTGCGAAATGTTTCTGGCAACATTTTTTTACAACTGTGAAATAAAGCAAATGCTTTTTATTTTATACGGAATTTTGACAGCTGTAAATAAAGTTTATAATAAATTGTGTGAAAGAAGATTACCAGCAACCAGAAATGTATTTTGAAAATTACTTTCTATTTTATTTAATTTTTTATTAAAAAAACACTTTTTAGTAAAATACATGTAGGTTTTGTTTATATACGCATTTTTTTTTTGAAAGATTAAAAGCTTCAAATTTTGCAAACTCTCGAGATAGGTAGCATTGATACGTGTCAAATTTTTCGTATGAAATAATAGATGTTGCTGAACATTTTTCACAGATTTGGACAGGGTACTGGGCTTAAGACATGAAAATTACTGCCAATCAAATAATGCAAATAAACAAACAGGTGCCCCGGTAGGCTAGCTGGTAGTGAGCTAGTCTATCAGTTTGAACAAAATTTTTCATATGAAAAATCGTCAAATTCAGGGTATAAATCGTCCCATCGTCAAAAGACCATTTTTGTACCTAAAAATCGTCAAAATGACGATAAATCGTCAAATCTGGCAGCTATGTTCACAATGTGTGATCTTGATGTTTATTGCCGATTGTTTCTCAGATTTTGATCGTTGTATGTATTTTTTTTTATATTTTTAATTTTGCAAATAATAGAATTACCTTTTATTTTTTTTTTACTTTTAATTAAATATTTGATAATATGTTTTTGTAATAAAAAAATAATTTAAAATAAAAACTTGAATATTCTATAAAAATATTTTTCATCTTTAATTGTTTTTTGCTTCATACAAATCTAGCTAGTCATACCTAATAATTGAAAAAAAAAACAAGATAATTCATACTTATCACCTATTTTGCTACAGTTCTTTTGTGATTCGTGTGATTTGGTTTAGTTAGTGTGATTTGTTTTGCTTTGTTGCTGTTTGGAGTGAATTCCGTACTCTTTACACTTCGTATTTGGTCGTTTATAACACACTAATTACAATTAATTTGCAATTGTGTGTTCTTATTTATTTTTTGTTATATGTGTTTTGCACAACATAGCATTTGATTCGTTAGCAAAGAGTGAGCGACAATCAGTATTTAAAAAACAAACGAATGTCTTGAAACGGCTTTTAAATGCATTTGTGCAGAGGTTTAGTATATATGTACATATATAAATTGTTATTGTTAACTAGTGTTAATTTTAGTATAAATATCTATTTTTGCTGGCGAATAAGCAAATTATAAAAAAGGCATATTTCCTGGTCATTTTGCGCACCGCCCATGAAATCCGGCGAAATCGGTTCGGTATAAAAAGAGTTATGAATCCAAATGTGGACTAACCACCCTAAATATGTATATTTCTGTTAGAAAATTAAACATTAATTGGTGGCGGAAGCATCCCATTGGTATTACATTTTGCACAAACTCGTTCTTTATGACAAGAAATTATATTACGAAATTTCGTGATGATCGGTCTATAATTTACAAAAGACCCTATAAATCCCGCTCTCGAAAAACACTTCTGTAGTAAAATTTACTCTGTGATAGTTTCACAAAACTAGAAACCACACAATTAATTTTTGTGAAGATCGGTATATAAATTATCATAGGCACCATCAAAAGCACATCACTTAATATTTCAACTTTAGGCGAAGGGTATCAAAGATAAGGCATAGCCAAATATAGCACTCTTACTTCTTTATTTTTTCCAATATTGCACTTTTTATAATAACGTACAAATTGTCAAAATTATTAAAAAGTTTTCATATATTCCGTGAATCAAGAAACAAAAAAATAATAAGCCTTGTGAATATGATAAACCATTAGCAAGACCGGTGATACCATAGAAAATTCTCAGCGAGAATACAGATCCAAAGAATCGTTTGTGTGGTTTCCACAATACAGGCGAATTATTGTGTAGTAACTTAGTTTTTAAGTACTACAATCGTCTGTAATGTGGATACCGCACATTTAATTAAATTCCTTGATTTAAAAACATAATTTTGTTAATCATCAATTTTGAATAATGACACCTCGGAAAACATGGCCTTGATTCTTTTCATTTTTATTTGTAAAATCTTATCATAAAAATGTTTTTAAAAAAAAAAAACTCTTAGAAATTTAATTAATTACACTTTTTTTGTAACAGCACCACCAAAAAGAAACAAGGCAAGAATTAACTGATCATATAACTCAATTTAAAGGAAATTTTATTTAATTCTTGTAAAAACATTAACACCAGTGTTAAGCATTTTTTTATTCAAATAAAATTTTATTTAAATTTGTGTGTGTTTTTTTTTTGGGTATAGTCACTCAGTTCTAAGTTTTCAATTTCATGTTTGCAACTCAAGTTTAACAAGTTGGCCATATTTTATAATTGCAGCCTTTAGCGTAATTTGATGTTTAAACATGTTAATTAAATAAGTAGCTGGCTAAAATAAAAACAACAACAGAACCCAACAACAATAGCCAGCAATTGCAACAAAAACTTTAAATTTTATATATATTAATTTTACCCTTTTTATTTAATTAAAAGAGCACGATTATAACGAAATTGCTATACATTTTTAAAGAATTTTTCGTTTGATATTCATCATTTATTTTTGCATAAAATTTTTATTGAACAAAATAATTTAGATGTTTGTGTTTTTGTTAGTTAATATAATGAATCAAATTATTATATTTTTATTTAAATAATAAAAAAATATTGTATGGGATTGTTATTTTCAGAGTATTTGGCGTCGCTCTTCGTGTAAACAGTTATTTAAAGGAATGATATCTTTAGATTTTAAAAGCACTATGTAAATAGCATAGAAAGTTTTAAAAACGGAACAAACTTGTTTCAAGCAGTTCAGAATTTTTCGTGTACGGCCGCTAAAAAACACACATTTTTGGTACTTCTCATGAATAAGAACTCTTAAAGTTTTAAGTTCCTTCGCACTGGTTCCTCTAAAGAGGGTTACCTCAAAATTTATAAATGTTCAGTAGAGACAAAAAACAATTTTCTTTTTATATCAATTTTTTTTTTTTTACAAAATATCTACTAGAGAAAATGATGTAAGATTTTTACAGTGGGTAGCTATGACCACTGTACATCGATTTCTTGTATAAAATGAAAATTTAAAAATTTTTAATTGACTCACATGATGAACCAGTGCGACATGTTCATTCGTGCTTGAGACTTCCATTTTTAGAATTTTTCATAAATAAAAGTAAACAGAACGTGAAAAGCGCTCCTTGAATATGATTTCAAGGAGAAAACTAGGGTTCCAAATTTTCAACTTTTCCAAGTGATACCCAGGGGTATTTACATTAAAAATTAAATTGCGCGTAAAAGCGCGAAATGAATTGATCTAGAAAAACAGAGTGATACGTATATATTTTCAGAATCTGGCCAGTTTGATCATGAGTGAGGCCAAAAGTTGAAATTTGTCATACAATGTAATTGCCAAATATCTGTAGAATTCAGCTAATCGGTTTAAGATATAGAATTTATATGTCCCTTCGTTGATTAATGAAATTTGTAAGCAAAATGTCTAGAAAGACTTGTCTGTCTAAATTGTTATTATGATTTTTTTATTTTGGAAAACAAGCATGACATTGAATTTATATAGGTAAAGAGCGTAGAAAGTCATAATGAAAATTTTAGCACAAAATTAAAGACATTTAGTTTATAAAAATAGAACCGGAAATTAAGGGGGCTATTTTCTAAAACAATTCATCTCACTTGAAAAATATTTTCACACAAACTTTTAAAAATTCAAAAAAATTTATATGAAAAATTTCTCAACGCAAGGTGAAGTGATTTCGAAAATAACCCCCTAAAAATTTATTTGAAATGTAGAAGATTAAGTTTGAATTAAAAAACATTTTTGTATTTAAATAAAAAAAATTTTGTAATATTTCGTTAAATTTTTAAAAATGATTAATTTTGTTAAATATTCTAGAAAAAATCCATGAAGATGGCACACAATGGAGTACCGAAATATTAAATTGGATAAATTTAATATTTTTTATAAAACAAGAAACGAAACCTTAAGTTTAATGAAAAAGATGAATAATGAAAATTTATAACGTTAGTTAGTATTATGGTTATTTTGTTGAACTTTTTTATTGTTTTTAATGCAAATTTTTATATATTTAATTAGGCTTAAGTTCATTAAATTATTTTTTATGAAGGAAGGAATTTTGCAACATGAGATTAATGTATTAATAAGTTATCATTCTTGACTGCCATGGGGCTTGAACCCACGTTCACGGACAGATTGATGTGACTTGTTTCGATAGTAACCAGACTATATATTCAGAGGTCTTTGCCATTTCGCCCCCACCGTCATACAAGGCGGCTGGCAGTCAATAGCCAAACATCAAACTTTAAACCAAATTAGTAGATCGAAAATTTGTTTTCTTCTTTTTTCCATAATTTTTGTCAAGAATTCTTCTTGAAGTCCAAAGTACATTTTTCTGTTTTTCATGTTTTTGCATTTTTTTTTTTCGTTGACCTTTTTCAGCACAACTTGAAGCATAGAGCTCGTAATTTAATAAAAATTAAATTTAATCAACCTGAACCTAATTAAAAATAAGAAAATGTATAGCTAAAAATTTAAGTCATGTCTGTCTACCAAAAACAGAAAATTCACAATAAAATTTAGTCTAATCTTTTCTACAATCTTCGCTTAAAATTTTCAAAGTCATGCCTGTTCGCTTAGCAAAAAATTAATTAACAATTTTGATTTCATGAAAAAAACTTTTGAAGTATTTTCTCAAGTGGACCAAAATTACCGGAGGGGTTTGAGTTTCTTATAACTTTTTATTTAAGACATAATTATAAATATTTTTTTAAGTACAGTATATTAATAGAGAATATTTTTAATTTATTTATGAAAAATTATGTCTCGCAAGTGGTGGCTATTTTCTGCTACGCCCATACGTACTTTTCGCAAAATTTCGAGTATAGTTATTATTGTTCGGTTGTATGTTATTCCTACTTAATTCCCCAAGCATTCTGCGAAATATGCTGAAAAACAAAGTAAAAATAATAATAAATAAAGTTATAAGGAATTCAAACTAAACTTTAAGCCACCCTGTACAATTTTTTTCTTAGAAACTACCTTCGTCATAAAGAGAGACTGAATAAATTCGTGTGTACTGGTGAGTGTATTTTGAGTGCACTGAAAGAATTTTCGTGCTATAAATGAAAAAAATGCTTTTGTATTAAGTATTATATTTTTACATATATTTCTATTAAGAAAATTTTTTTAATAAAAATGCAAAAATGTGTGTTCTTATCCTTTTTAATTTCCGATTTCCAGCATAAAAATAATAATTTTTCCCACTCTACTTTCCGCATTTTAGAGAGAGAGATAGACCTCTCAAAAGTTTCAATTAATTGAAAGCGCAACAGACACATTATTATCAATAACTTAAGGATCCAATTGAATTTTTACTTTTAACTTTTGGTAAAATCATCTGGACTTAATAGGGAAATATTTCGCGAAAACATATTATTTCTTTAAAACTTTCTCGGTTTATTTCCTTTGAATTTTTTTTATTGGGAATTACGTTCTCAAACGAAAAAAGATCCAAAGATAAATTTCTAAAGGATATCTAAAATCCAACTTCAATTACAGTTTCCTTAACTAAGAACCTATTCCTTTAAATTTAACTTAGAACTTATTCCTTTAAAGAAAGAACAAAATTTTCACTCTTATCATTATACATGTTTGCCTGTTGTATTAGATATCAATATTATATTATTTTTTATAATCAAATATTCGTGAATTGCTCATTTTATTTGTAAAATTTTATAATTAAATTGCTAATTAAATAAAATAATATAGACGGAACAACAAATAAATATATAAGTATGAAATCAAACAAAACTTCGTTAAATATATAGAATTAAACTAAAATTAAATTTAGAATAGATTTACATTTACTTAACATACATAAATATATTAACAGTGTTAACAATTTTATAATAAGATCTTATAATTAGATAGAGTAAGTAACATTTAAATTATTTACAAAAGAGTTTCAGGAATTTCAAATGATTTTACGTTATTTTTTGCCATTAAACTGTAATTAATGAATAACCGAACACCTGCTGCCGCAAACCGATTTTATTATAATTTATTTAAATTTTTTTAAATCATTCGTTTTTTCTTCCATCCGGATTTTATGGAATAAAATTTAATTTTATTTAATTTGTATTTTTTTATTTCATTAACTCACACACGGTCGTGTGGTTATTGTGATTTTAATCAAATAAAAAAGGGGAAAAATTTATTTATTAAATATTTATAAATTGAATGTTTATACATATTATTTATTGTCTGGCGGCAAATTCTGTTGTGTCCGACTGCTCTGCTGCTGCTTACTGCTCTGCTACTGAGTTGACAATTTGACATCTTTTTTTGCGGCCATCAGTCACTTAATTAACATAGTGATATATTGTTGTATTGGACAATATAAAAAAACTTAATTTCATTCGTCAAAGATCACAAGTAAAAGAGTAAAATATTTAAATAAATATAAATATTTTTGCAAATTAAGCAACTCAATTATACAGGGTGGCCCAAATGACCGAAGAGGTTTAAATTCCTTATAACTTATTTAATTATTATTTTTTCCTGGTTTTTCAGCATTTTGTGAAAAGACTTGGGGAGTTAAGTAGGAATAACTTACAATCGAACAAAAATGATTCCACTCGAAATTTTGGGAAAAGTTGTGGAAAATATGTTGAAAAGAGCTCGTGTGTACGAAGCAGATAATGGCCACCTCTTGCGACATATAATTTTTCATAAACAAATTAAAAATATTCTCCATGAAAATACTGCATTTCAAAAAAAAAAAAAAATAATAATATTAAATGAAAATACTCAAGGTCTGTTCAAAGAATATTGAAATATTGGAAACAAATAAAGAAAATTTTACATACAACAGACCGCGAGCGTGAGTATTTTCATTTAATATTGAATTTTAAAGGTCCAATAAAAATATAACTCAAGGAAAAAAATAATAATAATATTCAACATTTTTTATTTTTCGAATTTATTCTATGAGCTAAATTTATAAAATACATAACTGAAATTTAGCTCATAGAATGAATTCAAAAAATAAAAAATGTTGAATACAATAAAGTAGCTTATGAAAAGAAATAATTCCCAGATTCTATTTGTTAATAATTATAATAATTTTGTCTTAAATAAAAAGTTATAATGAACTCCACACCCTCCGGTAATTTTGGCCCACCCTGTGGAACTTTTGCTACGCATATTTCAAAATACTAGAGTTAATAAGACGTGCAAATTAAAGTCATTATGAATCAAATTGCTGTCGGTTGAAAAGGCTTTAAAACTTTTTTATTTTTGCTTTATAATTTTTCTGTTTAATTTACGAGTAGTTAACCCAACTTTACATCGTTGTGGATTTTGAACAAAAGTGATTTTACACGAGGTTATCACACCATAACACACCAAAATCGGCACCATTCGTAGTGATCTCACGAGGTATAGTTCGAATGGTTCGAAAACTTTACATAAAGCTCAGCGACATGCAATTTTAGGTTTTTTTTTTCATTCTTTCGCACGGGTGTGACCCCAATTCCAAGGAATGAAGTTCGGCTTTGCGAAGAAGTTTTAGTTAGCAAAGCCGGTTGTTGTTAAAACAAAGAGGAAAAAATCCTTGCACCCAGTACAATTATTTGGGATATTAAAATTAAGGATTTTGAAATTTGGAATTTTCGGGATTTTAAGTTTTGGGCCAAATTTCTAATATAACTTTCTTTGTGTTTTTATTTTTACTTTACTTTTTTGGAGTAAATTAAATTGGGAACTGGAGAAATGAAAAGAAGAAATATCCTTAATTATGGAGCATATTGTGTTGATATTCCATTAAAAGTGTTGATATTTCATTAAAAAAAATGGATTTCATTGCACGTTGATAAATAGCCCTAAATTTGGGGTCAATTTTAATTTTCTTTTTGAGGCCATATTTCGCAGGTTCCCATTCGTCGTTAAAGGTGAGCTAAGCACGTTTGTGTTTAAGTCGACAACGTATTCTTTTTATTTTGACAATGTATTGTTGTTATCCGTTTCTTTTTCCGTTAAAACAAATATTTTGTAATTCAAAAAGAAGACCCAGGTGGGGCCAAACTAATTTAAAACAGCTTAGCGCAGCAGTTTGTTTTTATTTGTTGACAATTTTAGCACCGTGAAATTTTTATGTAAATTGACTCTAACTTTATTAGGCAAGGGTCTAGAATATTGTTTTACGCCCAGTGTTATCAAGAAATATCATATTTTTGTATGTGCTAATAAATAATATTTTATTTTAGACGAAAATAATTTAAGACCAATTGTAGTTTATTTTTAAATAAACCAAATTTGTAGAGCATAATAAACTGTTGTGAAGATTTTTATTAAAATATCTTAAAACAAATGCTTTTTTAATTTAGAGGTTTATATGGACGTACAAACAATTTTCTTTATCTTTAACATCCACTTCAGTTAAACAATTAAGTTTTGTTACAAATTAAATTTTTGTGAACTTAACATTTATAAAATTAGGCAAAGCTTATATAAAAAAAAAGATATGTCAGTCATATGACCCCAATTTGTAACGAAAAATTACCCCAAAAAAATGAAAAATATCACCAAAAAGAAAATGAAATATGACCCCAAATTTGGAGTAATTCTTAATTATGAAAAATCACCTTAAAATGGTTAATGAATTTTTACATCAAAAAAAGCTGACATTAAAAAAAACAGAGAAAGTTATATTAAAATTTGGGTTGGGTTCATATGCTTGAAACTTAAAATCCCAAATTAAAAATCCTGAATTTCAAAATCCCAAGTTTAAAACTTCAGAATTTCAAAAGCCTGATTTTAATACAGTTTATACAGTGTTGGTTTTAGAAGTCGCACTATAAATAGAATGGTTGGTCTTTCGGCCGGGCGCAAGAATTTTCTCCTCTTTCGTATAACGAGCACGGGCTCCGCTAACTTAAGCTTCACTATATAGCCGGCCTTCAGCCGGGTTCAAGTATTTTCTTCTCTGGTATTACTTCCACTGGCTTTACTAACTAAAACTCCTTTAAAAGCATTTTATCCTCTATGGTATAAGAAATACCGGCTTCGCTAACTAAAGCATCTCTGCATAGCCGGTATGAATTTTTTCCACTTTTGTATAAGAAGTCGGGATTTTGATACTATTCTTAGGAATTCGTATACAAAATTGTATAAATTTTATATAAAATTTGTTGGGGTAATCTTTCATTTCTTAAAATTTACATTAAATATTATTAGTAAATGAAAAATTGCCCCAAAGTAAACATTTTGATTTTATTTGTGGCCATTTTTCATTCCGTGATATGGCGTAATCTTTATTTCACTTAAAATGCAAAAACGTCCCAACGAGAAAATGAAAAACAGCCCGAAAAAACGAAAAAAAAATTATGCCCCAAAATTGCGTCTTGTTGTGTTTCGTGTAAAATTTTGGGGCATGTCTTTATGTTCTTTTTGGGGCCATATTTCTTGCTGTCATTTTGCGCATCGCCCTAAACTATCTTTAAATAACAACTACTATAATCACGAAGTCTATGTGGACGTACACGCTGACATATTTTCCTTATCTTCGAAAGCCATTGCAGTTTTACGGCTGTTTTCTCAAAACTTATATTTTGGTGAAATTTTAACTCAATTTGCATTTGTTTTTTATTTGACAACGGGGCGTACTCGATTTGACAGCGCAACGTTACTTAGTTGACAATGTATTTGTTTAATATTTTCGTGCACGATTTTTAAATATAGAGTATTTCTTACATTTTTTCTGCCGATTTGGCAACATTTCGTTTCACGAGTAATCCTGTCTATAGTTGGATTTTGTTACAAAACTGAACTTTCGTAAACTTTTAAGCCATGAGATTATCCATTTGACAAAGTTTTGTTTTTCATTTTACAACGAAACGCTTTTGTTTGAGACAGGGCGGTCTAAAATTTAAAGCGTATGGTGCTTTGTATATTTTGGTTTTTTTATTATCGATTTTGCAGCATTTCGCTATAAATGTAATAAAGAATGAAGTAAAAAAAGAGACATTTCGTAACTTATGCTGATCAATTTAGAACTTAAATATTTTTATACCCCTACCAAAATAGTGGTGAGGCTATTATACGTTTGTTCTGATGTGTGCAGCACATAATAATTTTGGTTCTAGACTTACCTTTTAGTATACCGATCGACTCAGACTCACTTTCTGAGTCAAAAATTATCTAATTGCAAAATAAATCTTCTTAGCATCTTTTTTAAATCGGTTAATATTTGACCAAAGCTCCCATACAAATAACACACCCCCAAATCGATTTAAATGCCATAACTTCCTTACTAATATTGGTATTGTAATAATTTCGCGTATATAACTTTTATAGTAGCTACTATGTCATGACAAACATTTGTACTGGTGTGTCCCATATAAACCGCCTCCCCAAACCCGCTTTAAAACGAATGAATCTCACTTAAATGTTAACATTTATTTATATAATATACCCCACAATAAACTTTTATAAGGATATTTATCTCATAACATAATTTTGTTCTGTCGGGTCCGTCATACTCCCGAAAATTTGTCTCTAAATTCTGTGGTGTTGGGTATCATATGGTAAGGCTTGATCAACTATTATTTCGTTCTTTTATACCTGTCTTAGACTATGCGACATGTCAGTGATATTCTTTATTCGTATTTCTTCGAAAACTTGTATACGTTCAGACGTTACGTTTTTTATTGCAAACTAAATTTGACGATTAAGTCTTTAACGCAAATGTAACTTTTTAATTTAAAAATTGTTTAAGAATCATATTCAAGAGAAAAATTCAATTGTAGCTTGATTTTTCATTTCGTGCGACATTATTTATCCCGCTAACGTCTTCAAATCCTGTTTTTACAATCTTCTGTTCTATGACATATTTCTGTGCGACATGTCGCATAGTCTGAATCAGGTATGAAATTTCAAACTTAAATTTTTTTATGTATTTCCTTATTTGTATCTACCTCGGCTAACAAGATCTGGAAATATATCAAAATTGCTCAATTCGTTAAAAAATGAACACATATTTCTTCCATTTTTCAAAATTCCAGAGCGTTGTCCTTTAAATTTCAGTTTCTTCAAATTTAATTATACTAACAATAAACACATACTTCATCTTATTGCATTGTTTTTTTCTGATTTATTTGTTATCTCTTTAACATTGACAGCATCAACTCAATTACTATCAAATCAATTTCAATTGTCCGTTCGAATTTATATATATATATATATATATATGTATGAATTTTGTCAATGTATTTTATTAGATTAGATTTTCTCTTATTTTGCATCATATTCGATTTTCAAAATGTCATTGAAGAAAACCGTAATAAAATTATATTACAAAAAAAAAAAAAAAATAAAAAACAACAATTTAGTTTAATCAGGGTTCTTTTTATGTCACGTTTAACTTTTAGATTCTTTAACTTTTTTTGTGATTGAGATACTAAAAGTTCAAGAACATTTGAAAAATATTGACCTGCTGAACGTTATAAAATAAAAATAGAGAAAAAGAGAGACAGAAGAAAAACTGGTATTTAAATTTATTAATATATTCTTCACTTTCAATGTCTAGTTTTATGTCTATAAAACTTTGTTGTTGTTGTGTTTTTTTTATCAAAAATTCAATCAAATGTGTATTTTGTATTTAAAAGTTAAAAAATATTTGTAATAAATAAAATATAATGAATAATTTATGCAAACGTATGCAAGTTTTTCAATACAAAAACAAATATTAAATTACACTTTGTTTTTTTAAGGATTATTGTTTAAGCGATTTCAGTCACCCTCAAATTGTAATGATTAATAAATATATACGACAGTAACTTTACAGTGTGGTTTTTCTTTTGAAAAAAAATATGAAAATTAATCGTCAAATAATTTTGATTTAAATATTGATCTGGGGAGATTGGATTATGAATCATGAAAACCAAGACTATCTGTAACTATTAATATCTAATTTTTACCCATAAACTGTTTGGAAGACTCCTTAAAATGTATCGATTTAATTTAAATAAGTTTAGTGGAATACAGGTAGTAAAAACTAGCGAGCCTGTTCATAAATGACTGAGCTATAAAAAATTTAATCCTATTTGCTTTAGGTACAATAAATCTCGTACCTTATGAGCTAGGGTGACTGTATATAAGTAAGGAAAATTTAATGTCAAAAATGAGCCCAATTGGTCTATTTCACCTGGCTTCAATGCAAAGGTTACCCGAATTAGGCGGTTTGGTACCAATTGAAAAAATGATTTACATGAGCACCTGCCATTTGGCCTAATTTCCAATCCACATTGGTGACAAACTATGCGTTTATCAACCTCCTCCGAGTGTGACAGGCATCTTCACAACCAGGTAGCAATTTGAGTGTATAATTCGTCAAAATCATACACTCGCCCCTTGTGTAGGAGCTATCTTACATCTATTACTTTAGGAAACGCCAGCAGCTTCTGTTGAAAGGCAACCGCACAAAGGAAATTCGCGATTTTAAGAAATCGTATGATATCAAGGTATTGGGTGCACCTAATTTGCCCTGGAGGATGTAACACCGAAAGGTGAAATATCCGTGGGACGATCCCATCAGCGCACATCAAATGGCCTTTCGGATTAATGGGTTTGGCCTCATAGCGACCAAACGAGAAGAACTATCTAGTTAAAATTTGACTTTTACATTTTCAATACACAAGGTTATTTTACGTATTGAATATGAGCCAAGAAGACAAATTATTTAAACAAATCCCCTCATTTATCCCTTCCGGAATGGCTTATTATGGCTAATTTGGTAATTATAATGAGCTCAATTGGTCAATTTTTTCACTTTGCCCACATGCAAATGTTTTTTAATAAATCAACTTCTAGGAGTGTCAAAATAATTTACTGCCGTATTTTGTATACAATTGGATATTAAGTGTTTTTGAGGCTAAAATATGACTTCCCGAATGCTTTTTTGGTAAAAGATTATGCCGATGATATACAGCTTGCTGCATCTAATAATGGAAACGGTGTTAATTATTTATCCTTGAATGTAAATAAAGATTTACAACGTATTTTAGATGGGTCTAAACTAAATATTTTAAATCTCAATCCGGTTAAAACAAGAGCTGTTTTGTTTTCCAATAACTCGCAAACAAATATTAACTTCTCCTTGGCAGGAGACCTTATTGAGTTTGTATCATATGTTAAGTCGCTTGGCATATACCTTGATATTCAGTTTTAATGTTCAAATCAGTCATATTATTGCTTCGATATCTTTTTCACTAAAACGCTTATATGCACTAGACTATTTTCTACCAGTTAGTGTCAAGAAAAAAATAGTTATTTCTGTCTGCATGCCTATTTTCCTTTATGGAATGGAAATATATACTGGTACTTCGCAGCACAACCTGGAAAGACTAGAACATTGCTTTAGAAGGATGGTGAGATATGTATAGGGGCTTAAATATAAAGCACATATAACATCATACATAATATCGCTCATTGGTTGTAACTTTCCAAGTTTTGTTAACATGGGGATTTCGCTTATGTTGTATAAGGTAATTAGGACTAATTGCCCACCATATCTGAGACGTAGGTACTTACTTGTTACTTCTTCAAGAACTCATGTTCTAGTTACTCCAAGATATGATACACTTATAATGAAAAGATCGTTTGTAGTAAAACCTATTGGTTTATGGAACTCCTTAATTCCTTATTCAGAGCAAAACTTTTCATATTCCTTTAAAAAGTTTAAAAATTTGATTTTAAAGCAGTTGTGAAATTTCCTTTCTTTATATATGTATAATACATATATATATATTTAATTTTTTTAAATATAACTTATTCATTTTGTTGTCAATCGCTTTTCACTCTAATTATTATTTTTTTATTGCTTTCAACTTATGTATGTGCAATAAGGGGTTTCAAATATTAAATAAGTATTTTCTTTCTTTCCAGATAGTAATTTTGTTATCCAAAATGAAATATGTAATAGGATAATTATTAATTTAAGTTTCAATTGCCACTTGTTATATTTTTTTAGTTCATTGGCCAATAAGGGCTTAAAAAACTCTAATAAATAAATAAAAAAAAAAAAAAGATGTTTTAAAACATATTAATTTTTAGAAAACACAGACTTTTAATACCCACACAACAATAGAGGGGAGAGTACTAAGCGTTTGTTCTGATGTTTGTAGCACATTAAAATATTGGACAAAAAACTACGGTTTGGTATACCGATCAACTTACAATCAGTTTTTTATCTAAGAAGTTCATCATTCCGTCCGGCCGGCTGAGTGGCATTCAGGCTGGCTGTCCATGTAAACCTTGTGAAATTGGAACTTGGATTCTAATTGTCAGAACGACCAATCCTATTGAAGATGTTGAGAATCGGAGCTCCCACACAAATTTTTTCCATTACGAAAATAGCTTTTAATGCTGGAACTTCCTTATAAATGTTAGTATTGACATACAAATTGGCGACAATAACTTTAACGATAACTACTATGTCGTGACAAGGTGTTGTGCTGGTGAGTTTTAAATTAACCGTATAAGCCCCCTTCCTAAGTTCACTATAATGCAAACAAAAGACAAAGATATCTTAATAATGTTGGCCACAAGGAAATGTTATATGAATCTAAGCCACACTACATATTTTTTTTTAGCGGGTCCATGATTCTCAAATAGAGTACACTTACGAAAGTGTGTTTTCCAAAACTGTGGTAAAGGGTATCATATATTCAGGCTGTACCGACTATACTTTCTTACTTGTATAAATTACAGAACATAAACAATTTTAAACTTTAAAAAGCTGTCTTTTTAATAATTTTGTGAAGGATATAAAGATTTTAGAAAAGCCGGATATACGATAATTCGAAGCCATTCTATATAAAAGTTTGTCGATATTGATAACAAAAAATGTTTTTATGTAATACAAAACTAAAAGAAATTCTAATCTACCTAATCATCCATAGATTTTGATGATATTACATATATTTTGGAAATTTCAAAGTTATTTTGCAAGGTTAAATTTAAACATAGGGCCGGTTCGTAAAAGCATAACTGCTATAACAATGCAAGTTTGTTTTGGCGGAGTTCATTTTCTACCATTTATGGTAGATAATCTGTTTTAGAAAAGTATTTTAGAACATTGAAATTTTTATGTGCAGCGTAGTGGTGCCCGGGGTCTTGTTGGGATAATTTAAAGGATATTTCACTTTTTGGTGTTACATTCTCAGGGTGCAGTCAGTACCTGGAATTCAGCAAAAATATAAAATTTACAGATCTCGAGACATCTTCACGAGCTCTTGCGACTGCGGCTGACCAGAGATCTTATCTGGTACCACGAGATACAGTAGCCCACGGTTGTATTGCTGGATTATACACTCAAATCGCTATCTGGATGTGTTTGTTGCGCTTACTCTTTGGGGGGCGATTGGTAAACGCATTATTGGTCACCCATTGGTTACGTTCCACAATTGAGTAGGATCTAGGGCAGGTTCCCATGTAAATCTTTTCCATAGCTGCAGCGCAGTGATGCTTTATGAACATGTATTAAATGGTACTTAGGCCCTAATCTTGTATAACGCAGCGCAACGCCAAAGATAACATTGAAAGCACAAACAATGTCATAAATATTTTGTAATTTTGGATCCCGTAATTTTTAAAGATCATCGTGATTAGTGAATGTGATTTAAAAATCACTGCTCCTTTAAACTGTGATTGTGATCACGGTTTATCAGTTTTCTGTTATTTTAAAGCAATTGCGGCCAAGCTATATGTACAATGCGGGAGCTTTTGTAAGAGCTTTTAATAAGCACTTTACAAAGAAACAACAACAAATTGTAAGATCTTTCATATCTATTTACTTTCATATACATACATACTTGAACAAATAAATTTTGGCATAAAAAAAATCTAATAAGACAGAAGAGAGAATGAAAGGAACAGCAATATCATTCGACATTTCATTCAAAAAACGCTATTACCCACACAAACAGTGAAATATCATAAATTTGTATATGTAACAAAATACAAAAAGAACGACTTAGAAAGTACCTGTTACTTGACAAATTTGGTCACAACTGTGATTCGTGATTTTTCAGTAACAGTGATTAAATCACAGGTACAGAAATATCGCTCATCTCTAATGTAGGCAGTGTGGCCATTTTGGCATTTTTGCAGCTAAATTTAGCATTAAAAATTTTTATTTAGCTGCAAAATTTTTATTTAGCACTTGACATTTTATTTAGCAATTTTAGAAAATATTTTAAGCTTTTTTTTTAGCATTATTTTAAAATGTCGGACGAATAGTTTTATTGATTTTACTTAAATTTTTTTATAAATTATAATAAATTTTGAATAAAAATAGTTGTATCCAAAATGAAATTGCGTATGAAAATGGGTAATTCTTATGTTAAGAAACATCTAACATGCCTTGTTAATAAAAAAAATATATATATAAAAATAAATATAAAATAGAATATTCAGCGAATATTAGAAGTGCCTTCATCATGTTGATTGTAAATTTTATTTGCCTTTTACGATATTACGATATAAAACTACAAAGAAATTTAACTCTGTATTTAGAAAAAAATTATAAAGTGGAAGTACTTGAAAAGTTTTTGCTCTAAGCTGCTGTCAAAATAATAATTTTTAAACTAAAATTGTTCTATAACTTACAGCTAAAGAAATAAAATGATCTAAAAAATTTTGTAGAGCCATAGAAATAAAATCGCCTAAATTTTACATGTATCAGGGGTTTGCGGGCCCCCTTAATTAAACATTTAATCTGAACTACCTTTGCTACATACTTATATGTATCAAATGCTTTACAAAAATCGACCCACTTGCTTAAAAAAAACCAATTATTTCCATTTCGTTAAAAAAGAAGACACTAAAATGTATTTAGTTTCGAATAAAGTTTTGTACTGGTAATTAATTTTTAACAAAAATCTTCAAAAACTGTTTAGCATTATTTTTAGCATTTTTTTGAAATAATTTTTAACATTTTTTGGCCATGTCTAATGCCAGATTTAACTGTAAAAATTTTTAAGACCTGGTCACACTGCATGCAGGGCTAAAAAGTTTGCTGTATTTAAAAATTTCAAAAATATGTGATTATTTATTTGTTTCGGCTTAAGGTCTTGTGACGATAAAATATAAATAAAAACCAATTTTGTTGTTTTATTTTATTTTAACAATTTATTTTCTCCGATATTTCGGTTAACTTCGTTAACCATTTTCAAGGAATCTAAAAACAATAATTTTCTTGAATTTTACAACAATACAAGTTATAATTTAAAAATTACGTACATAAAGGGTTAATCTCTTTTACCGCGTCTTTTTTCAAAAATATCTTATTTGTTGCACAAATTTAAAAAAAATCAAATAATTCAATTAAAGTTAATTATATGTCACTTGTTAGGCCGATTCTTGAGTATGGGCTGATTATATGGGACCCCCTTGAACAAACGTTTTCTACTTCAATCGAATCGGTAAAGAAACCATTCCTGCTCTTCTGTGTTCGCGTATAACATTTCAACCCACTAAACTTGCCTTATACACATCTTGATTGGCTCTGATAAATATCCCTACTTTAAAAAGTCGTAGTACAATGCTGAATGTGTCTTTTATTTTCAACATTATTAATTGTAATATCTGCTGGATTTTTAATTAATCAGATTTCATTTGCATAATATTCCACAACGATCATCGCGAAATTTCATACCATTATCCATCAAACTTTTGAGAGCTATTTAAGGTGATGCTGACCCTCTAAGAAGAATATGTGACACTTTCAATTAATTATATAGATACGAGTATATTGGATTTGTGTTGGATCCAAAGTCTATAAGTATATTAATAATTGCTTTTCTTAATCGATAGTAGAATTAATTTAGTGTAATCAAATGTTAGTGTACAGTCTATTTTATTTAAGTGTAAATTTAAATTTGTAAAATGTCCGTAAGGAGAAATCCATAGACAATTAATAAATAAAAAGGATTAGCATCTGTAAAAATAAAAGTGATATTGCAAAGAACAATATTTTGACTATTTTTGTATTGTACATATACATATATTTTTAACTTCACAATGATATACAAATAATTCCCAAAGTGGACAGCCTAAATTGCTAGTGCTATTATTTTGAAAATTTATTATAATTTTAGTTCTAATAATATCTAAACATAAAATAAATAATAATATCCTTTTTCAACTCCTCTCTTTTCAGTCATTCCCAAAACACATTTTTACAGTTTTTTAGTAATTAACTAAAAAAAAAACCAAAAGGGACACACGCAGTTTGAACAGAAAGAAAAACATGTCTTTTCCTGCTCACAATAAAAATATAAGATTACAACAAAGGGATTTTTACCGCAAACGAACTACGATTTTAAAGTCACATACAACGTTAACAGTTTAACTTCGAATCTGTTTGAAATATTTTAGAAAAAGAAGAAATAAATTGCTTTACAAATTACTCATCAAATCTAATTCTTTTTTGATACACATATTATTCTTCGTTAAAAATATAAAAATGAATATTTTATATAAATTTCTGGCATTTATGTTCCTGTTTGTGATTTAAGTAGCTGAATTTTTTAACTTTTGGATAATTTACATTAAGCAAAAATATATATTGTATAAAATCCAACAAACAACACAAAATTTTGAAGGACGCACAAAATCCTTGTCACCAACTCTTTGGAATTTTAGTTCTCGAAAAAATTCAAATAAATCTAAATCTAAATGAAGGAGAATTGCAAAATGTCAGAGGTATGTAATATGTTTATACAATTTGCAAAGTCGTACATTTATTATCTATATTTTTTATATCTTTAAAAGTACTGAAAATTAAATTAAATATGTTAGAAATTTGTAATCAATATATGACAGAATGTTTGTACTTTAAAGTATTTCGAGGTTTTATTTTATTTCGTTTTACATCATCCACCACAAGTTGTAAAGAGCGATACAAAGCTTGTCAATCCGTGTGATACATTTTCAATATTTATCTTAGACCCCATAAAGAATATATACAGTGAAGGACTAAAGTCTACATGCAATCTATTTTTTATGATTTTTGAGAATTGTTAATTTTTGTGAACAAACCTTAACAACATTAATAAAAAATTTTATTTGTAACAAAAAAATATAATTCATTAACATAACAAAAGCAATAATAACAGAAACATAAAAACTTCAAAGGACAAAAGTGTACAGTAAAAAAGAAAAGATAAATTTGAAAATTTCATTAAAAAATATTTAATTTTTTAACACTTAATATTTGAGGGCATCGATCACAGCTTGAAAATGTCAAGGCATTGAATTTACTGTATTTTCTGTGATTCCCGGAGTTGTTACTGCCCAGTGCCAATTTTCGCCTTCATTGCTGTTAATGACATGCTTTTTCCATCCCAGATATGCTCTCAAGGATTTAAATGTGGTGATTGTGGAAGGAAATTGAGTTGCTTGTAAACATAATTTAAAAGCCATTTGCAAACAATGTGCCTCGTATGCTTGCGATGATTTTCTTGATGGAAAATTCAATTATTTCCAATACCTAAGCCCTCAACCGATGGTTTCAAATCATGTTCTAAAATGTTCTTATAAAGATATCGGTCCATTGTGCCTTCAATACAAACTAAACTTCCACATCCAGGTAATGACATGGCTCCCAAAACCATAACACTACCACCTTCATGCTTGACTGTGGGTATAATGTTCTTTGTATCTAAAACTGTGCTGTCTTTTATCTAAACTTTGGAATGGCCATCGTTGCAAAATATATTTAGTCAATTCACAAGGTATCCTAACATGTCATATTGTCAAAATGTCCTAATATTTCACAATGGTTTAAAAATATTATTGTTGGTTTGTTAACAAAAAGTGTCTTAAATAATTAGAACGTTGCTTGCTGTGTTTATTGTGCTGTCGTAATTAATCAGAAAAGTCCAGCGCTGAGCGGCTGAGCCGTACAACAATATTTTTAAACCATTGTGAAATATTAGGACATTTTGACAATATGACATGTTAGGATACCTTGTGAATTGACTAATTGTTTTTACTCTCCTCAGTAAAAAGGACTCGTTTCCAGACTAGTTTCGTAACCTTATTAATGTGTTTTAGCAAATTCAAGATCGAGTTTTTGTTTTTTGCAGATATAAGTGGGTTTTTTCCTTCAACTCTGCTTTTAAAGCCTTCTCATGCAAAGCTCGTTGTATTGTTTTGGGGTGCATACACTTTTTGAAATGAAAAAATTTCAATATTTTCCAATAATTTTGGGGGACTTTTTTGGATTCGCAATTACTTCTTTAAGAATACTTCTAACATCGATTCGTGACAGCTTTTTTGGCCGGATGATTTTCAGTATTTCCATTTTAATTATAGTTTAAAATAATGGCTTGTACTGTAGAACGACTTAATTTTACCATATCTACATAACTTTTTTTTTTCTTTACGGAGATAAATTATCAAATTTCTCACTGAAATAGATATTACTTGAAGATTCTCAAATTCAAATAGCAAAAATTTTTCAAAATGCAATATTTCAAAATAATGCTACTAATTTAAGTACTTGTTATGACAAGCAAAATACAACATCAGCTTAAAGAATGGGATCCCCATAGTTTCGTTTTGTTTTTTTTTTCAAGTGTTGCTAGTAGTAGACACGTTGTATGTAGACTTTAGTCCTATTTATAATTTTACTTAATGTTTTTAATTTTAATGTTGCGTTTTTATTTTAAATTAATTTGTTTTAAATAATCTTATTTAATATTGCCTCAGTTAGTGGTATAAAAAGATTTTTCATTATCGCTACCAATTCCTAAAAATCGTAAAATTGAAGATTTTATGTAGACATTAGACCTTCACTGTATTCTTAGTCGATTAAGCGATTTGGATTGACTTCTGTTAAAATCCACATTGTTTCTGGTTCTCCAGCTCAATCGCTTCAGTAAAATAAGAGTTATGGACCAAAATGTGGAACAAATACAATAAAATTATTTTTATTTTTTTTTTATTATTTTTTATTTTTTTGTTACAAAAACTAACATAAATTGGTGCCGGAATGCACCGATTGTCATTAAAATTTGCGCAAATTCGTCTAAAACTCATACTTCTAAATTTCTTGAAGATCGGTCCATAATTAACCAGAGACTCCTATGTAAAGGCCACTATCGAAAACATGTTATTACTCCTAAAACCAAATAATGCTATTGTACTAAAATTTTGTCTCTCATAGTTTTATGATACTAGAAATAACACTGCTAAATTTTGTGAAGATCATTGCAAAAAAAGCCCACACACAGAGAAAACACATTTTTCGATATGGTCACCACATGATTCATCAGTCAAGGCAATTTTGTTTTACATGTTGTTCGTATTAAAAAGCGTAAACATTTGCGTTGATGGAATAAATTAATTGCAGCAAACTAAATTGCAAACTAATCGACTGACCACAATATGTCATAATTATAATTCTTATTGTACAAGATTTTTTTTAAAAAAAAAAAGAACAACTAACTAACAACCAAAATTTTTTCTAAAGAGTTTAAATAAATATTCTAAGAAAAGCTTCTAATAACTAACTATCTCAGCAAGCTCTGGAAAAGGTTTCGAACTACCAGTGTCTTAGTATGAAAAATAAATTTAGACCCTAAACGACTTAAACCTGTACCCTCATTTTGACAAACTCGGTTTTGTCATGGAACAAATGGCATTTTTAATAATATATAATATCCCCAAAAATCCCCAGCTAAATAAGTGCTCTTTCCCCAAAAAATCCGATGGGGATTTTCACGAAATTTGTATCCCCAAATACAATGAAATCCCAAAAACTGCGAACAAAAGATAATCTTTAAACATGTCCATATTTAACAACGTATGTGCAATTGATTTTTATGTTTCACAAGAATAATTTTTTAAGGAGCAAACTTTTGGCAACCTATAACGTAAGCGTTTATAGTTGACAAAGAAGTAACATTATTTTCTAGTAACAGTACTCGAAGTTAGTCAGCCCTGAAAATAACGCATTTCAGCATGATTAACAAACGGTTAGTTTCTTCTTTTTGTTTAATATATTTTGTGCCCTCTGATAAAAATAACATTATTCTAATATTTGGTTCCGATCATTAGGTTCGTGTAGTATTGTTTTTGTATTAATTGTATCAGTATATATTAAAGCTGACAATAACAGAAATGTAAAAATTAAAAAAAATCTATTGTCTACAGATTTAGAACTTACGGTTAAGTCACATCTTACTGCTAACTATACCCAGCGGGAAAAAGAAGGCGTACGGATGCCTTCTAGAAGGCCTCTGTACTCCTTCTTTTTGATGTACAAGGCCTGCTCGCTCCAATCCATACTTATATCTTTTTTACACATGTCGTCGTGGCGGGGTAGGCCTTCCGATCTCGCTTCTTTGGAAGGTACTTTTGCTTTGGCAAAAAAAAAAACAAAAAAAAAATGCTACTCCATCTCTTCGTCCTTCTCATAGACGCGAGTGCGGAATGTGTATCTTATATTTTATACGAAAGAGCAGAGGCCTTATATGAGGCATTCTTGAGCAGTTAGACAATAATGGAAACTGAATCAAAAATATTTTTAATAAGATTCTTTAATAAGGCCTGCAGTAAGAAGGCCTTCTAATTACTCTACATACAACAAAATGAAGCAGCTGATTTGCAACGTTACTACTACTGTCAGCTAACTAGGGCTTAAAGGTTAATCGTTTTGGTATTCATTTGGTTAACCGATTATTTACTCCCGATAAGCTGATCTGTTTATTTAAAATTGGCCATTTTTGATTAATGAAATGAACGTTTTAATATCAGTCGATAAACTGACGTAAAAGAAATTTTTAATTTTTTGCAAGCAAAAGCAAAAGCAAAAAACAAAGTGTTTACAGCAAAAAAAATATATAAAAAAGCACAAAAATTTAGAAAAAAAAGCAGCAAAAAAAGCATTTTTATTTTTTTAATATATACATTTAAATATAAAAAAATTACAGTTATTCTATTTCTTCAGATTCGTGAAAAGAGTTACAATAACCAATCATGTGGGCTTTTATATTTGTAAACGTCATTTTTCTTCGTCTTTCTGTTAAAAGTGAATTGTATAAGTAGAAACTTCTTTCCACGTCAACGGATGTTGTTGGAGCAAATTTATATTTCAAAATTTCATTTCGTCATCAGGTTTAGCACCAGTTTGAAGAATGCTGTTTATTTGTAAAATTTGTTTGAAACCCATATTTCTTTGAAATACATACTGCATTAAATTTCTTCATATATATTTTTTCATGTAGATTCTCAAGAGCTTTTCGTACATTTGACACAATATTTACACTTTCGTGAATAGCTAACCCAACTGTTTGTAGCTTTTTTTATAGAAAACACAATAATTGAAAAATTGTTTTTGATAAACGCAAGTTGGGAACTTAATCCGGGCAAGTTATATATTTCCTTGGCGTGCGCGATCGAATCTGAGTCTTCACTTTTCAGTTAAGAAATAACAGCCTTTACTTTATCAAGGTATTCTGCATAATGCATTGTGGCTTCTATCCAAGTACCCCAACGTGTAGGGCATGAGAACGGTGGAAGAGCCAAATTGGGATTCATTTGTAAAAACAACTGCATTCTACGAGGAGCCTATGGAAATTAAAATTTTAGTTTGTATGTGTGTACGAGTTATTGAAAAATTAACTTAACAAAAACGGATTTGGTACAAGATATTAATTTATTTACATGCTGAAACTCTAAGCGCTGCATCAGTTACCATTAGCAATATTTTGTCGTATTGAATGCCTAGATTAAATTAAAAAAAAAAAACATAAAAAATAAAAAAAAAAAAAAAAATTATGAATCAAATATTCATTTTCGAGAACACCCATGTTCAATAAAAAAGGTTTATTTCCAACATCGTCATTTAAAATACCAAATATAAAGTTGGCCACATATATTTGTTCACTGTCTGTTGTTTCATCAACAGAAATCCATATATTTACCTTTAGTCTTTTCACGCATTTTTCCCAAAGCTTCCGTATACATTTGAGGTATGTATTTACCTCGAATAGATCTTTAGCTTGGAACTGACAAATTGGCGTACTTTTGAAAGATGTTTTTGAAACTGGGATGGCTTACTTTTTTTACTGGTATATTGGTCTCCAACAAAAATTTACATATATCTTTGTGAAATGTATTGGCAGTAATAGTAACAGAAAATTCCGTTATAAGTTTTTGTGGGCGATTTTCTTGGCAAGCAGCTAATTTGTGTTTTTTTTGTACTAAAATGTTGCTCCACATTGCACTTCTTTTCGCTATTAATTTTACTCGAACACACATTACAAAAAAGCCAATCTTTTTCAACTTTAAAAACTTCAGGATACAATTTTACCATTTTTAGCAAAAATAACATATTTGACTTTTCTTTCGGCATTTTTTTATTATTTTTTCGTTCACAACGGCCGGTTTACTTATTTTGTTTTAAACTCAAATAAGTAACATGGCTGTTTTTTTTTTGGGATGGTAAGTTTATTAATTTTAGTTGTAATAAAGCGCCCAAAAACGTTGAGTCCACAACTAACATATTTTTGTTTTAACCCAGAAAAAAGTTGTCAATTATTTTTTTTTCTCATGTTTTCTCAAAAAAATATTTTTTACGTAAAAATTATGTTAAAAAAGCTATTTTACAGCAAAAACATAGGAAAAAAGCAAAATAAGCACCATAATAACAAAAACAGCAAAAAAAGCAAATATGGGCAAAAACAGCAAAAAAGAAGCAAAACAGCAAAAAAATCAAATTAGTCTTCTCTGATTATAACGTTTTTTTCTTGTGTTTTTAAAAACATATGAAAGGTATGTGTTTAGAAAATATTTTATTATACAAACAAACAAGGTGTTCAGTGATCTTCATTTTAAATACATACATGTTTGCTGTCAAAAGATTTTTTGTTTTACGTAATTTTAATACGTATGTGTTTAGTAATTTGTTTCTTCTCATATCTTATCATATCAATCTTATAACAAACTTAACGGAAACTATTAGAAGTCTTAAAAATTAAAAAAATTGAAACAGGACTCTAGTAACATAATGGAAGATTTTATGTTTAGAGAAATCTAGGAAAAGGACTAAGAAATAAGGTTTCTGTATTATGGGTTGTTCTCGATTTCTGCAACATCTACGATAAAATTAAGAATTTTTTCCAAGTCAAGTTTAGCAAAATTCAAGAAAGTAATCCTTAAGTCCTAACCATCTAAATTAATGCATTTTTCTAAACGATTTCTTTTTAAGATCTCCTTAAACTATTAAAATAACTTGTAAATTTATCTCACAGTTTATTTTTTTTATTAATAGATATTATTTATTAATTAAAAAATATCAATTACATAATTATAATTTATTTTTTTTTCTCGTTTTAGTTGGAATTGTAATGTTTGTTTTGTTATGGTTTTTACTAATAAACTCCAAAAAATAAATTTTATTAATCGATTAACGAATAATTGCAAAATTCACCGATTATTAACCGATTAAGCCAAAAATTCAGTGAATTAATCGAGTGATTAACCGATTAAAGTAAAAGCCCGATTAAATTAATACTCTAGCTTAAACACACACTTGTATGTATTCTTTTTGTATAAATTTTATGAGTATATTTTATGGCGCTTAAAAATACATTTGACCTTGACCAGTACAAGTACAAAACAAACTTTAGCTGTTGTTTTAAATGGATACATTGTACTTTATATAAAAGTGTTGAATTATATTTAAATGCATTATAATACATTCTACTCTCATAATTATTAGTACAGGGTAGTTAGGAGCAAAAGGATATAAATGGTGCATACCTTCATTAGTTAAAAATGGTTTTCTTATATTTATTGCTAGAAGTTTGTTGTAAAGAAATTGAAACAAACAAATATTATTTAAATCTCACTTATCGTTACATTAGCATGCAAACGTGACAAGTCCAAATTTTTTAAATTGCAGTTTTGTGCGGTAATAAAGGATCTTCGCGCCGTAAGTACAGCCTGAAGATCTACGTTAAAAACGTATATGTTTCTTTATCTCGGCCTTTGTTTTTTTCATTTCCTGCCTCATCCTTTGTTTTTTTGTTGAAGACTATATTCTTCTTGACCGAGATTTCATATTTTATATAATGTACGTATTACACATTGATCTTTTTAAGGAGCAAATAAGGCAAGATTTCCGGCATCAAATTTTTCATAGAAAATTCAAGTAGAAATTAATTGTTAATGCACCAGTCATTGGCATAAAGTCGTAAATATTAAATATATAATTGGACTTAACACGTTTTTTATTAACTTATTTCTTTGTTTATTTGTTTCTTTGTGGACTTAACACATTTGCATGTCCACTGCATAACACTTAGTTGAAATGGCGTAATGATAATTTTTTTTTTTTTTTTTTTGCAAATTATGTATTTTGAGCTTCACAAAAATACCAATTTTGACAAAATAGTGGAGTTAGCAAGTTAAGGTAACAATATGTATAAATTTATTTATATTTACAACCAATTGTTATTATATTTTTTTTGAAAAGTAAGATATTTGCTCATCTTTTATACATTCTTTGTAATACATTCAAAATTAATTCATACTGAGAAGAAATCATTAATTAATTTTGCTTCAACTTTAAACAAACAAAGTATTTATTTTTATTGTGTTATTTGCGCAGAGTGTAAAAAGTGTAAAGTGTATAAAAATATAAGTATTTTTGATATTCGTAATTATTAGCTGGCATTGTTTATAAGCAGGGAAACCAGAAATATGCTCTAAAAAAGCGTTTTATGCGCATTAAATATGAAGTAATTACTCGAAAATATGCCCTGAAAATTGTTTAAAATATGCCCCACAAAATCAAAAATTGCTCATTTGAAAACAAACTATTCAACATTTGCACTTAAAAAAAATCAATTCTAAAATTATAATCGGTACAGCCCAAACGCCAGATCAAAAAATCGAGATTTTATTTGGAAACGAGGGGGAGCCAACAAAAACAAAGTTGTGTTATTAGGCTAAAATGTATATGAGAGTTATTTGTGTCGAATATTATTTGGCTATTATCATCCATATGAGATTTTTTGTCTTAAAGGGACTTAAGAGACGGTGGCTAAATTGTTTATTAATGTTAACATTTTAAAGTAAGTTAACGCCATTTATAGATGGGAGCCTTGGGCAAATATGAACCGATTTTAAAAGAATGAAATTTGCAGTATAGTATTTTTGCAGAGAAATAAATACAAATATCAACATAATTAGATGGCTTACGGACCCAAAAATCTAATTAGGAAGAAAAAATTTATGGTTAATATGTGAAATTATAGACCGATTCTCACCATTTACATAGACTTAGTCCTTAGTACAATTAAAACGTATTTAGCAAATTTGATAAAATGATCTACAAAATTGCAACCTGTACTTTGCGCACAAAGTTAAAATGGACAGATAACCAGCCAGACGGGGGTCAAATTATGGCAGTCGTGATCGAATACTTTTGCGATTCGAAAGCAATTTTATTTCGAATTCTTTCAGTCAAATCGAAATTATTTTTTCATTGTTGTGAAAAGTCAAGTTAATGATTTACAACACTGAAAAAATAATTTCGATTAGTTTAGTATTTACTGAAAGAATTAGAAATAAAATTGCTTTCAATCGAAAAAGTATTCGATCACGACTGCCATAATTTGCCCTCAGATTGATGGACATCGTTAGATCACTTTAAAAATTGATTCTGAGTCGGTCGGTTTACTAAAAGGTTGGTCCAGATTAAATCGTTAATTCGTGTACACTTGATTTGTTTTTTAATTTTTGCTTATATAGGTATTAAGGTATACATTCGGTTAACCGTCAATAGGTTAACCGGTTAATTACTGCGATATTAATTAATTGGCTTAGATTAAAATTGGCGTTTTGCGATTAACGATTAAACCGGATAATTTCAGTCGATTAACCGATGTAACTAAATTTTTAACTGTTTTTAGTATTATAACATATTTTTTGTGTTTTTAATTATTTGTTTTGTCTCATATTCAAAAAGAATATGTTAAGAAAATATTTTTTCATACAAACAAAGAAGGTGTTTAGTGATCTTCACTTAAAATTACAACAACAGATGTTTGTTAATGTGTTTAGTTATTGTTTCTTCTCATATCAATCTTTTAACAGAATTAACCGAAGTGTTAAAACTTTTAAAAAATTAAAACAGGACTCTTATGGCATAATGGAAGATTTTATATGCTTAGAGAAATCCAGGAAAATGGCCGAGAAATTTGATATTCTGCATTATGGGTTGCTTTTAATTTCTCCAACATCTCCAATAAGTGAAAGAATTTTTGCCACGTCAAGTTTGATCAAAACTAAAGAAAATAATCACTTAAATACTAAACATTTAAACCAAATTATTTTAAAAAGATTATTTCACATGATCTCCTTAAACTACTAAAATTACTAATAAAATTATCCCCTGTTTATTTTTTAATTAATACATAATATTTATGTATTAGTTAAAAAATATGTATTACATATTTATGAATTTTTTTTTAGTTTTTGCTCGTTTTAGTTTAAGAATTGTTATATTTTTGTTTCTTTACTAATAAACTACAAATAATAAATAATTTATGCATATTAGTTTGAAATTACATAATTTATAAAAAAAAACATAATTAATCGATTAAGCGATCAGTAACAAAATTAACTGATTAAACCAAAACCTCGGTTAATTGATCGAGCGATTAACCGTTAAAAGCGAAAGTCCGATTAAATGAGTAACCTATTAGATATACAATTTGAAAGTTTTAAAGAACATTTATCGTTGTTGATGACCTGCTTTGGCTTACAATTTTAGAGTAAAAATTAAATGTAGATGAAATTGAAGCAAAACGTTGGGTATACGGATAGATATTTAAAATAGAAAAACCAGAATTTTGAAAAAAAAAATTTTTTTTTAATTGTTGCGAAAACTCTTGTAAGCATCTAAAAAGTTTAAAATGTATCAAAATATGCCTTATTTAAGCACTACTCTTAAATAAGAGTTAAAAAGCATCAAAACTTTAGTTTATAATATATAATTTAGACTTTAAGCCCATAAGGTCAAAAATAATTTTGGGCTTAAAACTAGGGAGGTAACGAATATCGATATATCGGCAATACTTCGAGTATCGGCGATATTTTACTGGCTATACGACGATAGTTTTTTGATTGTTTTTTTGAAAAAACAATTTAATTTTCAATGCTTATATTTTTTGCATAACAGCTTAGAGCAATAACACATACGATAGCAGAGCAAAAAATCCAACAGAATAATAAATTGTTTTAATTCTTTAGCTGGATGTCGGTCTACACCAGGCTTTTAATCCGTATGATTTTTTTTAGCTTTTTTCAAAACTCATGCTAAAGTATAAAGTAATCCTACTTCATGCTTTCGATACGTATATGCATTCTACGCGTTTGCTGTGTAAATTGTCAATAAAATTTTACACTACTACTTTTTGGATAAATGCATAAGTGCATCTAACGCTTGGTGTGGGATTGCAGCTTTACCCGTTTTGTTTTGCATCATAGAAGTCAAATGATCTCTCATTGATAAATCTTGTATGTATTTGTACTTTTTATGATTTTTCTGCGGATTTTTAAAGATTTTTGTGAGAATAAAACTAATTTTACTACAAATTTTGGGTTCACTTCGAAACGACCACAAAATCCATAAGCAAAGACGCTGCTACAGTGTCTGACGCTATTCCGCTAGCTAACAGAAAATACGATATATGAATAAACTGAGATACATCATAGTTCAGAGTCCCAAGAATTGCCGACTTACTTAGTCGCCAATTTCAATGAATGAATGGTTTGAGACACAAAGCTCGAAAATATCAAAGACGATAAATCGAAAAAACGTCTATAGAGCTACTTAACATGACTATGCATTCCGAAAATGATGAAGACACGATCACCCCTACGCCAAGTAAAAGATCTGATACGTCTACAAGAACTGACCTTTGGAGCATTTTTAAAAATCTTCTAAGAAGCAGGCTAGAGATACCTTAGATCTTCTAATTTTTCTAGAGCCGCAGATCCGCTTGTTTACTGACGCAATTAAATGTTATACCCAAAATTGAAGAACATTGTGCAGAAATACTTAAGTTTTCAAATGAGTTCTGGCGCATCTGAGAGACTATTTTACACTACATCTCTGCAAAAAGCTTAGAGTACTTTGTTTTTTAAAGTTTAAATATTAATTATCTCTTAAACTATTTTTTGTTAAAAAAATAATTAAGTGTTTGTTAATTTTACCATGAATTCAAATTCAATTCGTTGTTTTTAAAACCTTTATAACATCAACTGCCTGTTTAACGATCTCGTACGTTAACGTTCGCATAGAAAATAACATTTAAAACAAAAACAAATTTTAAAATGTTGTTGCTGTTTTGAGTGTAATTTTTGATGCGAACGTTAACGTTCGAAATCGATGAACTGGCAGCAATTTTAAATATCAATAATCTCTTTCACTGTCAGTATAATAAAGAAACGACTCTACATGAGTTTTGTCAATTTTATCTTGAATTTAAATCAGTATCGCCGATATTTCTTTATGAGTATCGGTATCCGCATCGTATCGGCAAAAAGGCGTATCGTTACCTCCCTACTTAAAACATAAACATGGAACAGAATTTCTATTGCCTTGTATGTATGGAAATAATGTACATACTCAGCGGTAAATATTGAAAGAGGGTGTTTTGAAGGTATCTTTACTTCTTTCTAAAAGATTCGTTTCTTTTGATATTATGCTTTAATAATATGCCTTTTTAAAAAGGCTTCCCTACATATTTGATATTCAAGTCTTTAAGAAGGCAGAAACGAACTTATTAAGTTTTAATATTTTTGTTTTGTTCTTAGAGACATTCGTTGCTCCCTTCTTTGGAAAAGAAAGAATTTGTTCTATTTTTATAAAGGGTGATTTTTTAACCGTAGTTTTTTTAAAACTCTAATAAAACACTCAAATTTGCATCATATATTCAAAATTTTTATTGGAATCGATAAATTGGTCTTTGCCATTTACTTTGTAAAAACAACTTCATCGGTAACTCTTGTACGGCATGTGGCTGTTCTTCACCCCAGATGCGGCAATTTTACTTGTTTACGTATCCATTTAGCCAGAAATGAGCCTCATCGCTGAACACAATTCGATAAAATTTTGATAATAAATTTCAACGATTTGCAGTCGTTGTTCGTTTGTGAGTTTTTCCATGATGAAATGGCAGAGAATACTGAACACTTTTCACTTTCACAGATGTAGTTTAACACAATTACCAACCAGTGCTGCCAGCCCGAAAAACTTAATTCATAACAAATCACCCTTTACATATATTTTTTTTATCTAATTACTCTTACGTAAACGAATACGTTGCGGATCAGCTATTATACTTTCCTTACCGTGCTTATGTTTAAATAGGTACTTTACCGTAAACTAGCGTTGCGGATATTAAAAAGTTTCTCCGTTTTATTGATAAAGCGAACGACGTACATGACGATTTTTTATATTTTTTTTTTACAAAAAGCAAAAATACCAAAACCTAAAATTTATCAATATAATAAATTTTGACAAATTTTCTGTTTTCTTTTTAACGCATTTTAACACGTTTACGTATTTTCGGTAACTACCAACCATTAAAGTCGACCGCAACATTCTTTATATTCCCTTTTAGAAGGCCTTTATCTGAGAGCCTTTAAGAATTCCTGCGAGAAGAAGGGAGTGTGGAAGGGCTAGCTCCCAATGACAGCCTGTGAAAAAATAAATAATTATAGAGTGCGGCGAGGAGTGCTTCTGGCTGCTAAATAAGTCCTTCTATTATTTACTCATTCTTTTTACAGCTGGGTATTTTATATGTTACAGGATATATTTGTATGTATTATAATTAAACATAAATACAAATTTTTTTGCACATGAATTTTTAACATATTGTTAGCATTAATTTCAATCTTTGCATTCGCATTCGCTAAACCTATATTCAGCGCCCCCTAATTTAAGTACTTTTTTCGGTAGATATCGTTATCAATACCGGAATTAAATTTTAAAAGTTATTTAAGCGATATCGATATTTATAACGGTATCGGTTGCCAACATTGAATTAAATTCATACCCTGTGGGAAATGTCACTAGTGAATCTGTACTGATTCACTATTTACGCGGTCATCAGTACTAGTGACTACTTATATCCCAGACAATGTTATTTGCTATAGACATTTAACATGTGCGTGCCACTAGAATTCTACTACTCCCGTTTATACTAAATATTGACTAGGTAGTTCTTTTGGGACCATATGTATACTTTGGAACCAGAGAATCACTAGTACATTTTAGTAAATCTAGTGTACACTTTTGGTACTTTTTTAAAGGATATGTCGAATTGAAAATTGCACATTTTTTAACATTTTATTATTTTATTAAAAAAATAAAATTACGAATTCATAAAAAATTTTTTTCATAAAGAAGGCAAATATGAATGTGAAGACACTTCGTTGACAATGTCGCCAAAAAGTTACCAAAAAAGTCGTCAAAACTGGTGATGCTTGCACCCAGGTTTCCTTCGGGGTAGTTTCACATATGTCGTGGGCACCACACATACTACGATATTTACTTTTGGGTAATGCAGCTTTACTTTGAAAAAATACCCAGCCAACATTTTATAAAAGTAATAATAAAGATAAAAATAATCAATGAGATCGTTTACAAGTCTTTCAATATAATTATGTCTCTTACTTTGCCTTAAGTTATATATTTGGGATTGGATTATTACATACAATATGAATATTGTATTTAAAACGGACGAATGGAATTGGGATAAATTGGCACGATAAATGACAGATGATGGGGTGCTGGGTGTGCATTTGTACAGTTAAAATAGCAGTTGACAGAGTTGGTATAGAGAGTCCGACGAAACAAGACGTTGTGCGGTTCTTTATATTTTTATACTTTTTCACCTGCTTAAGTCATACAATGAACTTAATAAAATGAATTGAATCACAAAAGAACAAGTGTTTTACTTTAAAATTAAAGTAGGAATCGCCGGATAATACATGATCCGTTTTTCGCATTTGTAATATCATAATTGGTGAATTTTAGGTCTTTAATGCATTATCTTACAGTATTATTCATACTCTCATATAAGTCAGTTTTTATTCTATTTCTAGTACATATATTGAGAGTCTTTTTTTGCAGTAATTTACTTGTCTTTTATTTAAGCACTATTAAATTCTTTAACATGTTAAAATTATTATGAAGTTCTTACATAAACTGAGTTCTCGTATTTTTATTTTGTTAAAGATGACTTAGTTCAGTGGTTTTTGAAACATGACCTCTAAATGCTTGCTGGGTTATGACAAGCAGGGTGAAAAGAAGTTAATTTTCCTATAATTTTATTTAGAGGAAAAAGATAAGTTTTGAAGATATTTAGAAAAAAATATTTTAATACAGAAATTTTACCCTTCAAATCACTGGTACCTACAATGCGAGCCTTCGAATTAAGTTTGTGTGCGTATGTTTCAGTCTTTAAGACTCTGATAGTTTAATCTATTGTGATAACTGGCAGTCAACGATCCTTAACCATCATCATCGCCATCATGATCATCATCATAATTAAATATATAACAATATTATGTGTGTTATTTTATTGTTGTTTTTATTATAACTAAAATTAGCAATGACAACAACAAAAGCCCCGAACAAAACAGTGAAAAACAAATACTCACGTGTTACAATTGACTTAATTATGTTGTTTTTGTTGGATTTATTAAAATTATTTTTTTTTTTTTTGGGTGTTAAAGTTTATTTATGTACACTTTTTTTTACTTTTCTACGAACAAGTACTTGTTCAAGACTTGTTTGTTTGTTTGATTTTTTTTTTTTTCTTAAGTTTAATGAACTTTTTTCTGTTTCGGGTGAAATCATTAAAATTAATGTTTTTACTTGTAATAATTGGTGTGCGTTGAATATTTATTTTGTAAACAAAATGAAAACTAAATAAAGAAATAAAATATTAATCAAAACATTAATCTATTTAACAACAAATTATAATTACCCTGGGAGTCAACGAGCAATAAAGATTTCTTGCAGGGTTTGTGCAAATAGAAAACAAGGGAAATGTTTGGCATAAAATAATTTTTGTTCCACTGTATTGTTTTACTATAAACATAAACATATATGTATACGTGAATTAATTTTTAGTTTGTTCTTTTTATTTATTACTCTCTTCTATTTTGAGGCTGATTTTTATATATTGATTATAAATATTTACGTTGCACTTGTATTACAGTAAATTTATGTTTTTTGTTTGTTCATTCATTGTTGTATTAAATAGTCCTTATTTTGCTTTTTATTGATTTTTTAAAAGTCATCAATGAATCATCAGTTAAAAAAAATGTTGTAATATTATTTTTTTATTACAACACGATTAAATATTTTATGAATTTTATTTCTGCTACTTACATACTGGTTTTAATGCTCTTAATGTCTAGACTTCAAAAAGTCATTTGGTTGTAAAAAAAAAAAAATAAAACAAAATTGAGGACTTTCATAATAAAATAATATAATTTTACTTAAACAATTTTTTTTAAAAGCAAATTGCCAAACAAGCTAAATTTGGTTTTCATGGGCAACCGCGTATGCCAATTTTTTCGATTTTGAGATATTGACGCCATCCATATTGTTAATTATAATCGCTCTTTACGTGGTTCTAAAAATTTCAGAAAAAGATATACCAATTCCGATTTTTTAATATAATAACAAAGTTCAAAAAGTGCAATAACTAGCCCATAGTTTGAATGGGTTTTCGGCTCTCTTGAAAAATTTAATTTTAAGACATATCGGTTGCCCAAGAAAACCACAGATATATGATTTGGTACAGAGGTGGGCATAATAAGGATATTTTATTTTCTTAATATTTTAACTTCTCATTTGTATTACATTGTGCTTTTGTCTTGCCTCTTCTTAATTTTTACCATCTAAAAAGCGTTATTGCATTTTTCGATCGATATATTTCGAACTAACAGTTCATCTTCTATATAAATTAAAAAACGTTATTGAATTTTTCGATCGATATATTTCGAACTAACAGTTCATCTTCAGGATCTAATTTATATAATTGAGAAATATTTATTCCAAATAACATTAATAATTAATTAAATATATACAATTGGGTGATTCACAAGGTCTTAAAATAATAACATGGAAAAATACGACTGTTGTGAGCAACCCCTCATAATTTAATGTTCTATTAATTACGACAGCACAATAAACATAGCAAGCAACGTTCTATTTATTTAAGACACTTTTTGTTTACAAACCAACAACAATATTTTTAAACCATTGTAAAATGTTAGAACATTATGACAATAAACCATGATAGCACACCTTGTGAATACCCCAAATATATATAAAATAATAATATATAATATATATTATATAATAATATATAATATAATAATATATAATACATTATATATATATATATATATATATAGAATTAATTCATTATTAATGTAATTTGGAATAAACATTTCTCAATTATATAAATTAGATCCTGAAGATGAACTGTTAGTTCGAAATATATCGATCGAAAAATGCAATAACGCTTTTTAATTTATAAAGATTAAGAAGAGGCAAGACAAAAGCCCAATATAATATTATAATTGATCCAAAAATTTTAAACATTCTCATTTGTAATTCTAGCTAACAATTATTTTTCGCTACTGCGATAAAAGCGTGAAAAAAAATACTTTAAGCGCGAAAAATAACACTTAAGAAAGATGAAATAAAAAGAAGGACCTCAGAATAGGATCGATCTAAAAGCACTATGTATATTTTAGAACTATTATACGCCTTATCGAAGAAGGTTCTCTTTGTGGATGTAACGCACAACTAAAGCCTCTCGTGTGAAAAAAATCTTAAATTAAGAAAAGAATTTGTCACAGGAAACTTAAAAAAAATAATAAATTTCTCGAAAAAATGTGTTTCGAAGTAATGAATCCAAATTAAGCCGATGAAATTCAGATTAAAATGTCCCATAAGCAACGTGGTATTGGACCACTTAGAATAACCACAAAGATTGAGCAGTATTTTTTTTTATGTTAGCTCTTGTTTTCGAGATATACTGTTATTTCTAAATAATAAGCGGCTTAGTTTATTAAATAAACTAAAAATAAATGAAATTCTGCAATTAAATTCCCTTTAAGCAATGCTAAAACTTTTTTAATCTGCTCAGTCGTTGTAGAAATATAAAAAAATAATTTCTAGTAAAATTTTGAAAAACAAATTTCCAACCAAAAAAAGGCCCTTAATCATTAAAACCTGTCCACAACTTTGGATTTTATTCAAGCTTGTGAAGTGCTGCTAACAGAATCGTAATGTTAATGTTCTGAAGTAACCAGCTCAACCCCCCAGATCTCAATCCAATTGAATGTAAAAAAAAGTATCGAAGTAAAATATCCAAGAAATTCTGACGAATTGTGGGAAAATATAAAGATATCTTGGGAAGCTATACTTTTTTCGCATAGTCAGAATTTAGTCGATAGTTTGCCAAGAAGGTGTGCAAAAGTAATTGAAAATAGGCGGTTTTCATTGAAATGTTAAAAGAATGGAACCATTTTAATATAAAAACAAATGGATATATTGTGCAATTTTAAAAGCTCTAATTGTATGACCAACACTAAAACTAGATTTAAATTTTGTTACCTTATAGAAAGTTATTGAAGAGTTTTAACTTAAAACTCTTAAGCGGCATACAGAGAAGTATTAGCATTAATTAAACGTTATTTGTTACCTGCTATTATATTTCAAATTAAAAAGATAATTTTTTTGTTACAATAAATATTTTATTATATTACCGCCAATGTACATATCTGCCCAATAAAAAATGGAGCTTCCAAACAGTGTTGCTAATTTACCCATTTAGTGGCTAGATTTAGCCATTTTTCACCTTGTTTAGCCATTAAACAATATGTTAAGCCATTAGCCATTTTTCAACTTATTTAGCCATAACATTTTTTCCCCCCGCTTTTTTTCTTTGAAAATAATAATTTTTATTTTCTTTTAAAAATTCATAAAATTTCTAAGAGTAAAATAAACATGTTTACCGATTAAAACGAATTTAATTTAAATCACAACTTTTACAAATGTGGAAAATCGCTATAAACGATCAGTTTTCACCAAAAAAACAAGAAATTTTTAGAAATTTCGGAAATACCTTTCAAGTTGCTCTCACTTCCATGGTATTATGCCGAAGTAGAAAGGGAATTTGGGCAAGTAAACATCGTTGAAAGTATTTTGAGAAATAGGTTAGATTAAAGCCGACGATTCACTATCCTATTCAATCGTACAAGTTGTCAAAAAAATCGTGTGTGCTGATAAAGTATGATAGTGTGGCTTAAAATTGAATTGAGTGACTAACTAATTTTTTTGCTTTTGCAAAACGTTTGCTGCATCAAAAAGCATTTAACAGTTTCTTAATTGAATTCTATAATTATCTTCTTACAAATAAAGATAAGGAAGTCAATAAAATGTTTTTGGATTAGGTCTGAACATACCTTTAAGGTATAATTTGACCACTAGCGGATACAGGAACTGTTCTAATACGCTAATACCCCATTTTGTATATATGTTGCAAAACGGGAAATTTGTTTGTTTATTACTTGCTTCATCCCTCTCATCATGGTACTGTTTTTGAAAAAAATATATAGTAAAGTGGTTTTGGATAGGCGAAAATGGACCATACATGGCGGTCCTATTTTTGTCAAAAGAGCATTGCTAAAATATGTTCCTATCTAAATCTAACTATGTTTTAAGTTTCTGCAAAATCGGCTTGATAGTCCTTCAGGGTCCTAGTTTTGCAAAATTTATACCCTTAAACCTTCTTCACAAAATTGTCTTTCTACTGAAATCGGTTTTGACTTATTATGTTTTTAATTTATTTTACGTTTTTAAATTTAGTATTGTTCAACCTTAAATTCTGATAAATTTTGGTGCTGATCCAATTTTCGTGGATGCTTAGAAAAGCTGTATCAGCAGCACAGGCTGATGCTTATGTGTAGTTAATGGTTGGTATGTCTGAAGTATATAGCAGATACAATCAAGGCATGTATTCTGTAATTTTCATGAGTATGTCTTAAAATCAAATTTTTCAGGAGTGCGGAAAAAACATTCCATATCGATCTATTGGCTAGGCATTGAACTTTTTGAAATTGGCCATTACGTAAAAAGTCGGAATTGGTCCATATTTTTTCAGAAATTATAAGAAACATGTAAAGAGCATTTAAAATTAAGCAAAATGCCATCAAGATCTCAAAACCGAAAATAAAGTTATACGCGTTTACCCATGAAAACCACAGTATTGTTTCCCTGTGGGTCTCCAGCATTAATTTGTTGAGGAGAACTAAAAAAATTCCTTCTTTAATAAAAAATGTTCTACCAAGCTAATTAATTTTCATCCAATATGACTTAATTTTTGATGATCTTTCCCTTAGTTCTCAGGATTAGCTGATAAGTTTTTCTTTAATTCTCTTTTAAGCCTGCATGTACGTGCATACGCAAACAGTTTCTTTTGTAAAGTTTCTTTAAACTCATGTAGAATACTAAGAATATGGAAATAAAAGAAAAAGTAAATTGACGAATGCGGTCTGTAAGAAAATTATATTATTTAATGCTTTACGGGTAAAAAGACAATATCAGAAATTAAACAAAAATAATTATTTTGAAGAACTTTTCATCCCATAATATTATTTATTTATTACGAGTTACGAATACAATTACAAACAATATTTCAACTTTATTAACCGAACCATAGTATTTTTTACCTTCAGCCCGTTGTAGTGAAGCAAACCAGAGTCTCTGGCCGGAATCGAATCCGCAAGCATCGCACTGATAGACTAGCTCACTACCAATTAGTCTACCAGGGCACCCCCATAATAAAATTAATTTGTTCTCTGATTTAAAAATACTGCGTAGAATAATATTTTCCTTTTTGTAACTCAAATTCCTGATATTATTTGTGTTGGCTTTCATATTTTAATGGCAGTATATAATTATAAGTATTAGATATCTCACCGTCTTTTTTTCAGCAAGAAGTTTATTGTGCCTGACAGCTTCTTTAATAAAATCTTTTGAACTTAATAAAAGTTGGTAATATGTGTTATTAAAGCTAAAAGGGGTATGTCGTGATATAACAGGAAACAAGAGAGTAGAGTTTATTTCTGATTGTATTGTTGTTGTGTTTGTTCGTGAACATATTGTGATTTATTTTAAAGAAATAAATTTGTTTTACATTTTCTATTAAATTACGTGAAACAGTGTTAAATTTTAAAAGCTTTCTTTTAACCGTCATATTCTAAGTACTTACACATGAAAAACACTTGAAATATTACACAAAAAAAAAAAAAAAACCGCATGTGGGTGTTTCCAGCGAAAAGTCTACTTTTTTTTAACGTAACGTCAGCAAGTAATTTAAATTATTTCTTAAAAACTTTTATATGTATAATTAACTTTTTTATATTTTGGTGTAAAACGCAACTACATTTACTTTTAGTAACAAAAGGGATAATATTTGAACAACATGGGCCTAAAATAGAAGCTTATTTGCTTGCTGGCGTTACTTTACAAAAAAATGAATTTTCGCTGGAAATGCCAATATTTTGTTGTAGGATAACTTTTTAATTTAGGTGTTTGTGTTGCAATAATTCTTATAGAATGGCTATAGAAAAAAAGCGTATTTTATTAGAATTTAAATATTTTAAAAATATTGACACAAGCTTGGTACACAGAAAAAAATTACGACAAATTGTCATATTAAAAAAATTTTTAAAACTCAACAATTATGTTACCCGTAGTGACACAATGGCACCGTATGAACATAGTTGCGTACGTCGTAGATACCTTGTCAAATGAAAACGTTCAATATTTTATACAAAGGCACACAATAGCTGGAGTAGACGTAAAGCGTATCTGAGACGATATATGTAGATTTAACTCTATATCATACGCCGTTTACGACCGTATTGTCATAGAAAAAGAAAAATTAAAATGAAATTATTTTTTTGTTTTCAAATTGCATATTAATTAACAAAATAAAAGGATAGAATAAAAAACAATAATTTAAATAAATTTGTAATATTTTAATATTATTTTCAAAAGAAAACAAAATACATTTACGATGGCATTGTGGGTAAGTGAAGCGTATTTCTAAAAATGTACGGCGTTACGTCCTACGTTAATGTGACGTACGACGTAGGAGATGGCACCGATAAGAGCAAGTAGGGTAACTATGGCCTAAGATGAAAAACCCGGCTCTTAACAGAATTTCCAATAAGCTTTTTTTTATAGATCACGGGTGACTCATATCAAACTGCTTTGTCATATTTGTTCCGTATCTTTTGGTAAGTCATAATGGAAAGACTCACATAACAACAGCGTCTCCAAAGTATTCAGCTGTATTACGAAATTTAGCGTTCTGTGATAAATGTTTTTCATGCGATTCGAGGAATTTACGGTGTGCATAATCGACCTACTGAAATTATTAGTGGCGACACCATTCGCAACTTTGAGTCCTAGTTTACCATAGTGAATGTTACTCGACCGGTTAGACCACATCCACCACGTAGCGAAGTGAATATAGCAGCTGTAGCTGAGCGTGTGCACGAATACCGTGACGAATCGATTCATCGTCATTCCGTCAATGGTAACCGTTATCGCACCATGTTCACGGACTGTGTGCTTCCTGAAATTGAAGCGCATATTCTGGGTGAGCTCTGATTTCAATAAGACGGCATTATGAGCCATACAGCGCGTGAAATAATATCCTTGTTGAGACATTATAAATCTTACCTCACGATAAATCCCCCGATATAAATTTACGTAAGCACAAACCCTTCAAATATCAAGAATGCTGATAAATGTCGTCACGGGCTTGTACCTTATAAAATTTGAACATGAAATGTAACAGGAAAAAAAATAAAATAAAAAATGTTACAGAAGTAAAAAAACGAAATAAAATTACAGCTTGACTCAATAAACAAATTGAAAAAAGTGGCTGAAATAAATTACCATGATATAGTTAACATCCACTATATTATTGTTGATTGTTTCCATAATATGAATGCTTTTGACCTAATTCTGGAAAATGTTGGCCTTACTATTGGTAATTTTGACCATTTCAAGGTTTATTTGTGATATGGTTTAGTTTTGACCAAATTATAGTTAATTTTGACCAAATTATAGCTGGCATCGGGCAAACTATAGTTAATTTTAACCATTTTATAGTCCTTTTCAACCACAGTAATATCCTATTTAACCATAGTCTGGTTACCAGCAAACATTAACATGTTTAATATACATACAACGATAGTATGTTGCTCTTAAAATATGGTTACTTCCAACCATATGTTTTTGCTGCGTGTATTAGCAAAAATTACAACATAACAATATAAATTTATTTATAAAAATTCAAATTTATGAAATTTAGAAATAAAACTCAACAACATTTTTTTTAGGTTAAATCAGTGTTTATATTAAGTTGTGTCTATGTATGTTGGTTGCCTTTGTTTTCATTTAATCCAGTTGATGTGATTGACAGGAAATAAATAACAGCTAAAAATATTTTAACAAATCCTTTTTTGTATACAAATGTATGTACATACATAAGTTCTATGTATCTATGTATGTATATTTAAGCGAGTTATGTAGTATGAGTGAAAAACATATGGTAACGAATAGAATCATGTTGAAACGTGTAAACAAATACATACAAATAACAAACTGTTGTTTTCAGGGACCGAAGCGATTATAAGTTTTATTTTAAAAATTTCTTTTCATCATTATATCTTTAATTTTTTTGTCGCATAGAAAATAAATGTAATTTTATGAGTTTTATTTATTCCTCAGAAATGAAAATTATTTTGAGTTTTATTTTTTGCTTAAAAATAAAAATTAATTTTTGAGTTTTATTTTTGCTTAAAAAACAACAGTTACTTTTTAAATTTACTGCCTGTTTTTCAAACTAAAATAAAAATTTTCGTTAAGAAATGTATGTATATTCAAAACAAAAACAAATTTGAGTTTTTCTATTTGTTGTTTTAGTATAGCTCGTGGTGTACTTGCCTTTATAAAACGTTGGGCTAAGGAGTTCACTGATCCTATGATTACGAAGCTGTTATATACATCTTTGGTAAGACCTATCATCGAATATGGCTCTATTATCTGGGATCCTGATTATGATGTTCACATAAACCGAATAGAATCTGTCCAAAAACAATTTTTATTGTTCTGCTTAGGAAACTCAACTTGGAATCCTTCTGAAGTACTTCCTTCTTACTCTGTAAGACTTGCCGCGTTAAATTACCATCACTAGTAAGCCGAAGAAAAATGCTTAACATTGCGTTTTTAGTTAATTTGCTTAATGGTATTCGGAATTCCTGCTAAATAATGTTAAACTCAACGTTCCTCAGCGATCAACTCGCAATTACATACCATTATATCTTTAGGTCTTTCACACAAACTATGCAAATTCGGATCCTTTTCGGAGAATATGTAAAGATTTTAATGAAATGTATGATTTAGTTGACTTTTCTTTAAGTGCCAGTGTCATTTAAAGTAGTATTATCTTGTTTTTAAATACATAAGCTAATAATATTGTTCGTATTTTAATTAAAGTCTGTACGGATTTAAATCCATAGACTTAAATAAATAAATAAATAAATAAATAAATAAATAAATAAATAAATAAATAAATAAATAAATAAATAAATAAATAAATAAATAAATAAATAAATAAATAAATAAATAAATAAAAAAATATTGAAAGCGGAAATTTTTATTTTATTTTGAAAAACAGGCAGTTAATTTTTTTTTCTTAAAAAAAGTAGTTTTCTGCGTTAAAATTAATATTAACCGATTTAAGGATAATTTTTTTCCAAGAGTCCGTGCAAAAACTATAATTTATTTATTTAATTAAATGAATTTTTTTAAATATTTTTTTCAATTCCAAAAAAAAATGATTTTTTTTAAGCATAAAAATTAAATTTAAAAAATAACATTTATTTCTAAGGTATAATTAAAAATCAAGAATAAAACTTTTATTTTCAAAGCCAAAAATAAAACTCAAAAATTATTTTTATTTCCTGAGGAATAAATAAAACTCAGAAAATAATCGGTAAATTTGAATTTTTTAATTTAAATTTGAAAAACAATCGTTATTTGCAGTCCCAGGTAAAAAATATAAATTTTTTTAAATGCAAATACAAAAATTAAATTTTTACATTACAATGTAAAATTTCTTTGTACTTTTACGTCGCTTTTCAAAAATTCTCTAAATATTCTATTTTTTACAAAACAATTTTCATATGAAATTCCTTTTTGTGTACAACTATTTTTAGTGAAAAGTTATTATAATATACAAACAAAAAAATGTTCCTCTTTTAATAATTATTTTTCTATTTTTTTATCGACCTTTTTCTGATTCTATTTTCAATACATATTTCCTATAGTTACTTATACACAGGCTTTCAATGTTGTTGTTATACCCTCTACTGCAACTAGTTGGGATGAGGGTATACTAAGTATGTCGTATCGTGTGAAACTTTTTTAATATTCTTCTAAGATCCCATAAAGTACATATATTCTTGGTCCTTGAGTAATTCTAAGTCGATTTAGCTATGTCCATCTGTCTGTCCGTCTGTTGAAATCATGCTCACTTTCGAACGACTCGGAAGAAAATAGCAATATTGGTATCAAATTGTGTTAGTTCTCCTCAGCAGCTTGGGATTGAAATCCAGCAAACTCGGTTCAGTAGGGTAATAGCTATGAATTAAAATGTGGAACAATCACCTTAAAAAATTGATAATGTTGTTAGATCAGAAATCATACCACAAAGAAGATTGGTGCACAATTTACCATAGGCCCCATATAAAGCCACTCTAGAAAAATACCTTAGTACTCCTAAAGCCGTATTAGATAATTATATTGTAATTTGGTCTGTAACAGTTTTATATGACTAGAAACCACACTGTAAAATGATCGTGAAGATCGGCGCATAACTTACCGTAGGTCCCATATAACGCCTACTCCTGAAATGGTCTAACTGTAGGTGGAGGCTATCAAAGAGTCGGCACTGCCGCATATAGCGCTCTAACTGGTTTCTATTTTAACTTAAGTAAAATACAATTGTCTCATTTTATCAATGTATTTTCTACATTCCATCCGGATTTTCCAACTTCCTAAGGCATTGATTTTTATTATTATTGGTAAGTTATCTTTTTTCTGTCCTTTTACATTATCTTGCTAAGATCCAGACTTATTGCAAACAATAAACTTAAGTTTAATTCATAAAACTATTTTTCCAAATTTTTTAAATATAGCTTAAACAAACTAAAAATATTTTATAAGAATGCTTAAAAAAATGCCAAATGATAAATGAACATTTTGCAGTAAAATCAAGTCTTTTAATGCTTAAGGTGCAAAAATGCCAAAATGGTCACACTGCTACAGTTACTATTATTTTGAATAATGTAAAAAGAAGTTAATTTGGCTTTACTTTAAGGGTTTTTTGTCCTAAATTCCTTTACCTACCTTGTTAAAAAAAAAAAAAAATAAATATAAAATTTCTAATATTGAAAAAATTCTTATTACTAGAAAAATAAAGAAATTTCTCAATATATATATATCGCACTTAATCAACAAGAGGGTATTAACTCAAAGTTTTTATTATTTTTTCACTTTTTCACTTTTTCAAAAAAAGCGACACGTTTAATTTGTAGCTATCCGCTGTAAAACTTTTTGGAAATGAAACAGTTGATTTTAAAATTGTTTTAAATATGCCTTTAATGTTAAATTAAAATTTGTTTGCTTCTACTAAAAACTGAATATTTTTAAATTTTGATTTAATACCCTCTTGTTGATTAAGTGATATATATATATATATATATATATATTGGCAGTATAAATAAGTTTTCGCTGTTTGACAACTTGGGAAATTTGCAAATAAAAATACAACTTCCTTCAAATAAAATGTTTAGTTAACAGCAGCAAATAGTTTGGAATTAAATAATTTAAACAAAACAAAATACCAACGAAGATCAGTGTCAGAGAAATAATATATGAATTGCAGTTTCACTAAAAGTAACATTGATGGTTTTTATTTCTTCGTTTAAAACTGTTGGAATCCATTTAAATGCTAAATGTGTTCCATATACACAAGAACTGAGACATGAAACAAAAGAAACCAGATAGCGCAGGTTCATTAACTGTGTGCACATTAGAGATGAGCGATATTTCTGTACCTGTGATTTAATCACTGTTACTGAAAAATCACGAATCACAGTTGTTACTAAATTTGTCAAGTAACAGGTACTTTCTAAGTCGTTCTTTTTGTATTTTGTTACATATACAAATTTATGATATTTCACTGTTTGTGTGGGTAATAGCGTTTTTTGAATGAAATGTCGAATGATATTGCTGTTCCTTTCATTCTCTCTTCTATCTTATTAGAATTTTTTATGCCAAAATTTATTTGTTCAAGTATGTATGTATATGAAAGTAAATAGATTTGAAAGCTCTTACAATTTGTTGTTGTTTCTTTGTAAAGTGCCTACAAAAGCTCATGCGAAAGCTCGCGCATTGTACATATAGCGTGGCCGCAATTGCTATAAAAGAACAGAAAACTGATAAACCGTGATCACAATCACAGTTTAAAGGAGCAGTGATTTTTAAATCACATTCACTAATCACGATGATCTTTAAAAATCACGGGATCCCTCATCTCTAGTGCACATATCAGCTGTTTTGAAGTCACTACAGTGCTAATATATATTTTGTTTTACATTGTTTTGTGTCGATTCTCTAGAATTGCTTCACTTTCGATTAATGTCATATTCATGAAAGACGTTTATAAAAATAAAGCAAAAAACTATGATTTACATATCGTTACCTTAATATAAAAAGGCCCCAACTCATCAAAAACACTTTTTACAGGAGAAGGAAAAAACTTAATAAAAGCTGAAATAATATAGCTACACAACCATTGTCAAAAAACATCTTTATTAAAATTAAACGAGGAATTCAGATTGAAATACATAATATGTATTTCTTTCGAAAAATTGTGTGTATGAGTTAGGGCTTTTTGTATTCTGCTTATAACTTCTTTATTTTTAATCTAATTTGCTTGAAATTTTAATAGAATGTGTATTAGCAACCATTCTACAATAATCAATAAAAAAACGGATTTCCAAAAATAATGAGTTGGGGCCTTTTTATATTAAGGTAACGATATGCATGTTAAATTTCTTTCGTATTCCAAGAAAAATTGTTGTTTGTTAATGTGTTTCATTTTAATTTCACAGTTATGTAAAAATTAGCACAACTATTTTACGGAGTGAAAAAAATTCGAAATTTGTTTAAAATAATACTTTAGAATTCCTAAGGAGATTTTATAAATTCTCAAAGAATAAATTTTTTTAGTTCCTACAACGAACGCCATGTGAAAAGCTTTCTTTGTAGAGTAATTACGAACACATTTCAGTGAAACTTTGGTTATCAAGACAACGAAGTCTAAATGTCTTTGTAAGTGCATATATATTAAAGCGTCACTAATGTTGTTAGTTTTGTTTTGATTCTTGCAAAAATAAACAAAAAAAACTTTTGTTGTAACCAGGGACTAAAAATAATTATTATTATAATTTTTTTTTTAAAGGATACGAGAAATATTTCTTTATTTTCATTTGGGAATTTGTAACTACTATCGCCACATACATATATTTTTATTTGGTTATTGTAACCAATTTAAGTAAATTTGTTGGTTACAAATATCCATTAGAAAAATAATTTATTTTTTGGTTATAAATATCCATTCTACACAAATAAGAACAAATAATCGGTCAAACCCTTCCGTATGATACTCCATACCACAATATTTAGAGAAAAATTTTGAAGAGTGTATTTTATTTGGGACCCATGGGCAACCAAAGACCCAGCAAAACCAAATTATATTATGAAATTAAGATTCTTATAGATCTTAACATATGTAATAGGATTGCTTGTAATGACAATTAAAACCTATAAATTTCATCAATTTGTCCTTTGCGTACAAGGTTTACATGGACAGCCAGCCGTACGGATGGATATCGTTGGATCGATTCAAAAAGTGATATACACAACATTAAAAGTTTTTAATGTATATTTTAACAAACAATCTTTTTGGTTGGTATGTTAGTTATTTATAACCAGGGAAACCAGAAATATGCAAGTTTTTAGCGCATTTAAATATGCAGTAAAAACTCGAAAATATGCCCTGAAATTTTTTACAAATATTCGCAAAAAAAGATCAAGAATTGGTCATTTGACTACAAAATATTCAACAATTTAAAAACATTTGCATTAACAATAAACAATCCTAAAATTATAATCGGTAAAGCCCAGACATCATAGAATTTTTAAACGAATTTTCGATATTTTACACTATTTGAAAACGATGGAATTATTTGTGACGAATGTTATCTATATATGTATTAACATCCATATTAGACTTTTTGCCTTAAAGGGATTTCAGGAATTCTTTATTAAGGTTAACATTTAAAAGGAAGTTAAAGCTATTTATAGATGGTACCTTTGGGCAAATGTGATCCGATTCGAAAAGAATTTAATTGCACAAAAATATTTTTGCGGCGAATTTGATCTTAAGTCCAACATAATTAGATGGCTTACGGACAAAAAAGTTTAATTTGGAAAGAAGTTTTTATGGTTAATATGTGAAATTATAGACCGATTCTCACCATTTTCATAAACTTCGTCTTTAGTATAAAATTAATGTTTTTACCAACTTTGATAAAATTATCTACAAACATACAACTTGTACCTTGCGCACAAAGTTAACATTGACAGACAACTAGCCAGACGGACGGATGGACATCTATAGATCACTTTAAACAGTGATCGCCAAAAAAGTATATAATGTCTTTTTCCTTATTGAATATAAAATTTGAAAATTTAAAATAGCTTACAATTTTAGAGTAAAAATTAAATGTAGATGGCGAAATTTAAGCAACACGTTGGGTATATTTAAGTTTAAAAAAAAAATCGTATTTGCTGCGAAAGCTCTTGTAAGTATATAAAAAATTTTACGTGTATCAAAATATGCCTCAAAAAGGCACAATATGCGCTATAAACTTCAAAAATGCTGCTATTCAACAAAGTATGTTTTGATTCCCGTCTGATTCGTTATATTGAATATAGAATATATAAAAGAGGTTTCAAAAGTTTGGGTTTAGCATTGAGATTGAAGAAAATATGCCTTAAAGATTAACCCCCATATTCATAAAAAATATTTTAGGTTTATAGCAGGCTTATAAAACGATTTTTCTATGAAAATTTGTTTAATAAACCTTTCATTAATCAAAAATATTTTTATGAATATAGGGGTTAATGTATAAAAAAATTAAAAATTTTAAACAAAATCAATACCAAAGCTAAGTAAATGATCTATATTAAATGGGATTATAAAAGTGATTCCTTTTTAAAGTGCTCAGAATAATTCACCAAACACGTGGCAGTAAGTTTTTATCATTACAATGTTTGTACTCATTTAAAAAGCAGATATAAAGTTTTACCTTAACCTCTTTATAGACATTTTTTGTTTACAGTAAGAAAACGCGAAAACTTGTTTTTATATCAGGACGCATCAATATCTACTTGGTGTGTTTTCAAATTGATTAAGTTCTTAATATTTATTAAATAATGTCGTTGTCATTTATTATGTAAATTTAAATTTTCTTCTTTCGTAAATTTTAAAATGTAAAAATCGTATTGTTTGTAATAAAATATGACGCAATTTACTTACTTTTTCATTGTATGTAAAACCACCATAACATTTTTTCACAGCATCTAGAATTTAGATAAATTCTAAATACATGTTATGCAAAATACAATATTTACAAGACGACAAACGAAACAAAATATTTATTACGAAGTCAAGACAAGTAGAGAAGTACCATCGTTGTACTTTACAATATGTTTTTATTGGCATTAACAAACTTTTTGCGTAGGAGTAATGCGTCAGGGCCATAATTGTGTTGAATCAATAAAATGTCTATGTGTTAGGCTCCCGTTAAAGACTATTTTTCAATTTTCAAATTTAAGAAATAAAAATTTAAGGCTAACAGACGGCAGATTCTGCAAATAAAAATACAATATAACAAACCAAAAATTTATCAAACTGTTCAAATCGGTCAAAATTTACCAACGTTAAAATAAATACGAAATAACAAAAAATTATATATAAAAGAAAAACAATTGTTGATAAAAGAAAAAACGAAAATTTTCTACAACAAGAAAAATATTTGTGTATGTATGTATGTATACATATATCTGTCGAAATATGGAAGAGTAGCTTAAATTTCACAGTGCAGCACTAAAATCTTGAAAATTGAGACCCCCAAAATCTGAAAGCTTATGATGGTAGAAGAAAAAACCTAGATGGGTTTTGAATTATTAGCTAAGGTTTTTTTTAATAATTTTTGAAGTGTTCGACTGGGGGTGAATTTTAGTACAATTTTTAAAAAACATGTCCTGATTCTAAAGTCTATATCTCGTTAACTATTCGAAATTTTGCTTATCTCTTTTCGGCAAATTTTAAGCTCTTAATCAGATCTAAAAAATTTGCATTGAGATAAAATCAAAAAAAAAAAAAAAACAACCACATCTTACTCACATGTCGCAGAGAAATCTGTACCATGTAAACACCGTCCGTTTGATGCAAAATAACGGTATATTTCAAATGTCAAAAAATTTTCATTTTTGAATTTTCGGAATTTAATATTACGGCATACATTGCAGAAATAAGAAGTTGATATGGAAAAGTGTTGGAAGCTGTACTTTTTTTCTAGGTTTGTGGTATTTATGTGCCCAAACGTTTAATGAAAACACAAAAAACAAATTTTACTGCTGAATTTAGAAAAGGGTACATCTTATATTATTCTAACCAGTTGGACTTATTCGATTTTCGTGGACACCAGATGTAGTAGCAGACGTTAGTTTTGTTACATATTCAACTGCATAAACAGAAAACCCAGCCCACTGCCTTATGGAACGCCAGTAATATGGACGGACTCAAAGTGACACGATGAAAACACGTGGTACGGATGCATAAATTTTAAAAGTGGAATGAATCAAAAAAAATGTCAAATGTAGTGTACATTCCTGGTCCTGTATGGACTGCGGAAACGTTTGACAATGTGTTGGCTGATCCACCGTTCGAGCCCGAAGAAACAATCAGCAAGTTACACAATGCGAAATGAACTATGTTGTCGCCAAGTTAGGTTTGCCAAAGCGCAAATCAGAATTTTTTCCGCATTTCTTAAACGAAAAAATCTAACGGACGTTGATGTTAAGACCTCGATACACTGTAACCGTCAAGCGGAATTTCAAAAGCTTTACATCGCTAACGACAAAAACTCTTACACCTACTGCAACAACATAAAAGGATTAGCCAATGAAATGGGATTAGAATATATCGCTGAAGACTGGCGACTGTTCATCGATAGTCCACTTACTAGCTTAAAAGCAGTGTTACTGCATAAAACGAACCTGAAGCCCTCAATACCTTAAGCATTTAGCACAGACTGAAATTAATGTAATGTAACAATGGAAATTTTGCCAAGATATCTTAAATACGCAGATCATTTATGGAAAATCTGTTGCGACCTTAAAGTTGTCAATATTTTGCAAGGCATAAAGGGTGGTTGGCAAAAGTATTTTTGATTTCTGTGGCGTTGGGACACACGAGAAAAAGTCGATCAATACTCGCACGCTTGAGAAAAACGAAAGTCGGGAGTGAAAGATGCCACTTTAGAGATGACAGTAGAGCCACTAATAAAAAAATATATGTGACATATTGTTGCCACCGCTGCATATTAAGTTGGTCATAACGAAGAAGTTTATAGAGACGGTAACGAAAAATAAGAACAACGTATTTCACTGCCTTAAGAAAATTTTTCCAAGACTCAGCGATCAATTAAGGCCGGTAATGTACTTCTTAACTAATATCTTCAAATTTTAATTTATTTTTTGTGAATTTTTTTGCTTAAAACTGGTGTACTTAATGGACCAGACATTTGAAAGTTTCTAAAAAAAAAGTGAAGATTTCCATATGGTTTTGCACGGAAACGACTCAATTGCTTGGGATGCGCTTAAGGCAGTTATAGAAAGAGTCTTAGGAAAAAATAGAGACGATGAATGGAAAGTTTTAGTAAAAAATATGCTTAAGTCATTCCAAGCAATCGGTGTGACCATGACATTAAAACTTCACTTTTTAAATAATCATTTGGCAGAGTTCGAAAAAAAATTGCCAATAGAATCTTATGAGAAAGGTGAGCGCTTCCACCAAGTAACCATCCCGATGGAAAGGCGGTTCAAAGGGAATAAAATAGATGCGATGGTTGGGGAAGTACGCTGGTCTAGCCATTAAGTATTTTCATACGAAAATAAAGCTAGCGAAACGGCGGAAACATGTTTATAGATGATGAAAATAGCTCCGAAAGCGACGACTATAGTTCAATATATATTTAAAAAGATTTGAAGTGTCCTTATTTTTCATTCCTTATATTCAAAATCATCAATTTTTCTAAGTATCTTTTTTAAAATATTTGAAGTATCCTTATATTTTCCATCATCGACAATAAAAATCTATGACGAAATTTGTCGTTGTTTGACTGTTTTGCTGTTTTGAATAAGATGTTGTTTTTTTGATTTTATCTCAAGGTAAAATTTTTAGATCTGACTCAGAGCTAAAAATTTGCCAAACAGAGACGAGCACTATTTCGAATAGTTCACGAGATATAGACTTAAGAATCAGTACATATTTTTTGAAAATTATACTAAAATCCGCCCCCAGTCGAAAACTTCAAAAATGAATTAATAAAAGCCTTTTGCTAATAAATCAAAACCCAGCTTGGGTTTTTCTTCTATCATCATAAGCTTTCAGATTTTGGGGGTCTCAACTGGTTCAAGATTTTGAAGTTGAAAAATGTGCTACTGTGTTTCAACTATTTTTTACATTAACTTATATACCTTTTGTGCACTTAGATATTTTTCGGAGGAACGCATGGAAGATGTAAAAAATGTGAAAGATGCATTCACACTTGAAACATCTAAAATCTACTATCAATCAAAAATTTAGTAATTTCTGAAAATAACTTTTATTTAAATACTTTGTTCTAGATAAGTGCCAACATTTTAAATGAAAAAAAACTAAATGTATATGAAAAAAGGAAAAACTTGACAGAAGGTAACGCTGCTGACACTAAAAAATTCTGAAGATTTTGAATGGAATACAATGAGATAGGAACAGCATTGTATACCCTTGTGCACTTGCATACATTTTGGAAAAACCCATGAAAGATGTTGAAAATGTGAAACACGTATTAACACTTGAAACATCTGGCATCTACTATCAATCAAAAATATCACCATTTCTGAAGAAAAAAACTTTCTTTTAAGTCTTTTTTCTGCAAAAATTTCAATATATAAGCAAATGGTAACGCTGCTTTCAAAGCAAATGCCAGTTTGTCAGTGATGGCACAATCATAATGTAATTTCTTGCCACTTTTCTATTGATGACGCTAAAGTAATCAGAAGATGTAGAATAGAATACAATGAGATACGAACATCTGTTAATTTTTATGTATGTATATGTATTTCTTATGGTAAATGTCAACATCTTTGCAAACTGATGGTAGATGTTAGATGTTGAAAAGTGTGAAAAGGCTATTAGCCTCTATTGAAGTTATTACTAATACGATCATATAAGTAATAACTTCACAAGTAATAACATTACAAGACTTTAAGTAAGAAGCTCCTCCAATAAAACTTCAACAAAACTGAGCTTAAGCCGAATATTGTAGTTTGCAGTTATAACTACAATATTCGACTTAAGCTTCTTTTCAATGTTGCTGTAGTTTACAACAAACTTTATGTTTTTCCGTAACTCACGACACAAACCTGATTTATTTCCCACGAAATTTATCATTAAAATTTTTTCTTGCATGCCATCATTAAAAATAATGACAATTGCACAATTCATTTTTAACAATACAATCTCCTAAGAATTTTGTTGTTACAGAATCAATAAAATTGACTGTTCCAGCGAAACAAGATTGTATTTGAAATTCTAAAACGTAGTTGTTCAAAGAATTTACATCTCCCTGGGGTTTAACCCTTTTTTGTTTTTGTAAAAAAAAAAATACTCTGTATAAAAATTGTTTTTAGGTATTGCAAAACACTCACAATATGTCTAAATTAAATAAGTGCTTTAAACAATCAAATTGTATGATAAAATGTTTATTTGCTTGTGCAAATGCAAATAAAATGAAGGGCCATACAGGTTTGTTAATATAAAAAGAGGCTTTTTTCACAAAAGGTATCCATGTCACATTTTACGTAACGTATCTACAACAGGTTGAACATAGAGCACAATTGTAGAGCATAATTAGGCGCGGATCCAGCTTTTACCGTTTGGGGGCGACTTTTTAGAATTGTGTACAAGACAAAACAACGTAATTTATCTATTAGCAGTTTATCTAAATATTATATAAAATATAAAATAAATTATATTTTATTTAAACAGAAGCTTTGTGGAAATGTTTTTGTTAAATGCAGTAATTCTGCATTTAGCTTTGCCATAACGAAATTCTGGTCTATTATTCAAACTTAATAATTCGATCAGGTTCTTGAGGTTTCAAAGTTCTTATATTTGTTGAAAAATAGTTAGTGGTAGTTTATTAGTAATATTAAATACATTGGGAATATCTTAAGGAAAACTGGTTTTTAATTTTCTAAAATAAACTCAAACTAACTAAGAGTGCTATATTCGGCTATGCCTAATCTTATATACCCTTCACCTTATTGCGATAAGAACAGAAAGCTATATAAATACCGCCTTAAGGTATAAATAAATGTATTTTGTGTCACGCCCATTTATCCATTGCCGCCCACATTTAGTTGGATGTTGTCTAATGATACGAAGATGTTTGTACCCAACTTTTAATCTTTTACTCTTTATGTTCTCCAGATATACAGAAAAGCAGCCGGACATCGTTAAATACATGTACACTAATAGAAAAAGTGTCATAACGCTGATGTATTTTGACATCAGTAATATGACAAGTGTCTTCGTTTTTGACACCATGACACTTTTCATCGCTGTGTTGTCAGCATTAACATCAGTTGTCCAAATTGTCATCAGGGTCAAAAATTGAAGTTATGTCACCAATGGGTTGAGATATCGGCATCGCAAAAATTATGGATCGGCGTCAGTTTAATAAAAGATGTCATCAGTGCGATGACTCAATAACATCATAGAAACGACTCATTATTCTCAATTAAATGACAGTTTGTCATTGGGATTGCCTTAAGTCAAAGTGAGAGAATAATATTATTAACTTACCCGTTACAGATATTTGTTTCATTTTTGTTGTATTCCGCCTTTTGATTACAGAAGAACTCTCAAATATAAGACACTAGCAGCATGCCCGATATGGTTTTTGTAATCACTATACTTGGAAAATTTGATGTATTTAACTAAATAATTTTAAAAAATAGAACATGGGAATTTTTGTTTCTCATTTTACTTTTTATATGTAAATAATTTTAATAATACACAAAACTTGGCATCGAATTGATGTCACTATAGTCATAGCATTGATGACGCATTAAATTTGACAAAATTGTACGATGACTTTCGCCATTGGGCTGATGTAAATTTTTGCCATTTTGAAGCTATTTGTAATAACATTGATGTTACAATTCTGAAGTAAGGGCATCATCAATATGAAGATGCATTTTTATTTAAGTGTTTGTTTGTACATTTTTTTTCTCATTAATTATTTATTGAATCTTCATATATTAAATATGAAATAACAATAATTAATCAAATATTATACTAATACTTTATTTTTGTCCTGCCAATGCTAGACGAAAATTTTGCTCTTCGCGGCTTCTGTTCACATATGTAGATGTTTAGCGGTCTTCTCGTCGGATGAGTCCTTCAGTATCTCTTCTCCTTAATCTAGAGTGGATTTCGGTGCGACTCAAGCCTTTTTAAATATTTTACTGCATAATTTATACTAATAGTTTTTACTAATGGCACATTAAGATCCTTGTGAATATTTGAGTTTTTAACATACCAGGGAGCGACTGTGATTATTCGAAGAAGTTTATTTTGGCGCCTTTGAATGTTTTCGATATTTGAGGCCGAGGCAGTGCCCAAAGCTGAATAGCGTAGCGCCATATTGGCTTTAATATGGAGTTGTAAAGTAGAAGTTTGCAATCGAGGCTAAGAACAGAATTATATGGCATTTCCATGTTAAACGCCGGTCTAGATGAATACCGAGATATTTTACATGCGATTGTTGGGGCACTAATTGATTATTGATTTTAATAGGGGGACATGAGTCCCGACGCAAGGTGAATGTTATATGTACGCATTTTTGCTCGTTGAGATGCTTCATGGCAGTTTTCGTGTACGCTTAAAAAAAGCTGTATTATCAGCAAATGTTGAAGTAAGGGTGTGGTTATTTGTTGGCAAGTCTGAGGTATATATTAAATATAACAGTGGGACCATGATGCTTCCCTGAGGGACCCCAGCGTCAACTGGCTGAGGAGAACTTAAAAAAGCCCCTTATTTAATAATAGGCTTTCGACCGACTAAGTAGCTTTCTAACCGCTTGTGTGTGTTTACTGGTAAGTTTAGCTTCAATTTGTGTAATAATCCTTCATGCCAGACTTTATCAAAAGCTTGAGAAACATCGATGAAGAGAGCGGAACAATATTTTTTTCTTCAAAGGCTTTTCTTATGACGTTCTTCTAATGCCGAATTCATGGTTAGGAATACATCAATTTACATTTAAAATTGGGGCTAATTTTGACACTAACAGCTTCTCCAACAGCTTTGATATATTAGACAATAAGCTTATAGGCCTATATGACTCAACTTTTGTAGGATTCTTTCCTGGTTTAGGTATCATGGTAACTAAGGATACTTTCAATTGTTGAGGGACGTATTGAAGGCGTAAAATAGCATAGAAAAGAAAATGTTTGTACATGTATGACATAAATATATAGCCCACAATGCGGAAGTATATTTCGATGTTTTGAAAATGATGTTTCCTTTCAAATCTTGGCTTTGCCATTAAAGTTGTTGTTGAGTCACAAAATATTTAAAATTTGCTTATTTTAAAAAAAGTTGTTTTAATTTTCAGTTTTTTCAAGAATTTCTTATATTTTTATATAATGCTATTATATTTTCGCAAAACTTTCTTTAATTAGCAAATGTTCGCAAAATTTTCTTAAATTAGCTTTGAACTTTATTTACTCTTTAAAAAAATTCTAAGTGTTTTTGTAGTATCATTTCTTTAATTCAGAGTACCACTTTAAAACTTCCCACTAAAATTGTTAGAACAATAAGTTAATACATATAAAAAACTATTCCCCAGTTTCTAAGTGACATGTGTTCAGGCAATTGACATGTTCCTGTGCGAACAAATGTTAGATTCGATTATGAAAAAAGTATGAAGTCATAAAACGAAGACAAGGATGAAATTATTTGCATACACAAATACCAACGCAAACATGAAAAATACGCATTAACATATGAAAGAATTTGTATGTTAAAATGAAATAATACACAATACAACGTATGAGTAATTTTATAATTAAATTAAATAACACACATACGTCACAGTGGCCTTCACAGGAAAAAAATACATATGCATGAATGTAAAGTATACATATTAGAAAAATGTAGTATAAACCCTGCCGAAGAATGAACTAGTACCTAACTAGTACCAAACTAGTGCAAAAATATGCAGTACTAGTTCTCAACTGTAAACTTTTCTATACGATCTTAATGCTCAAATAAGCATTGAGTGTGCTTAGAAAATCACTAGTACTATTGGTTCTAGACGTGTACTAGTACACAAGGACAACATTGGGTGCATGAGAACCAGTTTGTTACTATTTCTTGTCTATAGAAAAATTTATCATTTTTCTATTTAACATTGTTTATAATAAAAATGGCATAAATAAATGATTTAAAATCAAATTTAAGAAACAGTATCAAAATACAAATATGTACTCGAATTTTAGATTTGCTACACAAAAATTCTACCAGTATACAAGTGGTGCCCTTGTTCTAGTAATTGTACTAGCTGCATTTTAACCATTAACTCTTAATTTCTTGCAGAGAATGAATTTATTTTTAACAGAAGTTTTTTATATGGCAACTTATTTACATGACAAATGTTTAAATTTTTAAATGTTTTTACTTTAATGACATTCCGGAACCAATAACATTTTCTACATGCCAGTAACAAAATGTTGTTCTCTACTTTTTAAAAGTGTATTATATCAACTGTTATGTCAAGTTGTATATGTAGATATAACCCACTTACCTAGATAAATAAAACATTTTCTTGCATAAAAACATAAACAAACTGAAAATAAATACTACTCATACACGAAATTGACAGGTAGTTTATAGTTACAAAGTTTACAATGATGACCCGATTTAACATACATATACTTCTGACAATAAAGTTTCAAGTAAATATTAAAAATTACTTCAAAAACATTTTGGCTTAAAAGTTTTACGTTAGTTTCTGAACACACACATACACAAACAAGTGTACGAATTTATCTGCATTTTTGTCATGGCAAAGTTTTCTTTTTGATTTATTTTTATGTTCATAACGTATGATTATGTTACTTGAATAAGAAACTATTTAATACCATTTGCATAATATGTGTATGTGCTTCTGTATTATTTTTGGATGTGTGATATGTCACTGTTTACCTTGAGTTTTTCGTTTCTGTTTTGCCTATTACTAGTTTCCTAACTTAAACGTACAGTGGAAAATTCTGAATGAAATTGAAGATTATGGAAAATTTGGAAGAGTTTTATTTGCTAAAAATAAGTAAAAAAAACTAATAACTAGGGACATCGAACGGTTATTATTCGACCGGTTTTAACCGGATATTTTAGCTTTGCGAAAGAATTCTTTCTTTCGTATAACTACATTGAAAACAAAAACAAATTTTTAGACTTTGTTTTTGTTTTCAATGTAGTTATGCGAACGAAAGAATTCGTTCGCACATTGGAAATAGGCTATTAATTTTTCGAATATCGAATAAACCGGTTATTTTGGTATAATAAACCGGTTATTTTAGTAATGTGTAATTTATATACATTTTCCTTACTCTTGTTGTAGATGTACCCGTAATTAAAGTATTTTCTAATTGAATATTGGCCAAACTTAAACTTTTTATGAAAAATGTCAAAACAAAATGTAACAATGGTCAAAAAACATTATGAACACTGTAAATATAACTCGCTTATAAAAGCGTGTGTTCTTGTAGAAAAAAAAAACCAAAAACTATTCTAAATACTTCAAAAACTTGTGCAGTTAAAAAGTAAATAGTTATTTGTGCAAGAGTATTCTAAATATTAAATATATTTTTATATAAAGGTGTTATCTCTAGATCTTTTTCGAACGCGATTAAAAAGACAAAGTAAGGTTCTTGTAGTGCCCTAAAATGATAAGTTACAAAGGTTCTTCCATGTCACGACTTATTAATCACCTTTAATTCGTATATGTACATGCTTGACATTAATGTGATCCAAATGAAACTTAACTCGAAGTAGTTCTAAGGAGACGACAAATAATACTTTGCCAAAATACGCTGCCAAAAATTAATCATTGGTTGAAATATTAGCCCGTTGTGTTGCCGAGGCACTAAAAACTCTTAAGTAGTTCTAGCATCTCTTCATGCTGAAAACTACAACATTACGGCGGAATCAACCATATGGGAAAAATTTCTACCAGTTTTATTTATTAAAATGCCAAGAACTAAAAAACAAAAATGAAGAAATCAAGCAATGTCATGGAATGTTTTAAATTCTAGTCGACGAATTGACTAATATTTTAAACAAAAAGAATGTTCAGTTCACTATTCGTTTCTATGGAAATATATAAAAATATATATATAATGCTGAATCAAAAGAATTTAAAATAGATAATCCTGGCTAAGAGGTTTTGTTTGCAACTTTTGAAAAATATGGTTGATTTATTCAAAACTCATTCAAAATAAATTTGAGAGAATATTTCAAATAATAACTTTATAAAATTCCTATAATTTATTTGCTTTTGCAAAACGTTTGTCTAGATCAAATATCATTCAACAGTTTCTAAATAACATTATACAGATATCTTCTTACAAATAAAGTTTAGTACATCAATAAAAGATTGTTGAAAACTTAGCTAAAGTTTGATCAATTTACTGGTCCCACTTTTCTTGCATTTTATCGTAACATATTTGTTAGGTCTGATCTAAGTCATATCTGTGTATTTTGTTGGTTCCTTATCTTTGCGAATTGTTTTGTTTTTATTCAAATTAACGTTTTATTTTAAAAACTTATTTGATTTTTATGTTTTTAAGAATTCGAATAAAAACCGGTTAACCGGTTATTTCAAAAATGCTTAACCGAAAACCGGGTTTTTTAAAATAGCAACTATTCGTAATATTCGAAAACCGGTTATTGAAAAAAGTCGAATAATCGATCTCCCTACTAATAACTCTGTAGATTTCTTAAATAGACACAAGCGTCTTAGCAACAAAATTGTTAATGACAAAAAACGTTGTATTTATCACACCGTATAATTTGTTTCCTTTCGTTTTAAAAGTACACATTACATAATATATACACAAATAGTTTAATGGAATAATGGAATAATATTATAATGGTACAATAGTATAAGAACATAATAGTATTATATATTATCTACACTCGTATATGAAATACCATAAAAGGGACTGATTATTTATAATAATATTACTCCAGATAAATTTACGCTATTCAAAAATGTGTAATGCAGAAAAAAAATTAGTTGGCAACAATTGGAGGATATTTGTAAAGGTGACGTTTTAAAACTTTCTGCATATAATTTTTCTATAAAGCAAAAGTTTATGAAACTACTATTAATGTTTGTCTGTAAAAGTCAATTTTAGATATACCTACTACTTAATTGTTCGTTTCAATTAGTCTTCAAAGTTTTTTCTTATAGTCAATTTAAAATGTTTTTTTTTTAACCCGATAAATATTTCGAAAAAGGGTAGCTGTCAAAGAAACAGCCATACTGCTCTCACTTTTTGACATATATCGTCGCTGTCTTAACTAACCGACCTGTTAGTTAGGTCGTTAACAAATTTTACAGGAGAGCACTTTTAATATTTTTTGTCTTAAATGAAGTCATTTCCTAGCCAAAATACAAATGAAATTGGGTTTATGCTTTATTTGGTTCTAGCTGGAGCCGGTCCACTTTGCAGGCCCTTAGTAAAGATTTTAATTTTATTATAGTTTTATTGCAACCCTGGGTATCTTTTTTTGTATTTGAACGTTTTATAGTGGGCATATATTTGGTCCATGCTACCAATAACAATAATTTTATGTGAAGATGTTAGGAGGCAACCATAATATGGCTGTGCCTTCTTGATGGAGGACTAATTTAACAATAATATGTTTGTCGGTGACAATAGTATGGTTAAATTTAAACATTATATGTTTGCAATTCTCTTTAAAAATAGTTTTGTTTGAGGTGACCAAATTTAAACATATTTTTTCTTTGGGTGTAGCTAAACAAATCCATAAGAGAGCCTACAGACTGCATTACATTCAGAAAATTACACCGTGTTGGGCGGTATAACAGCTGGTGTCATGATCGGACCTCTTTTTCTGCAAAAAATTAAGCCGGAGCTCACGTTACAGCCAATTGAAATCGTTACCGCAACATGCTCATTTTGTTTGAGTGCAATTTTTTTTATATATATGGATAAAATTGATCTGGGTGAACAATTAACAGGATGGCGCAATGTGACATAAGTCGAACGCAACCATCGTCTTATTATAATCAAAATAAGGCAATAAGCTGATTTTGAAAAATGGACCTGTTAATTGGCTTCCGGGACCCGATTATTTTTTGTTCGCTAGTTTATGCTGATAATTATAATTGAAGCAAAGCCGCGAATAACGTTGTAAAAGCCACTTTTTGCAAAAACTGTGTTTTTGCAGATTCCCGTTAACAATACTCTCTTACACTGTTTAAACATCAAATCACCCACAATTATGCACCTTAACGCCGCACAGTGGGAAATTTTACGAGAAGGCGGTCAAAATTCCATAACTTTTGACTGGATCGGTATTTTTTTATGCGATTTTTTTTGCTCGATAGGTGCGATATTAGGCTTTAATTTGCGCTATAAAACGTAAAATTCGACTGATAGGAGCAAAAGTTATGGGGAGTTCAAAATGCATTTTCATTTTTTTGTTGAGTTTCGGTGTAAAAGTTGAATATTTCATATATGAATTTTTTTATAATTTATCATTATTTCTCTTGAATTTTTTAACTGATACTTATTTTTTATTGTCGAACTTAGATCCTGTCAGAAAATGCCAATATTTGGCCCCTGTAAATTTTTTAGTCCCAATATTCACAGGGGCCAAAGGTTGGCTTTTTTGGGACGAGACGAGTTGTTATAAGGATAAAACTGAAAAGGAATATTTTGAAAAATGCCCAAATAGCATTCTTGGCTATCGATAACATTTTAGGTAATTCAACTTTTATTTTTGGTTTGAGATGTATGTATTTTATTTTTATATATTAATACAAATATATACTTAAACTATGTAGTTTATGTTGCGGCTATTTACTAATGTTTAACCTTTTAACTTACTCAGAAATCTAACGTGTTAGTCTATTTATGTCGCCTATTCGTTTTGCAGCATCCGTTCACCCACAATAAGTTCATAACAATGGCAATACCTTTACCTTCTCCAAATTAATTGATATCCTGACGTGCTAGATAATTTATGTGGCCTGAACTGCTTTATTTGTCGAAAATTCTTTAAGATTCACCTTCTTTAATTTCAGTAATGGTTCCTTGCAGGACTTATTTTTTGAACCGAATATCTTACCTTGGGTCACAGAAATTGCTGTAGTTCGCAAGATCGCATCCAGATGTGTGTACAATGGGGTATAGAAATGTAGGTTAGATTCTGGACTGCAAGAGAGTATAGATTTTTTTTTGACGCGTTTTGACGGGCAGGACTTATGTTCTATAAAATAGGAAATTTCCGGGAAATTTTGACATAAAAAAAAAAGAAAATTAAATAGTTCTACAGGTCACAGAGTTTAATGCTTTAAACCACGTATAGCTAATAAGATAAACTAATACACAAAACTTATTCTGTCAAAAAACTTATTCTTGAAAAACAAAAAAGTTATGAGCATTTCAACTTCAAAAGTTTACTCAGAAATTCAAAACTATAACCAAATACTGAGAAAGTCCATTTTGGACCACCCTGTTCTCAATGAAATAGTTGAAATAGGGTTGACATTTTTTGGTTCCCGAGGTTCACTAGTATTTACTTTCACATGAATAAAAAAAATTCAAAATCGGAGAACATAAAAAAAAATAGTTTTGGCCGCCTTCTCAAAATATGAACCAGTGTGCGCCGTCAAAATGCGATACAAAGAGTCAGCCAGTGGAAGAACGTTGTAAGTTACTAACAAAATGATACAAACGAACTGGTTTTGCAAAGTGGAAAAATGTTTTAAAAGCCCTTTGTGCAGTGGAAAAACGTTTTAAATGACATCACGATTGTGGATATGAAACGTTTTTCCACTAAAAAATAATTATAAACTGTAAATTTATGTGCAAATTTAAAATTAAAATTTCTTGATATTTTGCATTAAAGTTATTATCATTATTTTTGATAATCTAAAAAAAAAATTTAAAAATAAATAATCCTGCCTGTTAGAAACGTTTTTTTTACTCTCCTGAAAAATAAAAATTTTGCAACTTACAACGTTATTCGCGGCTGGGCTTCAATTGATGCCTTGGGGGCCAATATTGCTCATGTTATTTGTGACATAGCGACAGAATTGCCCGAAAATTGGCTCAAAAATGGACGTCCATAATGCTCTTTGTCAGAAACAGGTACAGTGCCAATCTGCCCAGAATAATTTTTGAATGTTATGCCATATATTGATTTTCCGAAAAAAAACAAATTTTTAAATATTATTTTAGTATTATTTTTTACAATTTCAAGTTCTATCGGACTGAAAAGAATGCCATTTAAATATATATTTATGCGTTTTTTTTTATTATTTTCTATACAAAATAGAATAGAAAGTTCCACAGAAAATAGTTACTCTTTCCTCTATATTATATAATGCATTGTGTAGGGATTTTTTTCGGGCTGCGTAGGGACTTTTCAAAAAAGCCTATAACTTCACTGGTTTATATATAATGTGGGGAAAGAGAAAAAGGCCACATGAATATTGAGTGAAAGGGACAATCGAAAGAAATTTTATGTTACTTCACTAATACATTCTAAAGAGAGGTTTCCTTCTTTTATGCGGAGCTGTAATGAAAAACTTTTTTTATGAGTACAATACTATGAACATATTAATATATATGTTGTTGTGTTTTGTTTGTTTTCATTTTCGTTTTCATATTAATATGACAATACAAAATCACACATATGGGTGTACATATGCGTGACTGAATTTGTTTAAATTCTCATATGAATAACGTCTACAGCGTTGTCAACTCGGTGCTTTTTGCACTGTATTTAGAGCTTTTTAATTTAGTTTTTTTTTTATTAAGGCACCAAATCTATTGTTTTTTTATGACATAATTTCTTAAAGAACTACAAAAGAGTTTTTGTACATCAGAACTCGCTGGCTTTCAATAAATTATGGTAATTTTCAAAAAGTGGCTTGAATTAAAAACGTTATTTAAAAGAAACAATGTTGAGTCCAATTTTCGATGACTCGTTCGAGCATTTCGATGGGTAACTGGCAAAGGACACGCGTGATGTTTTCCTCCAAGGCCTGAATCGAAGCGGGTTTGTCCGCATAATTTTTAGACTCCACTAACTCCCACAGTAAAAAGTCTAACGGTGTAATATCACACGGTCTTGGTGCCCAATCGACCGGCCCAAAACGTGAAATTATGTGCTCACCGAAGTGTTCTCTCAATAAATCCATTGACTGATGCGATGTGTGGCGCCGTTTTGCTGAAACCAAATGTCGCCGAGATCAAGAACTTCAATTTCAGGCATCAAATAGTCGGTTATCATGGCACGATAACGGTCCGAGTTGCTGCGAACGACGCCGAATCGACTCTCTACGGTCTTCGTGTACACTCTCAGCTACGGCCGCTATATTTTCTTCACAGCGTTCTGGACGTGGTCTATTCGGTCGAATATTATCCAATAATGAATGCTGAGTCTCAAAATGGGTGATGGGGTTGCGAATAGTACACTCAGTAGGCCGATTATGTTGACCATAAGTTGAGCGAAGTGCACGAAACACTTTCCTCACAGAACGTGAGTTTTCGTAATAAAGTTGAACGATTTGTAAACGTTGTTCAGACGTAAGTCTTTCCATTATGAAATGCCAAACAATACTAAACAAAAATAACATGACAGCATGACACGACTCACACGTGATCTGTCAAAAAAAGGCTATTGAAAAAAAGATGCTCTACTTGAATCACCCATTATAAAATTTTGCACAAACTCGTTCTATCTGACTAGAAATCATACTGTACGTCTAAAACCGTAATAAATATTGTTATGATATTAAAATGGGCTACATCATAGTTATATAGGACTTGAAATCACGCTGTCAAATTTTGTAAAGGTCGGTCCATAATATACCATAGGTCCCATATAAAGCATACTCCCGGAAAATAGCTTAGTACGCCTAAAACCGTAATAAATAACGCTATCCTAATAAAATTTGGTACGTCACTATTTTATAGGACTACAAATCAAACTGATGAAGAATTTCAGAATTTACCCTAGGCCACATATAATACCTACTCTCGGAAGAGAGTTAAATATATTAAAATACGTAATAAATGATCCTATTGGAATGCAATTTGGAACGTCTAAGATTTATAGGACTTTAAATCACACTATAAAATTTCATGAATACTGTTCAATATTATGCTAACTCAGGGAAATTATTTAAGTACGCCTAAAAACGTAGCACTGCCGAATATAGCACTCTTACTTGTTGTTAATGCAAATCGATATTTGAAATATTGATCGCCAATTTCGAAGAATTTTTATTTTGGAAAATATTAGAACATTTTTTTTTCTAAATTTTTATGCCGAAAAATTTTGGAGTCGGAGTCGTGAGTTTTTTTGGGACTCTAACTCCGACTCCGGTACAAAAACCTCAACTCCGACTCTTCAACTACGACTCCACAGCGCTGAATAAGACATTAACATATCGCACTTATTCAACAACAAAAAAACACTAACACGAAATTTGTAGTTTTTCACTTTTTGCCAATTTTACCAATTCTATTTAAATATTAATTTATGATTAAAACTCGTTTTTCATGTCAAATAATATTAATATTTATATCTAACCGTTTTAAAAAATATCATGTTTTTTAGTCTACTTTTTGGTAATGAAACGGTTAATTTAAAAAATCCTTTTCATATGCCAATAATGTAGAATTAATATTGTTATGCTTCTAACAGCAATTGTTAAATTTTGTATTAAAACAGTATCGGTGAAAAAGTGCGGTATGTAGGATTAAGACGTTGTTTTTATATAACATTATAAGCCAAATTAAATTATTACTTTTAAAGTTAACGAAAAAACTCTTTTTTTCACTTTTTTAAAATAAACTTTCGAAATATTGATTCTAAATTACATTTTTGTGCTAAAGGACAAGTACGAATATTGGATAGAGAAAAAATCGAAAAGAAAAGATTCACAATAGAGACGTTAAGGATACAACAGAAAATAAAAAAGTCAATGAACTTAAAAGAAGACACACAAAACATTAATGCCAGTTTCTGTGTTGCAATATCTAACCTGTGATATAATTTTTTAAGTTTGTGTTTAACTTCATATTTCATGTTTAATGTTTTTTATGTTTGCCTACAACAAATTAATAAAATAATAATAAAAAATTAATTTTTCTTATTGTAAGTCATAATTAATTGTTGAAAAATGTTTGTTGTAATATTATTGTTTTCTTTAATTTAAATAGACGAATCCCTTGATAAAGTGAACATAACATTCACGAAACGTTGGGAAAATATGAATTAAATGCATTTTTAATTACATATAAAACTTTAGGCCGTATTAGCTGAAATAAAATCTAATTTAATGAAAATGTTATAAACAGGACAAGTTTAAATATGCACAAGAATTTTTAAATATGCATGCAAATATTGCCAAAAAAAAATTAAACATATGCACGTGTAAAAACATATAATAATAATTTTTAATTAGATTTATTTAAAAAAATGTTTATTACAAAATACAATCAACGCCGTAGAATATATTAAAAATATACGTTTTACATCAAGTTAGTGTTACTAGTGCGTACTTAAGTAATATTTGTACACATGGAGAACTCTTATTAAAATAAATCTTGTTTTTTAACTTATTAAACCTTTAAAGACCAACATTTCGATTAAAAACTTTGTTAACATTTTTTAAAAAAAATTGTATTTTCCCTATTATGTTTTGAACTTTTTCTTTCATGTTAAGCACACAAAACAGAAAGGAACAATCAACTCTTAAAATTCTTGGGTTATCTCTCACTATGCGAACATTTATGTTGTTTTAGTTTCTTTTGGCGTTTTTAAATAAGTCACTATCAAAAACAAAACAATTAAAACTGCTTAGTAACCGTTTATTATAGAAAAGCTTAATACGATGTTATTTATTTTTGCTCTTGTTAAAAATTTCGATATAAGAAAATGCATATGAAAGATAAGGACCCATATATTTTAATTTTGTAGTTGCACAGATTTGCTCAAATTCTTAAGTTAAAAACGGATGCGTTATATGCAAAATATTTCAAAAATTATTTTCGTTGGGAAAAACTAAAAAAATATTCGAAAACAGTTTTGGTGGATTAATTTATACAAATTTTGTTATAAATTTCAAATTAAACTAAAAATTTACAATTTAGTGCATATTTTCAGAAAATACGCGTTTTTTCTTGATTTTGGTGCGTTTTAAAATTTAAAAGTTGACAACGCTGAACGTCTTTTTATTTTATTAACACTAAAAAATTGAGAATGAAAAGAGAACAAGTATAAAAGAAAACAAGTGAAAATAAATAAAAAAATTGCATTAAAATGGCCATAATCACATTGCATGATATTTTGCACATTTAGTGCATACATATTGAAATTTAAATAATATTAAATATAAAATTTGCATTAATTTAAAGTCAGTAATGTGCTCCACTACTAATAAGTGGTAATGTTTATACTAGGGTATTCATTCGGTTACCCCTTAATCGGAAAAGGACTGAGAAATTAGATACATATTCTCTATTATGGGTATATGGGATTAATTTAATAATAAAGACGCTTGTATAAAATCTAGCACATGCCCACCAAATAAAAATTTCCAACGATGTGCTTGTAATTTGCACCGGCTAAAAGTAACAGTGTAGCTGCTACCTGTAGTTTTGGTGCCATTGCTGTAAAGCCTATAGTACACGGAATGTAAAAACCCACATGCGCATGTAGTTCTAACGTATTTTTGACGTCATCACACAACACGCAATATTCATTGTAGCTTTGCAGTGACGTCAAAATTTCGTCAGAACCACATGCGCATGTGGGTTTTAACATTCCGTGTACTATAGGCTTAAGCTGCTTCGTCAAAATTTTGTATACAAACTTAGTAATGGCGGCAGAAATCAGTTTTCAGATTAACTAAGCCTAGTTTAATATAGATCTTCAAAATCCAGCCTAAGTCCAGTTGTTATCCTAAATCGTATTTGAAACTTACGATCGTTTACGTACATGCTTATAAGTAATTTATTTTCTCAATATACCTTTATTTTATATTTTTCTATTTATATTTTAAAAGAATCATGTTTTTATTTTACTACAAAGCAAACTTATTCATTACATTTTTAAACAAATTTCGATTTAAACGCCTTGAATGTCGTTATCCGCTTGCCGATACGGCACAACATTTAGGCCCTAGTTGTGTAAAACTCAACGCAACGCCAAAAAGTACATGGAAAGCAAAAACAAAGTCAACAATATTTTAAAACTTTCAACGCCACAAGATACACAAGATACAACACCAAAAAGAATCGCTAAAATCCTTAACATTCAAACCAAATTATTTATATTCATATTATAAAACCAAACTATTGAAATAACTAATAAAATGAACAGGTTATATTTAAATCAATACATAATATGTATTAATTAAAAAATATTTTTAGATATTTATGAATTAGTTTTGTGTTTACGCGTGTTATGCATTTTTATTTATTGAAAATACTTAACTTATAAAAAAAAACTTTATTAATCGGTTAACCGATCAATTTCAAAATTAATCGATTAAACCAAATCCTCGGTAAATTAATCGAGCGATTAACCGATTAAAGCAAAAGCCCGATTAAATGAATATCCTTGTTTATACTCACACCACAATAGTAGAGAGATTATGATTCATTTGTAACACCTTAAAATATTGATCTCAGATCCACCTTTTTGCATACCGATCGACTCAGAATCACTTTTTGAGTTGATCTAACGATGTGCTTCCGTCCGGCCAAAGTAGAGGCCACAATTTCTGGAAATGGTCCATCTTTGACCAGAACTTGACCAAATCTCATGTAGGTGAAGATATCTAAATATTATTTGGCAGAAAAAACTTTTTCATAAATCTCAACCTGTAAAGATAATTTTGTTCTGGCGGATCCATCATTGCCCATGGGTCCAAAATAGGATACACTCTAGAATATTTGTCTCTAAACACTGTGGTGTAAGGTATCATATGGTCGGGCTTGACCGATTTGTTATTTTATAGATATTGCAGAAAATTCCTAGCAAGACATTTTTTATTATTTTTTAAAGCATAAAATTCAATTTGTCAATATTGAGAAAATTCTTTATTCTTTATAGAGAAGAATGAGAGGTTGCCTAACAGACATGAAATTAGTTTTCATGTCAGTTAATATGAGTTTTCATGTTTTTTAATATGTATGTGTGTGTATATAAGACTTTTGGATCTGCCAAGCCAAGTTCCTTGTTAAAATGCAAACCTGTAAATATTATCTAAAACAATAATCATTATTATAATTTCTTACCAAAAATTCTTTAATTGCACACCTGAATTGAAGTCATATCTGCTCATACACGACTTTTGTATTATAAAATACCATTTATTGTTTTAAATAATATAACACTTTACGACACAATTTTTCACCCATGATCAAACTGAACAGATTCTGAAAATAAAGCTTAAACAAAAATAAACGTATCTCTCAGTTTTTCTAGATCAATTAATTTCGCGTTTTTACACGCAATTCATTTTTTAATGTTAAGCCCCCTTTCTACGACTTTGGGAAGTTTCGATTACACCAAAAACCCCAATTTATTCAAATTGTTATTAATTTTTTCTTTCTTTTATTTAATTTTTTTTCTTGTTTTTTAATCAATAAATTTGAAAACACAAAAAATATTTTATCAATGAAAATTCGGGCGCACCATTCGTTTGAAAAATAATTAGATCTTTGTCGACGTGCAAAGTAGATACGCGTTTGCGCCAGCTACTATGAGCCTTTGCATATAACATAATATATTTACACAAGGTATATGCATTAAAAAGAGTGTCATGCTGACTGTCCCTTTCTTGTGTGTAGATATATGTATGCGTTCTAAATGTAAGACCCCATACAACAAAAATTTATAGCCAGCATAACTCACTCTGAAGCGATCTTTTGTATAAATATGCCTTGGTATAAAATATTAGATGTTTTAATTTGAAAACTTATCAACGTCAAAGGGTACTACCTTCCTGCGGTGCAATTGTGTTCCTACTGTTAGAGAGAAATTTAAATGAATCATATTTTGACAACGATCCTGTTTTGAAAGTTCATAAAAATATTCCCTTTTATATACTTTATTCTTTAGATATCACTTATCTTTCTCAAAACTACTCTTAAAATCAGAAAAAAGCTACGATACATTTTAAGAAAATTTAGGTGAAAATCTTCATTGATTTCAAATCTACACAATTTTGATTTCCAGAACATGTAAAAGATTTGGTCGAGCGGAAAAATTTTTTAGAGACGGTTATTTATTAAAGTAAGGTCAATTCCATATTTTATATTATATAAAATAATTACATCGCCATGTAGTGTCAGACCGATTAGTCGGCTTCGGTTTCAGTATCGGCCAAAAATTGCCAGCGTGCAACTGGGCAGATTTATTTCAATTGCAGAAGTAGCCCTACTGGTATCAATGCATAAAAATTACTGTTCAGTCATCAAAACAAAAAACTTTTGAATTGTGAAAATTAATCAACGTTGTTATTTAAAAAAAAAAAATAATTGGTCAATTGCGATTAAAGTTTTCAAAATTTACATTTATGTACTGATTTAATAAAATATATTTGGCTATAATTTCGGTTCAGTTTGAGATAAAATACTGATCTATTTATATATAGAGAAGGTATGAAGGAGCACTTTTCTTAAGTGACTTAAAATTTTTGATTTTTTCAGATGTGATTTTTGATTTTTTCAGGAGCGATACACAGAAAAAAGTGTTTTAGCAATTAAAAAAAATGGTTAAAAAAGTAGTTAAATTTAATTAATGTGATAAATGAATCACTTATTTTTTTAGTTGAAAGAAAATTAAAAATTTTATTTTGATTTAATTAACATTTTAGTAGTTTTGAAATAAATTTCAATTAAAATTTTAATTAAATAGCAAAAAATCTTAATTGACTTTTTTCGTTTAAAATAAAATAACTTAAATATGTAGAATTGTTGTTGGGAATAGTCAATATTTATTTAAATAAATTAACACATTGTTTGAAATGGCAAAGTTTTTTGATCACTTTTTTAATTAAAAATATCATTTATTGAAAATAGTTTTTCAAAATTTTAAAATTTTTAGAAATCAACAACTTGTTTGCTTGCTATTATGAATTTGAAATAAATTTGGTGATTGGAGAAATTTAATAATTTTTACGTACATTAGGGTGCGCCTTATTTTCATATTTGCTAAATTATACCGTAACTCCCTCGCTGCAATAAAGGAGCGATATGTACGATATTAATTCCCCCTAGAAATGTTCTTACCATCAAAAAACTATGTTTCGCATATGTTTTTGGATAAGTAAAGTTCGACTTCGATTCAGCCGAATTTAGCCAATTTGGACGAACTTCGGCATCGGCCTAGAAAGTGCCTTCGGTAGAACACTAGTGCTATGCCTAAATTCCAAACGGCGGTGGTGTAAATTATATCTTACATCACTATTCTTTATTTAGCTTTTATGTACTATAGACATATGTTATTGAAAATATTAAACTTCAAAATCCCTAAAATTTAATTAAAAATTTCATTCACTTTACTAGTAGAAACATGCAATTAAAAGGCAAATTGAAATTTTCAAAATTTTTTTTCACAAATTATTAAAAAAAAAAATTAGCAAGTCAAGAGTATTCACCTGTAAGATACGAGATTCTGTCTTCCTTAGTTAATTTGTTTTGAACAATTTGCAGAAGGCTGTTTATCCTTAATTTAAGAAAAATATATACTAAATGTTATTGAAAAACTTTACATTTAAAAATTATGAAAACTATTTTTCTTGCTAGTAAAAATTTTGCAATCAGAAATTATCAACAAGTTTTTTGTCTCTAAAATTTTTACGCTTTTTTACTTTCTCGTTGCAAGTTTTTCGAGTAAGTAAACACTTACTAGTAATAAAATCAGCAATAATTTTATGTTATTGAACAGACCTATTTTTTTTTTTTTTTCTTAAATGCAAAACTTTTCTGTACTGAAAAAGACAAATAAAAAGCTGCATTCTCATTGGAAAATCCGTACATATTAAGTTTAATTTTTGCATACTTAATTTAATCTGAAAACAAAAGAACTTATTTTCATATTGTTGAGGAGTTTTGCAAAAAGCTCGCAAAGGTTAATACTCGTTTTAATAAAAAATTAAATAAATATTTATCTAAAGTGTAATGAAATATTGTGTTTTAAATGCATTTTAATTCTAAATTGTAATGAAATATTATATTTTAAATAGGAAAATTATTTAGCTAACAGCATTCTTATATTAATTTTATTAGATGTGCAATAAAATTTTTAGGAAAGCAAAATTTATATATAAAACATCAATTTAATTTAGAAAATTGATTTTCTTACAATTTTGTAATTAAATTAAGATTTTCATACCAGAATTTGAAACGATACGAAAATAAAAAAAAAAACAACAAAAATTGTTAAATTGTTTTAAAAGCATTTTAATTCTAAGTTTGTAACTTGTAGTCTTGATCAGTCTTAAAAGCCAAATATCAACCAGAAGCTTTTATTTTCCGGTTTTGTACTGATATTGTAATTCTTTAAATTTGTATCAAAAGCCGATAGAATTTAGTTTATGCAAAAAACCAATCCCTTGTTTTGCTTATTTTTATTTTTGACATTAGGTTTTTAAGCAGCAGGTGATAGCCACCTAAAAGGCAAAAGCTTAAAATGATTATTTGGGCTCTTCCTTTTTTACTTTTAAAAGAAGAGCTATTTCTAAAAGGCAAAACTAAAAAAATTCTAAAATTGCTACTTCGTAAAAAAAGCAGACAAAGAAAATTCTTCCCTGGCTGGTAATAACAAAAAAAAATATTCAAGAAAATGAATTTGTAGCACAAAAAAGCTGCACAAATAAGTGCTAATTGGAGCCAAAGTACGTACAAAAAGGAGCCGAAGTACGTACTAATAGGAGCCGAAGTATGTGTTAAAAGTTGTGCGTTCCAAAATATAACGTTTTTAAAAAACAAAACACACAATTTGTGAAGTTTATTGGATTTTTCTCTTTATTTTGCATGCAAAATTACACTTTTTGTCCTCTCTTATTCTTCATGCGACCTGAGCTTTTCTTCGATAATGGTCGAATATCTTTAAGCAATCATTCGCTTTGCTGCTGGCAATCGTTCGTGGTGCTATTCGTTCTTGCTATTCGGGTATAAAGAATTTGTTTGTTTCATTCTACTTCATTTAACTGCTTTTTCCAAAAGTATAACAATTTTTTCAATAAAGAAATTGTTGCTATTGTTAAAATAAAAAAACATGGTAGTAGCTAGTCCTCTTCAAAAAGTAACGTTTCAAAAGCAGTGTGATTATTTTGCTACTGCTATTTTTGGTCCTTATAAACTTTTGTGTTTGGATTCCTATTTAAGCTACAAGAAATTTTTCTGATTTTAAACGCCGGCTTAGAAAAATGGCCACCAGGTCTGCATGTTTTTGCTGAATTTTATGTTTTTAAGTTCACAAATTCAATTAAGTCAATTTTTTTACAACTATTTAAACAAAAATTTGTTCTCGATATCTGTACTCATTCAGAATTTTTCGTCTTCTCTTTTTTCTGTGTTACTTTTTCTTTTTTTCAAACGCGTTTCCAATTTTTTTCTTTGGTTTATCGGCTATACCGCAAATATTAGTCAGCTATAATATTAGCATCTCACTTTTTGTGATAATACAGGGTCTCCATCTGAGATAAGATATAAGATTTTTATATCAGCAAACGTTAAATTCAATCGCAGAGAGTATTATATAACATTTATTATAATATTAATACTAACAAATAGTGTTAGTAATATTATTATTAAGTTTTTTTATATCGGCGTATGTGAAATTTCCTTTTTTACTTGGCACTTTTACTTGGAAGACACTTTTGAAAACTTGAACCACTGATTGTTTAAGTTATTTTTAACTTTCAAACTTGCTCTAGAGCCTTTTAAGCTAGATATAATTTTTTGCAAGTGTAAGGTGTGATTTAAAGTCTGCTCGAACACGTTAAAATAAAATCAAAACGATTAAGATTTTCTCAATTTCGTTTAAACTTATCTTAATGTTAGAGAAAGTCTAGCCGATTTTTCTATTGCTGCTATTTTAAAGCAAACATAAAGACAGATTCATAAAACAACAACAAAAATACATATATTTTTTAGAATTAAATTTAACGAAAAACGAATGATGAAAAATCAAAAGCAATTGATTATGATTTGATGATGGACTAAATAAAGTTTTTTTCACACAAGAATAGAATTAAGATGGCCAAAAAAATTACTTTAAAATATGATTTTGTTATTATAAGCTCAATGAATTTGATATGTGCACTAGAATACTGTAGGATAAATTATTTGTGACGAACATTTTGATATAAATGAACTTTTTCCTTAAATACAGAAAATAATAACAAAATTTAAGTAATTCAAGAAAATTTGTTAAATCTTTTTTATATTTTTAAAAATTTATTTACTGCCTGGCCCACTATGTCGACAAGAACATTTCTTTCTTATATTTATATTGAAAAAAAAAAAAACAAATTTAAATTTGTTATTATTGTTTTCAATATAAAAATGCGAAAGAAATGTTCATGTCGACAAGGGCCTGGCAGTTAATTAAAATGTTTTTCAAAAGCCATATTAACAATTTGTTTTAGTTAAAAAATAAAATAATTTTGAGTCAAATATTTTCAATACAAAATTAAAATATTTATTTAGCAATTCCCCAAAAAAATAAGCTAAATAATTAAAAACTTATATTTATTGTGTTTTGCTATTTGTCCACATTTGGGCAAGTTAGGACAACCCGCTCTTGGGTTTGTATCTTAACTTAGGGGTTTTATAAAAAATAGGGTGAAAAATAGGGTCGCGGATCGAATTATAAATGGGTTAGATATACATATCATCTGATTTCGTTGGCTATTTCCCTCATAACGAATGATGCCTTGACCCGGCAATTCACATACCTTGAGTAATGAATAATAAAACTAATTTTCATTTCTAACGGCCGATTTCACCAAGTTCAGTTATAATTAACTTTCAGTTAATACTGTCAAAAATATATTGTTAACTGGAAGTTAAAGTAATAGTTAGTTTCAACTGAACTTGGCGAAATTGGCCAAAAATATTTCAAGTTAAGCCAAAAAAAAATCGAATCAAAAAAATATTGCTAATTCCGATTTAAAAGGCATAATTTATTACACATTTTTAACATTTCGCTAAGAAGGTGATCGAATTTAGCTTCATTTTCTTCTCAACCGGTTACCTCACCATCCACAAGAGGGTACCTACAGTATGATGTCGCCAGGGTCATCTCCAGTCTCTAGTATTTCCATTACTTTATTCTTTTTCAATCTTAAGCAAAATAATCTAAATAAAGCAAAATATAAGCTAAGTTGCTATATATGTATGTGTTTATATAAGTATGTTAATATGTGAAATATGGCCCAGTGTCACCTTCAGGTGAAACTTGACAATCTGGCCTCATGTCTTACTAAAAAACAATTTATGTTTGCCGATAATCACTCATATTATAAGTTTTGACATTTATACAACAATTAATTTTTTTACTTTTAACCAAAATTTGTTACTTTTTTCTCAATGTGTACTTGTGTCTTTTTTTCTATTTTGGTTAGTTTTTTCAACTGAAAAATAACCAATTTTTTGTTGTACTTGGGGGTTAGACGATCAAGTTTTGCATTTCTATTTTTAATACCCTCACACTTTTTTACCAATTCACTCGTACTTTTTAAAATTAACACGAATTTGCTTTCAGTTTCTTTCAAGTTGAGTGTTTTGAATTACGTTCAAGAGAACGGCTAATTAAAATTTTATTAAGAATCTTTTTCGATTGTCTTTATAAGTTGTTTTCTAGATGAAATCTTGAAAATAAATTGCTTTAAAATTGCGTGCAGCCTACGTCACAGCTTTTAATTTATGTTTAAAAACCCTAAAACCAATACTTCATCGTGTAACTGCAGGGTTGGTACTACACTACCATTACCTGGTCTGCTTTTTTGGATATATATAATTGTATATGGTATTCATGTATTCAACATATGTACTCGATTTCATTTTATAGCAATTTTTTATGTAACCGATTATCATTAAGGCCATATAAGCTATATTTACTGTAAAGAGTAGGGTATTCACTTAATCGGGCTTTTGCTTTTATCGGTTAATCGCTCGATTAATTAACCGAGGCTTGATAATCGGTTATATTTGTAATTGATCGGTTAACCGTTTAATAAAGTTTTTTTTATAAATTAAGTTATTTCAATAAATAAAAATGAATAAACTATTTATTATTTGGAGTTTATTAGTATAAAAAAACCATAACATAACAAACATAACAACTCTTAAGCCTACAGTACACGGAATGTAAAAAGCCACATGTGCATGTGGTTCTGACGTAATTCTGACGTCATCACACAACACGCAATGTTTATTGTGGCTTAGCATTGACGTCAAAATTACGTCAGAACCACATGCACATGTGGCTTTTTACATTCCGTGTACTATAGGCTTTAAACTATAACGAGCAAACAAAAAAATTATTTATAAATATGTAATGCATATTTTTTAATTAAAACATAAATATTATGCTGTAATTAAAAAATAAACTGTCAGATAATTTTATTAGTTATTTCAATAGCTTAAAGAGACCTTAAGAAATAATATTTTAGATAACTAATCTAGGTTAAATGTTTATGATTTAACCGATTATTTTCAGTTTTGATAAAACTTGACTGGGAAAAAACTTGGAAACTTAAACAAATAATTAAAAACTCAAAAAAATATGTTATAATACTACAAAAAATTTAAAATTTTGTTACGGTGGTTAATCGGTTAATCGACGGAAATTGCCCGGTTTAATTGTTAATCAAAAAAGCAAATTTTTAATTAACCGATCAGTTAATCGGCTATCCGATTAACAGTTAATCGAATGAATACCCTAGTAAATAGTAACCACTACCTGGGGAATCCTTTTCTCTACTCCTACTGAGGCAATATGAAACCATAGCTTGGGAATAATGATTAGAAATCCTAATGATTAGCAATTGGATTAGAAATTTTAATTGTGCTGAAAAATTGATTAATTATGATTAGTTAGCCATTTTAGACGATTACTAATTGATTAGATTAGAAATAATCAAAAATCTAATCACAATTAGTGACGATTAGCATTTATAATCAAATCTAATCAAAACTAATCAAAAAAATAATTGATTAGATTTCTTGATTATTTTTGATTAGATTTGATTAGATCAACTATTTTTAACTATTTTTGTGAAAAGAAAATATTTATTTATCACATTTGTTGCTATATTTACATAATGTAACAGTTTTTGAATATTGAATATTGAAAATTAACATTAATAGTAACACAACAACAAAGTGAACCAGCTGTGTCAAGTGTTTAGTTTAAGAACAGGGTGCACCGTATGCAATTTTATGCAATATTCAAAAACTGTTACATTATGTAAATATAGCAACAAATGTGATAAATAAATATTTTCTTTTCACAAAAATAGTTAAAAATAGTTGATCTAATCAAATCTAATCAAAAATAATCAAGAAATCCATTCAATTATTTTTTGGATTAGTTTTGATTAGATTTGATTAGAAATGCTAATCGTCACTAATTGTGATTAGATTTTTGATTATTTCTAATCAAATCAATTAGTAATCTGAAATTTTTATCAAAATTCAATTCTAATGATTAGATTATTTTATTTCTCTAATCGTAATGATTTCTAATTCTAATCGAAATTCCCCAGCTATGTATGAAACCTGGTAATCTACATAGATATATAGTATGTTGCTTCTTCAAAAGTTCGAAAGCTCTAACTCATACAGTGTTGTAAATAGACGAAAATAAGTGTAAGCTCTGCTTGGGAGATGCCAATTCCACTTCAAACTTCGAAAAGTTATGAAGCTTGTTGTACGCTTCACACCATCAGAAACACACTGTCAAAACTTAATAAAAATCGTTCCAGAGGCTTAGGTGTCTATATACATACATATATTGTTTTTTTTAACTAAAGTGCAAATAAAATAGTATCTTTAATACGTAAATAGTTTGGTCACTTTTTGATGCATTTGGTTACTTAATTTTAAATTTTGGTTACAAATTTTTTTGGTCGACCCAACACTGTTCACAGCACAACCCGACAGGTCGAAATCAAAAAACCGTTTGAATAAGTCGTCAAAAAATAAATTCCACCTTGCTCAAGTAATTAATGTACGTTTAAAATAGTTCCATAGAAATGCTAAAAGAAATGGCTAATCATCGTCACCGATAGGACACTAGAAATTACCGGGTTAGTATTAAATATTTCAAAAGCTTTTTACACCCTCCAAAATTCAGTCATCTTAAGAACGTTTTGTTAAGAAAATGGTAATTTAGTTGAATAGTTTGAAAACCAAGAAAATGAATGTCACATAATACATAATTTAAATTTACAGTTTTCATACAACAGACATTTTATTTCACTATAAAGCCACACACATGATTTGTACATGAAAAACTTAATTGTTATAATTTGTCAAAAAAAACATTGAATTTAATATTGGCCATATAATTTATCATATTAATTTAATATTACAATAATATTTATTCAAGTATTTGCTTTTCTCTCGTTGCAGGTATGTAAAATAATTTGAGAATTGTGTCCAATGAAAATCCATAATTATAAGGTAAGGTTTTCATGTACATGTGTATGTATGTTTGTGTATTTCTAATAATTTAATATCTTTAAGCAAATAAAATCAAAATATCATTAGTCTAACGTATTGGAAAATAAATGTTTTGTAGATAAATAAATTTAAATGGATATAAACATTCATAAATACTCAGGTAGTGAGAATTTATATGAGTATATTATTAATACTTTCAAGTAAATGTGGGTGCACTTAAATGTCAAATAAATTTCCTTAAGGAGCAAAAAGTTTGTATGGGAATTTATGAGTGTTTAATGTTTGGAAAAAAGGATGGAAATATTTTACGATTTTATTATTTATTGACAAAAACATTAACATCTATAAGTGTATTTGGAAGTATATACTCATATATTGGTGTGTTTGAGTGCGCGTATCCTTCGAATATATTTTATTATTCACAAACATTTAATATTATGTGAAGCAGAAAAGAAACTTTGGATAATGATTTTTTTATTTAAATAGGACAATGACAGTGGGTCTTTTATCAAAAATTAAAATTACACATCGTGGCTTAATATAAAAAAAGGCAACTGATTTTAAAAATTTTTTTTTTTTTGTGTTTTCGTGTCAGGTAGAGGTTATAGTATTTATATATATATATATATATATTAAATAATTCATTATTGCAACTATTATTATATATAAATTTGAACGGATTTTTAACGGATTTTCTTTTCTTCTGGAAACTAACAATTCGTACATAGCGTACATTTCATTTGTTGTCTGTACAAAATTCCAAAAACATGAACTCGTTTTCGTTTTGTACTTGTATTACTGACAAAATAAAGTGCTTGCTGTTTTAAAAATACAAGAGTAAATATCGAGGTTCCCTTATCAAATTTCATCAGTAATTTACTGAGGTGACAAAGTTTTTCGGCTATTTTCACATACACAATATAAATAAATTTATTAAAAAATACATAATTCTAAATGCAATTTTTCTAACACATTATATTGCACTTGTACAACAATAGTGTATTAACTCCAAATTTTTATTTTTTCCCTCTTTGGAAAAAATTTACTAGAAATATAAAACCGCTAAACAAATTTTATGCTATTTTGTCAACTTTTTGGTAATAAAACAGTTGGTCTAAAAATTATTTTTTATCTGCCTCTAATTTAAAATAAGAAATTGTTTTGTTTTCTACAGAAAATTTTTAAATTTTAAGTTAACACAGTTTTGTTGAGCAAGTGGGATATTTATAATCTTGCTTCTGTTGTCTAGCTTATTATAATTTAATGATGATCTTACGGTGACCATATTTTCGAAACCAAAATACAGAACAGCGGTTTTAGTATTAATATAAGGCATACAAAATTTTAATGTTAAATAAATATAGCATTAAATGCCCAACAAGGAAAATATGCGTGAAAAGAAGTTCCCAATATATCTTTTATACTATTAAAATTAATCCATTCCATTAAATACAATACGGATATTTCGACGTCCTTTTAATCTTCAAAATTTTTAAAATATATTTTTTTAACTCTCCTAAAACTTGCGACTTGAGGTCGTGATAAAGTCAAGTAGCATTGCTAGAATAATGCACTTCTTTAATGAAAGCATTTAATTTGTTGTTTGTAAAGGCGTCATTTTGAAAAGGCAACCATGTTGTCATTCCTTAAAAGAAAGCGTTTTTAAACAAAAAGTTATTTTAAAAAAATTTCGGCAATGTAGAATGTCAGTTTTAAAAACTGCGTTTAGCAGATATAGTGCCCATGTATACGATTGAGAAACGAGCAAAAATTTTAGTTTTTACCTTATTTTGGTGCAATATGGCTTATGCAATGCAGTTATAAAACTACGAATTTGGTGGTACAAAATATTTTCCGAAATGACAATAATTGGTGAAAAACGTTAACATTTTTATAAAATCTTAGCTTTGGTCCACTATAGCTCATGCATTTCTTTAATAATATTAATTGCCAAGTAATTGTCACTTTTTATTTAACTTTAACGCATCACCAAGTTTTGCAAAAAAAAAAAAAAAATACAACCACAGCAATAAATTTTGATTTGTTATTGCTAACGGCACGTAAAAAAGCAAGGAGTCAATAACAATCAATATTGAGAGAAAAAACAATGCAAGCAATACGATTAACCCACAGGTTATTTTTTTTTTTTGAAATAAAACAAAACCATTGAAAATTTACATCTCTGGTACCAGGTAGGAATAATGTTAATCACCAGAGAAATACTAAGGTTTTGAAATGTGAAAGTTTTGTACTAATAAAAAATTTTTTGTGGGTTTAGAAGAGTCTGGAGAATCTCTTATGACATAAATCACGATTTTCGATATAAATTGTTGATGTGTATGTGTTAAGCCTTTAGTCAAATATAAATGAAACAGACCACAAATCAAGTAACTAGATCTATGACCGGTATCACAGTCTTGTTTCCTTTAAACCTTAAAACCTCGTTATTATAGCCACACCACATAGTATGCCGATCGGAACAGAATCACTTTATAAGCCGAATTAATAATTAGATTAAATTTGGTTCAAAATTATTTTAGTCCAATTTAAATAATCTTACCAAATTTTATTGGAATCACTCCATATTTATTCATATCTCACATACAAATACAACTCCCAAAAATAACTTTTAATGCTATAACTTCTTTATTAATGTTGGTATTAACATACAAATTGGCGATAATAACTAACGATAGTAACTATGTCATGGCAAAACGCTATTCAGATAGGTCCAATATTATCTATATTTCCTATAAAAACCCCTATCCTAAAATCTGACGCTGAAGACTTCTAAGATGAAGATATCAAAATAATATTTGGCACAAAGAATGAATCTTACATGAATCTTAACCTCATAACATAATTTTGTTCAGGCGGGTCCATGATTGCCCATGGGTCCCAAATAGGGTACACTCGCAAATTTTATTTGTATATACTGTGGTGTAGGGTACCATATGGTCGGGCTTGCCCGCCTTATATGTTTTAATTTTTATTTATTAAAGCATTTTATTATTTATTGCGTATAAGTAATATTAAATACAAAATAAAGTTAATATAAATCATACGTTTTTAAATTTATGAAGATTTGATAGAAAATATTTAATATGAACTTAAAATTTATAATAAATTTTTATTAATGTTAGTTCAGCATAACAATATTTTTAACATATGAAGAATTTTTTTTTTGTATTGTTTGCTGCAGTAAAATTTCTCATTAAGATTCGTTTCTATTTCTCTTGTGACATGTGTCTGCAATATAATAAGACCATTAAACAACATGCTATAAAATAAAATTGGTCACTAATTTTTATTTAAATTCTACCCAGATTAATCGTGAGGGGTATAAAGGCAAACAAATATTCACGCAAGAATCACATGTGTCTCATTAGCTTATGTATGCAAGAAAATAAATTGTTCCAATAATTTTCTATTATTTACTTTTTCATTTACTCCCTGTTAATTTTTAAAATAACTCACATAAGGCACATTTATCACTGGTGAAGCAAAAATAAGCAATAAATATTTAACGCAAAACTCGATTTTGTCAAAAGGGTGGTGTACATTTTATAAATTTAAAATAAAATTATTTAAAATTATAAATCTTCATGAAATAAATACATAAATAAGTAATAACAAAAATAACTAAAAAGTAAAATGTTAAAAATTTTTTTTATTTTTTCCCCCAATTTATTTGCTCCGTTCCTGTATTGTAAATGTTCTAACACAGCACAAAGTATATTTACACGTCTTTAGGGGGATTAAGTCAATTTTCGACAGTAATTCAACGAAAAAAGAAAAAAAATTATGTTGCTAAAGAAATTACTTACTGGCTCTTCTACGTTTCTTTGGAAAAACACTTTTAAGGCGTAGTAATAAAACAAAACAAATTAAATGGAACCAAATACAAAGAGAAATTGTAAAGTTAAATAATTATATTTTTTAAGCAAATACAAATACTGATAATAAAACGTTAACGCTTGCACGTTATAAAAATGTTCAAACCAAATATTATATAGCGTTTAGGTCGTTGACATTTTATTGTACAATTTTTCTAACAGCTCATTGTTACAACCATTTGAAATTGAAGGCTTTAAATGTAATACCTACAATTACAGTGTAGATTTATTTTATGGACTCATACCGCTTAATCGTCAAATAAATTATTTTAAATGTTGGCATACCTAATTATCTACTTGGTATAACCAGTGTTAATGCTTAAAATTTATTTTACTACAATAAAAATAAACTAATAATTATTTATTGCAACTAATATCAGGGTTTATAATATTTAAATTAATGGGTGTTGAACTGCAAATTGCTTTTGATACTTATTAAATTATAATACTTATATAATTTAAATAAAAATAACTTAATCGATATTTTGACAATATAAACTATCTGTGTTAGTGATTGTTTTAATTATAAAAATTAAATTGTAATTTTTTGAAGGTGAATTCAAGAATTTTTAAATTTATTAAAACTAACTGTTTGTAAACTAATTTCTGGAGTGTATAAATTTAAATGGAAAACAAACATAAAAATTTCAATTGAAAAAAATAAACAAATAAACATATAAGGAGTCAAATGGTAAAGTAACTCGAATAAAAATGTAATTTAATTTAATGTCCACCTCACCCACTATGCAGAAAGGACTAAGTGTCTTCTGCTTTTAAAAAATGAGGATATGCCAACCGATTTTAGGCGGTATAACCTTTACATCTGCATAGAGAAAATTCTGTCCCACACTCTGAGTTCATAAAAAAAGAATGGACTCCGACAATCTCTGATGCCCGAGTGGCTAAAGAGTATTTCAGCTATTAGAAGAACATTAGAAAAACGTGAACAGAAACTACATTACATTAGGGTCCTCAGATAGCAGTCACATTATCGCCGAACTTGGTAAGCATAATACAGGGTGGGTCAAAAGTCACGACTACGTGCATAAATTGAATAACTTTTTTGTTTTTTACTATTTTTTTTTTTTTTTTATATATATATAATATTAGCTTTGTACGATCTAAATTTTAATTATGAAATATAATATCAGAAAGATGACCACCATTTTCATCGATGCACTATTGGGCTCTTAAACAGGCGTTTTGCATAAATGCACGCAAAGCTTCAGGCTCTATTGCCCTGATCTCAGCTTCAATGTTGTGCTTTAGCTGGTCTATAGGTTGGGGTTTTTTAACATTAGCTCGTTCTTTGAGATAAACCCATAGAAAATAATAAGGGGCAGTTAAGTCTGGTGAACGTTAAGTCTGGTGGCTGGCCAATTGAATTCTGAATTTCTTAAGATAATATTGATATTCAAAAATTTCATTAAAAAGCCTTATTGTAGCACGGGCCGTGTGTGTCTTGTTGCTCTAGGCTGCTGGCTGCCACAGGGCGTACAAAATTATTAATCGTAGTAGGATACCTGCCCCCATTTACCGTCACTACATTACCAACTTCATTCGCGAAGAAGTAGGGCGCTATAACTTTTTCTGATATCACTCTATACTATTCCGTACATTTGACTGAGTGCCATTGGTGCTGGTGAACAACTCTGGGGTTTGCAATACCTCAAAATCGCATATTTTGTTTATTTACATATCCATTAAGATGAAAATGAGCTTCATCACTCATTATTAAATTGTAAATAAACTCGTTCTTTTCTTCGCACAACTCCAAGAAGCGTGTTGGCCAAATTCGTCTTTAATGGTGGTCAACTGGTAAAAGTTGTTGGGCCAATTGGACCTTGTATGGATGCATGTGTAAACGACGTGTTAAAATTCGTCGTTGATGTTTCTGGATATTCTTCAACACTGTCCCGTACACGATCAATGTGCACTTGGTTCTGTACTATTCTCGGTCTTCCTGACCGTGGCAAGTCTGACACTGCACACTCTTGTCCGAACGGTTTAATTAAACGATTAATTGCGGCTTGGATAGGTGCATTTCTAGAGCTAAAATAATTTCGATATGCTCGTTGTGTCAGAAAAATTGAATGCCCATTGGAAAAGTAAAATTCTACCACTTTGGTTCGTTGCTCGGTCGTTAAATGTTGCATGGTGGTGTAAATAATAATAATGAACAAAACAGTTATTAAATTTTTACACTCAGGCGTGACTTTTGGCCCACCATGTACATCATCTTAAATTAAATTGCTATCGATTCGCTAACTATAAATTTAGAGCCCTTACTCCAGTGGTAGTTAAAGAAACAAATATATAACATATAAATGCATAATTTAAGGATTCTCTGTAAGGCGTATAGGAAGTGAATTAGTCTGTTAAAGTTTGAGTTGGGAGTTGGAGTTCTACCCTACCAGAAAATTGTATGCCTCATTCTATTTTCTCAGCCTATTTATAAAAATGATTTGATTGTTGTATGCCCATAATTTCTAAAAAAAAAAGATATGCAACTGTATGGAGATATCTATGGTGCAATGAATTTTTTATAATTTAAACACGTATGTCTTACCTGCTAGTTAAAGTGTAGTTAAAAAAAGGTTGCCATATAAAAAGAAAACTTAAAGGTAAAAACACGTAGACAAAATGAACATTAAAATTACCAAAATAATGTTACCGGATATGTAGAGATAATTGTTAGGTACGAACACGACCAGGGGGCTAATTCTGGCAGTCGTGATCGAAACGTTTTCGATATGAAAGCATTTTTATTTCTAAATCTTTAAGTCAATCGAAATTATTTTTTCAGTGATGTGAAAATTCAAATAACTTCTTTACAACACTGAAAAAATCATTTTGATTCGTTCAGTAACGACTGAAAGAATTAGAAATAAAATTGCTTTCGAATCGAAAAAACATCCGATCTCGACTGCCAGAATTAGCCCACAGATATCTGTTTGTAGAAATCACGGGCACTACGCGTTTTTTTATTTTTTTATTTGGGGTTGTACATCGTAAATGCCAGCTTTTTACAGAAAAATTTACATTGTTAAAAAATAAAACAAAAAACAAAGTGACGTAGATTATTCAACTCTTCATACTATATTTTTATTAAAAAGCTGAGCTTGAGGTTCACTTATTATATACAATGTGAACAGGACCACTTTTGGGTGGGAATTGAGTTGTTACCTTATGGCTAGTTGCGCCGTCTCGGACCAAAAGTCGTTGATGTTTAGCTGACTAATTATTGGAAACAAAAATTCAGTCAGCATGGCTGGATAGCGCTCGTCATACACCGTAACGGTAGCTCCTTGCTCATTTCGAAAAAGCACGTAAACCCCGCCAAACCTTCAATTTTAATGGGTATAATGGTGAGTTGTTAAACAATTTTGTTTTTTGACTTAGCCAATTAACCAGAAATGAGCTTCGTAAAAGGAATGAAGTTCCCAATGAACTTCGCGAAGAGGTTTGTTTTTTTTTCAAAGTTAATTTCTACAAATTGGAATCGTTGTGCTAGCGCTAAACGATTCATTATAATTTGCCAAACCTTACTGGACAGAAATTCCCACATAGTTTGATATTCTCAGCTGTCAAGCCATAGTTATCGATATCGAAAGTTTTCATTCAACTAAAACAAATATCCCATACATAAGTATTACGTTATTAATTGAACTGCAAATGTTTACATTCACTTAGCATACAAGTACAATTTACTCTTATTTTTTTGCTGATTTGGTTATTATAAGTTATGGAATGCATACATGCGATAACCATTAGCCCTATTCACAATCTGGCCCATTTAAGATTGCAAATTTTTGCTATTGTAAAAGTCTTCTATCACACAAATGCATAAAGACAGGAACAGATAGAATTAAATACATTAACATAGAAAGTAAAGAGCAAGGACAATGTAAAATAGTGTATTATGTATTGTAAATAAAAAATCAACAAAGTTAAAAAAATATTTCCAAGCCATTTAATATATACTTAGCACTTAGTTTAACTCTGTTTCCCTTTTCTGCTTGGTGTCGTTAAGTCCTTGTCCATATTAAAAAATATTTGAGTTTGATAATGTCGTTCCCCATAAATGGAAAAGTGCTCTTTGCTTCGTGTCAGAAGAACTTTTTGTTAAGGAGAAAGGTAGAAGGCATACGGAATACTAAAATACTGTAAAACGAAAGTTTCATTGTTCAAACACGAATGTGGTTTCAAAGAGAATTGAAGAAAGTTTCTGCAGCAAATGTTTCATAATATGGTCGAGAATATGCAATAAAATATCTTGAATAGACACGAATTCACAACAATTGCTCTAAAAGTATTTTATTAAATTTTAAAGGGAGGAATTTATTTAAATAAAACTATTGTATTAACAATGAAATGCACATCAACAATAAAAAAATTTTTAGCCATGTAAATTTTTTTACAAAAGCCGTCATTTTACCCCACGGTTCACATTAAAATATCAAACGTTTTCCTTATTTCCACGATTTCAACCAAGTGTTATTAAACACTTTACTAGTTCAAAAACGTAACAATCGGGGCATGGTAATCTTTATTCGAGTTCGCCTAATTAAGTGGTACTACCCATATTAAGTTAATCTGATTAGTAAAGCTCATAATTAAAGACGCAATTTTTCTCAGTTTTCTACCATTTGGTAATTTTTTTTATCGATATAAGTATGTATATAGAATATAAAATCATATTATTGATGAACATGCGCCCTCAAGAAACGTTTTGAAATATAATTAAAGTGACTTAAAAAATTCGCAAGTGAAGTATACTCTTCAACACCAGGGTTCATGATTTGAATTTTTTTTCAAAAAGTTTTTCTTACGACGAGAGTTCATTAAAAATATGTGGTTTTAATCAGTATATAAATAGATATCCATTAAAAATATATATAAATATTAGAAGACTGAGCAAAATGCGTTTTTAGGTTTTTTAACCATAATTTTCAATCTTAATTATTTTCCAAACAAGAAACTTTCCATTTCCAACAGAGTGTTATTGTTGTACAGGGCTAACAACATCCTATTATTAGAGTTTCTGGATTTCTAACTTTAATTAATATAAACCAATTTCAATTACTTTTTGTTGTAAATTAAAATTTGGGGGCCCCGGTAGGCTAGTTGGTAGTGAGCTAGTCTACCAGCGCCGGGGTTGCGTGTTCGTTTCCCGCCAGAGACTCTGGTTTCTTTCCTGCAGACAAGCATAGAGCTTCGCGGGATTAGTATAGGAAGAAAAAAAAATAAAACTAGAAAAATTATTTATAAATTGATGTAGCCTTATAACTCTTAGAAGTTATCATTAAAAATAACTTTTGATATTTTCAAGTGGGCTAGAAGATTAATGTTTGACTATAGGCTGCTAGCAGTGGCGGAAGAGGTAAAACTGAATTCTAATGATGAGAATGTGGTTATCCTTGAAACATGTGTAAATTCGACCCGAGTTCAGTCAAGAATAAAAATTATCAAAATAATATTTATATCAATTTCATATTGTAAAATTCCTTCCTTCATTAAAATAATTTAATAAAAATTTAATTTAATGAACTTAAGCCTAATTCAAAAGTATCAAAAATTTCAATTAAAGAATATTATGAAGTTTATGGGAATTAAAAGATTTTGTTTGTTGTGCTTAATTCCCTTTTTTAATAATTGATAAAAACAAAAATATTTTTTTGGAATATGGGGGTAAGTTTTTTAAAAAATTGAGTTAACTTCTACTTGAGCAACAATTTCTATGAAATTGTAAATGACGTTATTTTCATAAGTTTTAAATGAAAATTTTAGGAATATGTTTTGAAAATGATAGTAAATACATAATATTGCTCGGGCAAAGTTTGCTGTTGTAAAAAACTGTTGCTTTCATTGTGAACACAAAGTAAAAATGTTGATATCATTGTGATTCTGGCTAAAGAGTTATATTTTTTTAAAAATTAAAAATAAAAGTTTTTTAATATGTAAAAAATCGATTTCTAAATACTATCGGATCTTTTACTTATCTGGTTTATTTTTAATGAATAAGGCCCTATAACTAAATCAATAAATTCACAACAATTGGAAATATTTACAACAAATTTAATATAAAACAAGTTAGAGTGCTATGTTCGGCTGTGCCGAATCTTTGATGCCCTCCACCGACAGGAGTGGGCTCTCTATGATAAATACATATATATTATTAACTAAACTTCACAAAAACGAACGTCAGCATTAAAATTGGTTGCGGTTTAGACATGAATTAAATTATTGACCGACAATAAGAAAATTGTATACGTTTCTTATTAGAACTTTGAACTGGCTTGAGTAAAATATCATGATTCGTAAAAGTTTTAGCCGAACTAAAATAATTTTAAGGAGCGTTATTTGTATTGGACCTACGGTAAATTATGGACCAATCATCCCAAAATTCTGAAGACTGATTTCTTGTATTACAAAAAATAAATTAGAATAAATTTCAATACAGCAGTGTAATTAGTTTAAGCGTAAACAGTCAATTTCACAAATGCATGATATTTTTTCTGGACATATGAATTAAAGTAAAAAATTTCACCGCAATATCTATATCTGTGATGGTTTTAGGTGAATTTAATTATTTTCCCAAAGTGGGATTTATTTGGTTTTAGGCGAAATTAACTGTTTTTCGGGAGTAGGGTTTATATGGGACCTAGTGTAAATTATGAACCGATCTTCAAAAAATGTTACAGTGTGATTTACGGTATTATAAAACTGTGACGTACCAAATTTAGATATGCTTGCGTTATTTATTGCGGTTTTAGGCGTACTAAACTGTTTTCCGCGAGAAGGGTTTATATGGGGCCTAGTGTAAATTATGGACCGATCTCCAAAAAATTTTTTTGTTTTCTGGTCCTATAAAACTGTGACGTACCAAATTTAGGTATGCTAGCGTTATTTATTACGGGTTTAGGCGTACTAAAATGTTTTCCGCTAGAAGGGTTTATATGGGGCCTATGGTCAACTATGGACCGATCTTCACGAAATTTAACGTATGATTTGCAGTCGTATAAAGCGAATTCGTGCAAAATTGTATGTCATTCCGTGCATTATTCCACCATTTATGTTAGTTTTTGTATCAAAATTATAAATTTTTTTTGGGTAGTGGTTCCACATTTTGATTCATAGTTCTGATCCTACTAAGCCGATGTTGCTGGATTTCAATCCCAAGCTGCTTAGGATAACTACAAGCAATTTGAGACCAAGTTTGTTCTTTTCTTTTGCGTTTTTCGAAAGTGAGCGTGTTTTCAACAGACGGACAGACGGACAGTAGGCAGACGGGCAGACAGACGGTCATGGCTTAATCGACTTAGAATTACTCAAGGAGACAGAATATATATACTTTATTGGGTCTTAGATGTATTATAAAAAAGTTTCACACGGAATGACAAACTTAGTATACCCTCACTCACCACAGTGGTGGTGGAGGGTATAAAAAAACAGACACCCTCAAGTAGTGCTGGGATACTATCGATATTTATCGAAAGTCCATATTTCAATATCAATACTATCGATATTACTATCGACGGAATGTTTTTTCTTAAGTAGGAAAACTAACTAATTTTTTATCAGGCGACATACAGTTCGTTGTTTTTGTCACTTTATTGAGAGTATATAATCTTATATTTTTTTAAATAAGACGTACCTATGTATGTATGAACGCACGTTATTTTTGATTACAAATTTTAAAAATTGTGCTGGTGTCAGTTAAAAAATGTTTTTTCTTTTTCTTAAAGTAAAACATTTTTATAACAACTAAAATTAGTTTAAGTTACTGAATTTAACTACTCGAATGTGTATTATAAGTCAAATTACAATTTAAAAAGCTTTTTTATTTATAACAAAAATGAAACTCAACATGAGAACTAAAATTCCCAGATTCTATTTGTTTGAATTAAACAACGAAATAAATCCCGTTTAAGAATTTGGTTCTATTTACAACATACATTTGTGGCATGTGGGTCCAAATAAAATACGTAAAGATTTGTTGGAAAAGAAAACCATAAACATAACATTTTATTAAAAAAAAACAATAAGCGAATAAATAGAACTAAACTAAACGGTTAAACAAAAATAATATTCATATTATAATTCTTAACGTAACAAAAATTGGTAGATAGCAAAAAAATAATATTGAAGAAAACATGCATATGAACCTACTGAATTGGTTTACGTTAAAAATAAAAATATATTAACTATTTAATAATAAATCGATTTTTTCATAAAACACAAGCATGTCCTTAAAACAGTTTCTCCCGTTATTTAATATTTCACCGGCAGCTGAAAAGCAACTTTTTAAAGAAACCGAAGTAATAGGGACTATTAGATATCTTATTGCAACTTGGTTGATTCTCCACCCAAAAGGCAATCCGTCTAGAAGACTTTTTATCTAAAGGTCGTTCATTGTATTGCCTTATGCTCGCAATTGCATTTGCATTTTTTTACAACATTACAAAAACATTTGACATTTCAGTCCCTATGTAAACATACACAAATTTTGAAGTAAGGAACTCTAAGTAGCATTAAAAGGAAGCACAGCTAAGCTATCGATATCACTTGCTATTCTTCTTGTTCGTATAAATTACTGTAAGTCAGCGCGAATTAATAGCAAGTAAACATGAGGCGAAAAACTGTGGTTATAGCTGCTGTTGCATGTTTTCATAACTCTATTTTAAATAATAATTTCGATATTTTCGATATTTCAAGACTATCGATAGTACTATCGATAGTTTCCCAACACTACTCTCAAGCAATAGAAATTCTATTATCAAAGTAAAAATAAATTTAAAATAAACATGTACGTGCGTGCTTCGGCATGTCTGCTTATGTGTCTATGGATAATTACATACTCCTGTGGCTATTAAAATACTCATCTATATTAGACAAATAAATACTTTGACACTTTTATAAATGTTTGCGTATGAAGTTAGAAGGAGATAGAGAGACAAATACCAACAATACCGAAAACAAAAATATATTTGTGCTGATACCTTAAAATTAAAACGTAATGAGCTCAAGTAATTTTTTATATAAGATAAATGTTGTCAGGTAAAAATACGTGTTTTAATATTTTACATATTTAGTATGTCATTTTTAATAGCATAAAATTTGATTTAAGTGGAAAAAAGTTTTATGTGGCGTATACTTATTATTGATCTAATCGTTTATGCATTTACGTGGCGAATGACTAAAATGTTCTTGTAATATGACTATCGTATTAAAGATATACGTATCTCTTTACTCTTTTTAAAAGACTCGCTCAATTTAATTTACTCCACAAATAATGACAAACTTTTCTTTACACATACATATTTTTATACCCTTCACCACAGCTGGAAAAGGGTAGTATATTAGTTTGTCATTTCTTTTGTAATTTCTACGATATTTATCTTAGCCCATATAAAGTATATATATTCTGAGTCGTTATGAGAATCAAAGTTGATATAACGATGTCCATCTGTCCATGTGTATGTTGAAATTGGTTTTCTGTTGACCCCAGAAATGATGGGGACAAGGTTGTTACATATTTATGTCACCCATACTCCGTTTATTAAAGGTCAGACCGATCGTTCCACAAACCGCGGGGATATGAGCAAAAACGACTACCTCACATTTTCCCATAAAAGCTCTAGCTGTGGTTGTTTTTTTATACCTTTTTTTCTATATAGCTGGAGAACGGCAAGAGCGAAAGCTTTCAAAAAAATGTGCGGGATTGGAGAAATGGGCGTGGCACTTCCCATACATAGATATTATAAGTTTCTGTATATCTGGAGAGCAGGAGGAGCCAATCTTTCCGAATTAGGTACAAACGTATCGGTTACCAATACACAACATCCCACTAAATGTGGTCGGGTTGGAGAAGCGGGCCTAGCACAAAATATTTTTTTATATCTTAAGACCGGTAAGAAAAAATTGTCCAAAAAAGTAGTAACAGCACCTTCCGTACAAAGACATCATAGATTTCTGTTTATCTGGAGAACGGCAGGAGCCAAAGTTTCCAATTCAGGTACAAGCATACTGGCTATCAATATACAACTTCCCACAAAATATGGGCAGGATTTGGAAGTGAGCGGGGCTCAAAATAGATTTCCTTATATCTAAACAACGGTATTTATATAACTTTCTGTTTTTATCGCACCATTAAGGGTATAAAGGATTCGGCATAGCCGAATTTATCACTCTTTCTTGTTCATATTAAATATGTGCATTCAAGATTTTTTTTAACACTATAAACCTAACAGAACTTTTACCTTTAAAAAAAATACCAACAAGTTTAAACGAGTTTTAAACAAAAAAAAAAGTTACATTAAAATACTTTATCACATTATTTACTTTTTTAAATATTTAAACAACTAAACTTTAATAATTTATAACACAACTAACTGACTCACACTCGTTCTCTATATAAATTATTGTTTTACTTAAATATTATCCAGATATACACAAATATTCATGCAAATACGAAATTTTTAAATTCTTAACAATTATTAAAGTAAATATTTTTTCACAGTATAACAGAGAGAAAAAAATGTTATTATACCCTTTACCGAAGGTAAAAGTATATTTATAAGTTTGTCATTCCATTTGTAATTTCTGCAATATTGATCCTTGATCCTATAAAGTATATATATTCAGGATCCCTATGATAAGAAAAGTTGAAATGACGATGTCCGTGTGTTCGTTGAAATGGGTTTTCTAAGGAGCCCAGATATGATGGGGACCAGCTGTTTATCTATGTATGTCACATATAGTCCGACATTGTGTGCTATTGAAATTCAGTCTCAATTTTCCACAAATGGCTAATATATGAGAAAAAAAACCACGATGTCCTCTAATTTTACCCATAAATCGCTTGTTGTTATTGTTTTTTTTTTATGTATAACTGAAGAACGGCAAGAGCCAAAGTTTCCAAATTAGGTACAAACATCTTGGTTATCAATACAAAATATCCAATAAAATGTGGAAAAGATCGGAGAAGTTGGCAGGGCCCTTCCCATACAAAGAGATTATTGATTTCTGTAGATCTGAAGAACGGCGAGAGCCAAAGATTCCATATTAGGGGCAAGCATCTTTGTTATCAAAAGCAAAAATCATAATGCCAAAATGTGGGCTAAAGTGAAAAAGTGGGTGTGGCACAAGATACACTTATTTTTATCTGCGTAACGGTAAGAAAAAAATGTTCAAAATTTGCTACACATAGCTGTGGTGCGATTCACTAACTTTTTTTACGATAATCGTATCGTTATAATAAATATAACGAAATTTATCAAATTTGCTAGTCAGTAAAATTTTTAACGATATTCGCTGTCGATTAAGGTCAGCTGCTAATTTAAGCATATTATATTTTCCAATAGTTTAAAATAAACTCCAAAAATAATAAGACTTTTTATGTTGGGTTTATGGTTTTGTCATAACTGTCACGTATTAATCAAACATGGCGTTTACATTTGCCAGAACTGGTAAGACAGTTGCAATACATGCAAACTTATTCACTAATACAGGCACATTTTTCCAACTGCCTTGAAAATTTCGTAGACATTAAAATTAGATGGTGATTTGACATTTGCTGACAGTTATTTCAAGTTTTGCTCGCAAAAAATCAACAATTAAAAAAAATATTATATTCGGCTTTGAGTTTTATATTTTAGTTAAGGGTTATCTTTGTTCACACAAAAAAGTATTTTAATGATATTTTTTAATTTGTTAAAAATATATTTTGCTGGAGCTTGCACCGCAATATTCACGTAAAAATTTTTTTAAAAATTTATTGTCTTAACTACTGTCTGGACGCCTTGGTCACGAAGACAGTTGGTAGTGTTTTTGGCAACTAATATATTAGTATTTTAATAGGTATTTTCTTACTGGCTTACCAGTAGTGTCAAATGTAAACGCTGTGTAAATTATAAAAGGGTTTCTCGCAGCAGTTATTCTTTTTCGCGTTATTATTTAAAGACATATGACTACCATTTCATTCTTCCAATTATTTGTTATGTTTGTTTATTTAATAAACAAATAATATAAACTGTTATATAAAATTGAAAACTATTATAGAAGAAACTTACATTTTAATCTCTTTTATACAAGAAACTTTTGTCGGAAATACTATTTAAGTAAAAAAAAGCTAAAGAAATAGTTCTATATATAAATTATTGTAAATGTACACGTAATTTTCAATAGGAAATAAAATATTTTAAATAGAAAATAGTCTAATACAAGACATGTCCAGTCTTGTACAGAATATTTTGTATAGTAATTAATTTTAAATAAATAATTTTCTTTGAAAAATAGTCTTATACAGATATTTATTATAGAAAGTAGTCTTAAATTGGAAATCTTATGTAAAAATCAATTCTTAAGAAACTGTCTCTTATACAGAGCAAATGTATATAAATGTTACTCTTATTAAGAAACTTGGAAAACATTATCAGCCGTATTCATAACAAAAAGTTAGCCACAGTTTATACACTTCGTACAACGAGCTGCTAACTAAAATTCCGATTAAGCTTAGCAGCTTGTTAGCGCATAGTTTATTCATAACAAATTTTATCCGTCTGCTAACTTTTAATAAATCAACTCTGAATATTAATGATGCCACATTATAGTGCTCAAAAATGCAAAACGTTTTGCATAGATCATCGCTGATTTTGTAATTTCATTTCATTATTTTTTTTATTTTTTTGTTCTTCACTCCCCATATAAAAGTTGTTAATATTTTTAAATTAAAATAAATTTAAAAAAGAACTCTTAATTAAAAAAAAAGACAGTGAATTTAAAAAACTAACAAAATTATTCAACATTAAACGACAGTTTTTCACAAGTTGCCAAACGTTTGGTAGCTCGTTAACAAGAGTTAAGTAAGTGTATTATGAATGAAATGTGTGCTAACTTCTTGCCAAATTTTCGTTATGAATATAGCTGTATGTTTTTTATTAAAATATTTCTCATGTTGTAATATATTTATCCTATTAAAATTATATTTTTATTAAAATATCTCTCATGTTGTAATATATTTATCCTATTAAAATTATATTTTTACACACGAGATTTTTCATTAAGGAAACAATAAAAAAAATTTTATTTCCACATTTCTTATAATCCATGTTCTACTGTTGCATACAAATAGCTTCAATATGAAAAACGCTGTTATAAAATAAAAATAACCAGAGCAAAGGAAATAATCAATAAGTCTTATTCTTATTTCTAATTGGAAATGTCACTAATTTCTTTAATACTCTTTGTCAGTTGTGGTAACCTTGTTCCAATTTGTTATGCGTTGTTCCTTTTTAACTTTATTTATACGTTATAATTCTATTTTCATTGTCGTTCTGTGGAAAATATTCTATTTTTAATTATTTCGTAACATGTTACAAAAACAACAACAACAGCATTAAAATAATATCCGTAAATAAAATATACAAAAATTAATACGTTTATAATATTTTTTGTAATATTTTTAGACCAACACTTTTTATAGATTCGTATGTGAATTAAATAAAAGTAAAAACAAGACCATAAAAAATGTTATTGAATTGTTAGTGGATTAAAAACAAAATAAACAGATATAATTTTATGATTGCTTTTATTAATACAATAACATAAAAATAAAAAATTATATATTTCATATTGAAACTTGTACGCCATATGGTTTTCAATTAGAGGCACATTGATCCCTAAGGTTTCTTAACAACATTTTTGGAAAAACAACAACAACAGAATATATCGTCATATGATTACAAATAAGCCCAAAGTTACACTGAACAAATTTTATTAAAACACAATAAAGTAAAACTAAATTTTGATAAACAAAAATAAAAATACAAAATTTTATTTTTTGTGTTTGTTATTTATTATTTATCGAAAGGCGTTGCACTAAGGCCTTTTAGAATTTTGTTGATATGAACGTTGTTCTTAATTTTCAAGAAATATGTATTTTTATACGGAGCATCATAATCGATCGAAAAGTCGATTTTGAATTTTCTGTGTATAAGTTCTTTTTTAAATCGTATAACGATATGTAGATAAAATTTTTAAAGCTTTTAAAGTTTTATACTTGATAACAAAATTTTTTGAGATTACGGCATAACATCGTGGGACTAATTTATGTACTATATTTTTTTAAGTGAGCATATACCCGCGGGTGGCCAATTTAGAACATAATTATCAGCATCATGTACCTAAAGCTTGTTTTAATAAATCACTTAAACTATAATCATTAGCTTAATCGATAGGATTTAGCACTGCGCTAACGAAATGGATTGAGTATAATTTAACGAATAGAACGTAATGCGTATTCTTATTACTTAGATGTAATAGCCTGTGTGCCTCAGGGCAATCATCGTGGGTCGCTCTTATTTAATGTATCTATAAATGATATTCCTTCTGTTGTGAAATTTTCCAACACACTGATGTATGCAGACAATGTTAAAATCTTAATTATATTTTACAACATTGATCCACAAATACATCTACAGAATGATATTAATAACTTGACATCTTGGTTTACTGAGAATTTAATAGAAATCAATGTAAAAAAATGTAAATTTATAATTTTCTCAAGGTCGTCTCCAAATAATGGCATATATACTATGAATGCTTCTATACTTGAACTGGTTAATTCCATAAATGATTTTGGAGTAAATTTTGAAAGAAAGTTGGATTTCAGGAATCACATCACGTTAAGAGCTAACAAAGCTACTGGTGTCGTGGGATTAATAAATAGGTGGTTTAAAGAGTCTTTAGATTCTTTTGTTACCAAGCAACTGTATACCACTTTGGTTCGACCGATAGTTGAATATGGATCGGTGATATGGGATCCACGTGTACTCAGTACACTGCTAGAAAAGGCGTCATAACGCTGATGTATTTTGACATCAGTACTTGGACAAGTACTTTTCATAATTGTGATGACAGCATTAACATCACTTGGCCAAATCGTCATCAGGGTCAATAATTTAAATTATGTAATCAAAGGGATGACATATAAGCAACACAGAAATGACAAATCGGAGTCGGTTAATTAAAATATGTAATCAGTGCGATGACTCAGTAACATCGGAGAAAGGACTCATTATAATGATAGGTTCAATTTAATGATAAACTGTCATTAAATTGAGTCATTGTCATTGAGTCATATATTTAATTGAAGGAATTATTATTTACTTACCCGTTACAAATGCTTATTTCAGTTTTGTTGTATTCCGCCATGTGTTAACAGCAGAACTCTCAATTAAAAGACGCCAGCAGCATGTCCGATATGGTTTTTGTAATCATTCTACTTTTAAAATTTTATGTATTTAACTAAATAAAAGAATATAGGAATTTTTGCTTGCAACTTTACTTTTAAAACATGAAAATAATGTTAATAAAATACAAAATGTGGCATCGAATTGATGTCACTGTAGTCATATCATAGATGATACACAGAATATGACAAAAATTTATGATAACATTGATGTCACAATTCTGATGTAAGGGCATCATCAATATGCAGATGAATTTTTCTAACAGTGTACACTCTTACAAGCTGACTAGAGCTCAAATTCAGTTTTTTATTATTCTCTCTTCGTCGCTTGGTTTGGGACCCTCGCATAGGGTTACAATCCTATTTAAACCTTATCTCTCTTATTAAGTTACCAACTTAAAGAAAATGTTAAATGCTCTTGTTGTATTTACTTAAGCTAATAAACGAAAGTGTCAATACTAAATTTCTTCTGGGTAAAATTAATCTTAACGTGTATTTTCGTGTATCAAGACATCATCCTGAGTATATAATGTTATACTACTAACTTTGCTCCGTTCGATCCATTTCGTAGTCTGTGATGATTTAAATAAGTTATATAAATACTTTGACTTTAACAAAAGCATTAAAATCATAAAGAGTAATATAATATAATGTGAATATAAGTAATTGTTTATGCTTGTATTTGTGCACTTACTAACACTTGTTATTTGTAATAGTCTGTAAGGATTTTTCCATAGGACCTGTTGAAGCTGTAAGAGCAACTTCCATTTAATACTACTTCACAGGGAGATTCGCTAGCAGGTAGAACGCCGTCATATAATGCGTACAATTTTCAACACCCATCTCGGAACATTTAGGAGTTCCCTCACCGCAATAAGTAAAACAACAGCCAACATGAAATAACGCCCCAAGAACCAGATAGGATTCTCGTCAACCGGGATGTTAATGAGATTTGCCAATTTTAGGTATATTTACGTTCCACTTATATCCCCTGACAATGCAACAGCAATTGGTAGAAGTTCCTTGCGACGCCTACACACAACCCACGAGGATTAATTTCTCGTTATATGAATATTATTTGTAACAAATTATATAAAAAATTCTATAATTCCTACCAAGCCTTTTGAGAGTGGGCTTGGTAGGCGGAATATTTCCAAAAAATCCTGAAAAAATTGACAGAACCATTTTTTAATTTATAAAACTTGTTTGTACTGTAGCGTATTAGCTCTTTGAAAGTAATAGTAGTGTTTATAAAAATGTAAAGTTTTTGTCATTATAAGTTATTTTATGACTTTTTTAAAACGAACAAATAGCATTCATTTTGCATTAAAAAAATTTTGCCGCTACAAATTACTGAATATCTCCGAAACTGTTGAAAATGTAGAAAATAATTGTTAGAGTATCTTAAAGCGAATTTTATTCCGAATTATTTGCTATTAATTTTTTCTAAAACGGGCCACTCATTTTCAAGTCATCATGAATATTATTCATGCCGATAATAATAAAAATAAATAAAATTAACATTTGTCCACCAATTTCCATTAAAAGTGGCTTGTTTTGTTCGTAATATACCTGACTTTCTGATCCGAATATTTTTTTTACGAATTTTTGAAAACAAAAATATTACTAATTTGGCATGAAAGCAACATTTATCGCACCTAAATATAATAAAATATAAAAAAATGTTTTTAATATTTTTTTTTTTTTCTTAATAATTTGTAAGTGTTTTGACCAACATCGAACAAATCGTCATCAAGTTATGATGAAATGTATTAGCAGAACCACCTTATTTCGGGCCCATAAAAAACCAGACGTGATAGAAAAAAATAGAAAACGGATTTAGTTTCAGCACGCTAAATATTTTTAAATAATACCAATAATCACTGAGTAATAATAATGTACTTCATATTAAAGCAAAACCATACTTCTAACGCCTTAAATAGAAAGTAGTAAACTCAATTAAATACCACAAATATTAAAGTCAACTGTCTTTATAAAGAAAAACAAATAACAAAATATTTTGCCCGACCTCAACATAACGATTGAAGTTAAATTTAAATTAGAAAAAAACTAAACAAAACCAAACCCATTTTTACAGGATACAGAGAAGAAAATCACTTAATTCGCACTTTCTTCTGGAACAGACAGCTTAAAGAAGGAATAAAATGGATAAACAAATAATAAAAGAAATATAAAATACCGCAAAAAAATTTTTAAAAGATTATGCAAAAATGTTGAATTAAAAAAAGGAAATTAGAAGTATTTCTTTAGTAGTGACAAGAAAATGCAAAAAATTATCCTGATGACAGTATAGAAATGTGAAATAGGAACACAAGTCCCTACAACCAAAGAATTTTTCTATTATCCTGCTGTTGAAAAACGGGCAACAACATGGAAATTCAAAATAAAACTACAAACATATTGAAGATAGTACATACATTTTATAAATTTTCCAGCAATCTAAATGAAAAAAAATTAAGAAGATATAGTCGTTCATATGGTTCCCTACACCAATTGTGATATAGCAAAGTTATTGCTGAAAGTAAATCGTAATTGGGACAGATAGGCAATTACGGATCTAACAACACAAACTTTTGTTATGAGATAAATATTTAAATCAGACTCAGTTCTGCCGAATTTGATCCAGATACAAGTATCTATATAAGATCCATTCGTTTTTAAGTGATTTCCGGCAAAAAGTTTATTTGTTGTAGCAAACTTGCTATCATAAAAGTTATTTCTCCTTTGTTTTGGCAATTTTTATTGCAATACTTACATTTGTAAGGAATTAATGGCTGTGAAAAAAATTTTGCACCGTTAAAACTGTTTTGTGATTTCCTGCAGGAAATGTCAATAGTGAAACTGTACTGATTCACTGTTGACTTTGTCACCAGTACAACTGACCATGTGTAGACCGGACAATGCTTTGTGCTTAAAACATTTAGCATGTGCTTGTCATTAAAAATCCACTACTGACTTTAGGACTACAGACATATTGATAGTTCTAGTCTACATTTTTGAATAATTTTACTAGACTAATAACATAAGAAGGTAAGTAGTTTAATTAATCGAAAGAACTTATAATTATTTTATAAAAAAAAATCCGAATTTTCACAATTAAGTCTTGCATTATTTTAACAAATTCTAGCTTTACGACTGTCATAAAATTTCTCTTTTTAATCAAAGGCAGACAAAAGTGTAAACGCTTTGTTGACAGTATCTAAAAAAAATGAGCATTATAATCGAGAAAAGTGGCGACTTGATCCCAGGTTTCCTGCAGTGTGATTATGATTTAATTACAGACCTAATAAGAGAGATTCGGGATATTTATACTCTTTTCCGGAAGGATATTTTCATAGAGGCTATGCACAGTGTCGTCATTTCACATAACGGGTGGCCATAAATAAAAAAGTTATTGGACAACGACAAATTTTTTCACACTTATTTATATTTATAAAAGATAAAAATATTAAAAATTTGCACCATTTTTAAGCAAGGATTCGAGTCCTTCTCATATATCCTGAAACTAATATATTGTATAAAGGGCATAAATATTGCACCAACTTTTTGAAATTGTTTGCATGCACTAAATATAATGAATTTTATGTATCTACCAAATGTTGCTCAATTTGGATCAAGGATACGATAGCTCAAATATGTCCTTTTGCCAAAACGTAAAAGAATTAAAACTTATATTACTTCTATCTTAAATACTTTGATCACTAAATATATCAGTAACATAACCCTGATATATTTGGCATGTTGCGAACTCAAGTACCGATCCTTTTTTAAAAAACTAAAACTACTTGTTAATGTTTTTAATATATGTATGTTCATTTATTCAAATTTCCTTTCATTTAAAGAAATAGCAAGTGTTGCGGGAAATCTCTAGATGTCTTATAGATATGCATAGTCGAATACCTGTATCCGAAATGTTCAAAAACTCTGAGACATAATAGAGGTTCAATGTCGTTAATTTGCGGAATTATATCATCCTTTAGCTCTTGAATTGTTCTTGGCTTATTGACGTACACTTTTTCTTTTAAATATCCGAAAAGAACGAAGTCCAACGGTGTCAAATCACATGATCGTGGCGGCCAATTAACATCGCCACGACGTAAGATAACACGGCCATTAAATTTCTCACGCAAAATAGCCATTTTTTCAGTGCCTGGTGGCAAGTGGCACCATCCTCTTGGAACAACATATCTTCCAGGTCCATATCATCAATTTCTGGCCACAAGAAGTTCGTTATCATCTCGGGATAGCGAACGCCATTCATGGTAACTGCTCGTCCGGCACTATCGCGAACAACTGCAATCTTTTCCGCAGAACGAACTGGGGGAGCATGCACAGGTGTTTTCACTTTTCATGCAGACCCGGATCACTGAAGTTTGCCCACGATTCTCCCGAACGTGGACACATTTGGTATAGTATGCTGACCAAAAAAATCATTAAATGCACAAAATTCACTTTGATTTGAACGTAAAGCCTTCAGCAATCTTAACATGCTGCTCAATTGTGTACCTCTCCATGGCTGAATTTGTCAAACACTGAAACAAAGAAATGTTAAATTAAGTTGGGCAAAAAACTTAACGTTAAGGTGTTACTCACAAGTAACATCGTGCATTATGGTTGGACCGCCCTTTATTTATTAAAATTTAACAGAAAAAATATACGAGGGCGGATCAATGAGTCCGTGACTTTCCCTCGTAGTTATATGAAATGCAACACTGTTCCTATCAACTACCACCTGTTAACAGACGACTGTCAAGTTTTGAGCAAAAAAGTACGTGAGATTGTTGATGCCATAGGCATTTCATATGGCAGTGTGGTTACGATTTTAAATGATCAGCTGGGTTTAAGAAAACTGTCTGCAAGATGGGTGCCGCGTTTGCTCTCAATTGAGCATAAACGTAATCGTGTGACAACTTCAAAGGATTGTTTGGAGTTGTTTAACCGCAATTCGAATAAGGTTTTGCGGCGTTTTGTAACTGTGGATGAAACATGGATCCATTACAACACTCCGGAGACCAAGCAGCAGTCACGAACTTATTGATCCGCCCTCGTAGATATAAAAAACTTCATCCTTAAAGAGCTATATCTTCAAATCTATTAGGAATAATTATATTTTCTTAAAAACAAAATCTATGTTTACACCTTTAGCTTAACCATTTATGGCCACCCTCACAACACTGTGCTACACGGCCTCGTAAACCATTTTCGTCCGTATATCAAAAGAAACTTATGTACCAAATTTAATTAAATTGCCTCTAAAATTGCGCCAAAATTTTTAGAACGAGTTTGAAGGTAATTTAGAGTTCATAAATATACTATAAGGTGGCTCTAGCATTAATATCTATATGTGTTTTACACACCAGCAAAAACCCATAATACCATCCCAACCTGTAGTGGGCTTAGGTAAAAAAACAAAACACAAGTTGAAAATAATACAAAGCAAACAGCTTAATCTTATTGTCATCTTTTACAAATGACGCCAGTACAGCAATATAGAAGTCTAACGTAAAATATGTTTTGTAAATATTTACTTAAATACATACAAAAAGATTGCATTGATATTCCTAATGTTCTGCAGTTCTGGTGGCTGGATTAGTAGATAGTAGATTATTTTTCAGATTGAGAATCTATTGATGATCTACCAGAAAAATAGGTTCTTCTCAATATTTTAGTCTGAATGAAAATGTTTGAATTGAATAAAAGAGATGTTAACAGATGCCGATTGACCATAAGAAGAAAGAATTGGTACACTCATAAAATTATTACAGTAATTGATTTTAGGTTATAAAATTAGATTTTCGTACTGTAAAAATTTAATGAAAATATAGTTATTTTACGAATCAATTACCTACCAAAACCAATTACTAATCAAAACAACTACCAAAAAATACTGTTCTTCCGTACTATTATTGTTATGTAGTTTGATTTTTTGTCAGTTAAATTATATTTTTTTAAAGCAATAACTGTTAAGTTTTACGGAATATACTGTTAAATAAAAAAAAATTTTAACTTTATGTAAAATTAATTTATTTTAAATGAAATGTAAATGATCCGTTTTTTAAATAAATTTTCAGTTGTTTTAAATTAATTTTCTGTGGGATTTACCTACATAATATTTTGAGTATACCATCAGAATCACTGGGCATTTATTTTTTTCCATGAAATTGAGTGAAGTTATAGAGGAAACGGAAATATTTTTAGTGGTTTTGTTGGCTTGTTGTAGGTTGGGTTTGATTGTTTATTAATTTAAGCAACCAACCCACAGACTCGTTTACTGTTGCCAGTGGGTTGTACATTTTATATTTTACTAGAACTAAAAGGAGTATTTCTTGCTGCCAAAAAACGGCTATATATACAATTGGTGGCTGATTTGTATTTAAAAGTATATTTATTTCATTCATATATAAAATTTAAAAAAATAGTTCTTAGTAATAACTCTCCTTTTTAAGGGATTGATATTATTAAAAAAAAATACAAGTCCCGCACAAGAATCCTTGGTCAGTTACGATTGGTGTTTATTACATATTTATTAGAATTTACTTTTTGTATTACCCTCGTATGTCAAACATCTATTTATATCTGTATACTTTAGTAGGTGGTGGATTGCTTGCGATCTTAATCGTGTTGGAATTTTCGCAGAAATGTTATATAAATGTCTATGCAGCTATAAGTTCATGGATATATAGTATATCTTACTTTTACTTGGCAACTTGTAAGCAACGTTAACAGTTTATCAAGCGAAATTCAGCTTCTAATATAAATATAAGGGTCCTTATTTAGAATTACAGACAACAACATTTTTTTTTTTTTTTTTGTTTCTTTCACTTAAATTTATAGAAAAATTATGCCTCTCTGTATGTAAAATGACTTAAGATATTTCAGCCCAAAAGTATTCTTATCAAATTTTTGTTTTTTATTTTTACTTTTTTATTTGTTGTAAATGTTTTTGTATGCCGTCTAGAAAGTTTTATTTTTGCAACATATATATATATGTACAATAGATAATGTCTGAACAAAAATAAATTTGTTGTCTTGCCAATACGTGGGTTGATAAAAATGTTTCAAAACTTTGTTTAGAAAAGTAAAAGGGGGAAAAGTCGTTTATAATATTTTTTTTCTTTAGCTGAAATGTTTAAAATCACCGTTACACCTAAGACGATGAAGTCATTTAATAAAATCTTTTGTTTTAGATTTAGTAGACCCAAAAATCAATTTTTTTTTCGATAAAACTTTTTTTTTTTTCTTGTTGTTTAAATTTTGAATTTGTTTAATCGCACTTTAAAATCGTTAAAAAAATATGCAAATTTTTAAACAAAAAAAATTCTAAATTAAGGTAAAATAATATAAACAAACAAAAACAAAACTAAGAATATAAGCAAAATAGTACACAAAGTGAACTTAGAGACCCTACAAGAAATGCATAACCAAAACTAAAAAAAAAAAATTTTTACTAACACTCTTGCAACAATTTTACATTTAATTAATAAGTTTTAGAGAGAGACATCATGAGTTAGAGAGAGAGGCAAAATCACATGTACACAAAGTTTCGGTCAGTTTTTTCATTTTGCTCTTAATAAGTTAATAGAAACTATAACCAATATATCGGTGAGCGCTACTGATCATCTATCTAGTAAAATTACCGGTAGTCTTCTTTTAGGGGAGGCGTTACATTGGACGCCATTTTCTGTAATGTGGATCTTAACCAGGGATGTTAATTGAGGTTTTAAATTTCGTACCAACTTCCAAAAAAAATTTACTTTTTGGACCTTCTCGGTACCATTTTTTTTAATTTATTAAAACAAAAAAAAGTAGATAAAAATTCAATTGAACACAAAAAAAAAACTCAACAATAACAAACATTATATGTATAAATAAAATAAGGTAAATTAAAGTCTTATAAATTTATGTGATCAAAATTAGGCACTTATTTGTTTAGTTAATTAACTATTTGGAATTTTTACATCATAGCAGCATAAATTTGTCGATCTTAACCAATATTTTGTTTGTATGAGACTTGATAATGTTGGCACATGTAGTCTGTTTTTTCATCTAGTTTTTATTATATTTTGAAAAGAAAAAACTATATCCACATTTGCAGACGAATGTGGAATGGATAGAATTCCAGCAACGACTCTAGAAATGTCGGGAAACATATGGACATTCAGCTCATTTCGGAAATTAGCTACTACGGACCAAAAACTACAATTGTTTTCAGTTTTTAACGACTGCAGTTGCTCGACATTCAGAAACATTTTTACCAGAAGAGGTACAATACAACTTGTTTTACCTAAAATAACATTTTCAGGAGTTAAACTTCGTTGTTAAAGTTTGGTTCTCAAAACTTCGTAAAATTTTATATAAAATTGTTTTGCATTTTCCTCAATTTCTTCAACAATATCAATATTGAAATTATTTGTAGAAATATATAAAGCCACTTCTGTTCCGCAATAAATTTTAGTTTTTACTAATGTTGCCTCGTCTGTGGGTACCACAGACAGGTAAAAGGCAGACAGACAAAGTTTGTAGGCAAGAGAGGAAAAAAGTAAAGTGTGTCACATATACAGCGTCGAACTCTTACCAACAAACTTCGTCTGTTTGCCTTTCACTTGCCACATTTTAAGAGGGGACTAAGCGCTCTATACACCACAATACTAGTCGCATATTTAAGCGCCCATTACAATAACGATTTGTTGTACAACATAAATGCAATGAAAAGGACTCAATAATTTGTTTGCTATACTAAAAATTCAAAAAGGGGGAACTATGACGAATTTTTTAATTGTACCAAATGAGTCACGTTAGTACCACCGTACTTTAAAAGGTCAAAATGTACAAAAAAAAAGTACAATTGTACCAACTTTAACATCCCTGACCTTAACATAAAATCAGTGATGCCAACTCTTTACTACTTAAAATGGCTAAATAACTAGTAAAAAATGGGTAAATGGTGGCTAAAAATTGTAAAACAAGATTTTATTACAAAAAACCATAAATATTAATGAAAAACTTACAAAATTTATTTACTAGACTAAAATTGCACATAAAAGAATATTTCAATACATGTTTAGAAACCATAAACTAAACATAAAAATATCTTTGATAAACGAAACGCTCAAATTATCGATAAAATTTTTTAAGTTATTGTAAAAGTAATTTGCGATGACTAATTAAAAAAAATCAACGCTACAACACAAATAATGAAGCATTTCCAAGTTTAATGTATTACAAATTTTAAAAACTTGAAGAAAATTTGCTTTAATAAAAATGGCTTAAAACGGCTAATGGCTAAGTTCGTTTTTTCCATGGTTAAACGAGATGAAAATGTCTTAAACCAGCCACTAAATAGCTAAATTGGCAATACTGCCAAAATGCTGGTTGAAAGGATAGCTAGAAGCAATTTGACGCCAATATTGTTCTTTTTTTTGAGTTGTCCGAAAGTAAGTTTGTTTTCAACAGACGGACAGACATACGGACATGGCTAAATCGACTTAGCATTACTCAAGGACCTAGAATAAATATACTTTATGGGGTAACTGGTTAGCCTGTTTCTTTGCTAAGGCACTTTTCAGTTTGCTTTACAAACGTTCTAAGGAAAAAAAATAAACAGCAAATTATCCAAAAACTTGTTAATGAGGTGCGCAAACATGCACTTTTAGACCACAAAGAGCTAAATCATTCTGATAATTTCGATGTAGATACTCATTGGACAAAAGTTTTTAAAATAATGAATTATTCTGGTGAAATGTTCTTCCCAAATTTAGAAATTGTTATTAAATTTCTTTAATCATGACCACTGTCTAATACTTCTGTAGAAAGAGTTGTTAGTATTCTAAACAATGTTAAAACAGATTTTAGAAATACACTAGTCGGCATAAGTATTTTGTCTTTTTTGTTTTGTTAAAAATTCTTGTTTATTTTTTCCTTTTTATTTATAACTTATATTGTAAGTTACTTATATTGTATGTTATAAATAAAAAGAAAAAAATAAACAAGAATTTTTAACAAAGCCGTTTAAAAATCAAACGTAACAATGCACGATTTTTATTTCGTCAAAATACTTATGCCGGCTAGTGTAAGTTGCTACAGATACAATTGCATCTTTTATTTTTACGAAAGAGGATGGTGGAAAAAATGGAGTTGCAAACCTTTTTTACGCCAACGCCAATCGTAATCAGGCTGAAAGGTTTAAATTTAGAATTTCAATTGAAATTGAAATCGATTTGAGAAATTAATAGGAGCTAAGAAATTTTAATACTATTTAACTTCAATATACCTAGAATTACTTAAATTTATTTTGAAACTGCAACAATTTATTTGATTAATATTCTTACCTACTATTAGTCAAAAAAAAGTTTAAAAAAAAAACACAAAATATAAGCGATAAGATAAAATGGTATTAAAATTATTACTTATGACAAATTTCAAAAGTCATCAGCAACAAGGAGACGTTAAATAAATATTGAATCGTTCAAAAAACATGTAACGTAGAGAAGCGAGATAAAAGTGACAGCTAGTTGTACTAAAGTAGGCAAACTACAGACAGCTAGAAAATGCTGGTATTTACTAGACTTCTGAACGAGTGGATTTAAAATATGTACGTTTTAACCCAAGTATGTGGTAGTATGTGGTCGCCAATTGGCTACGTCCCCGTTTCAAAGCCTGTTGTTTATAAAAGTCTACATAAAACTTATTTCAAAATATTTTCTCAAAGCTGGCAACCCGAAAATAAAAAATTATGCATTCAAGGGTTAACTTCTTCATTTGTTTTAAAAGTAAGGATTTATGTCAGTGAAGCAAACTTAAAACAGTATTGCCCTGTCACTAAAAAAACTACACTATTTTTACCAGCTTTATGGTTGATTGGGATATTTTTTCAGTAGCATTAAATAAATTCAGTGGCATTTTCCCAATATCACTAAAAGCAGATTAAATGCATAAAATATGCACTCAATTCAAATGGTGCAAACTTGTTATCAACAAAACCTGCATATAAACATATTCTCACTAAAATTTTAAAAATATTGTATGTGTATGATTTTCGATTTTTGTGAAAATACGCAGATCAAAGGAATTAAAAAAATGAAATTTCCTCAATACCGGAATAAGCAATAAAATTGTAACTCGATTTCGGCAAGTGTTCAGCAAAACATTTTTAAGATTTGTCTTAACATGACTTAAGATGTTATTCATTGTGGGCACAGAGTTATTGTCTTTTATCATGAAAAAACTAGTTTTTTGTTTCTAAATTTTGTGCAAATTTTTTGAAATTATATTTTTTGAATGCAAAATTTGTTTAACATCACTATCAGTCGTGTTTAGTGAGGCTGCTAATTTTCTTAACATCTACAAAATGATTGCAATAATTTGGTACTATCACTAAGTTTGAGTTGACAATGCAAAATTAGTGCAGTATCCCCATCTATGCTAACAAAATACCATTTGCTTTTCGCTAGTTTAAGCTGTTTTTTTTTTTGGATTTTATGGCCTCATGTTTATTTTGGCTAAAACTTGATTTTTCCGAAGAGCATGCAATTTTTCTCAAGGACTTTTTGCCATTTGCTGCATTTTTCATACATTTTTCGAATTTTCGCTATAAAGAAACAGGTGGAAAATGTAAAGAAAAATCTTTTTCCAGTATTATAAAGTTCCAAAGAATTATTGAATTATATTTTGGGAAATATTTTTTCTCAATATTACTTTACTGAATTTCCCACTGCTTGGCAGATATAGGCTAAAAATTTTCAAAAAAAAAAATATTTAATTTAATAACCAAATTCTTGTAATTTTGCATTTTCACTTAACCGAATTCGACTGTGTTCTTAAGGGCGTGTCAAGTACAACTTCGCCGCGTTGCGCGACGTTTCTAACTTTGCCAGAAAATCGACCCTAGAGGGAAGTAAACTGACGCTAAAGTAGTCTCGTGATATGTTCTTTGGTGGCAGAGACTGGTCCTACTTCTAACACTTTATTTAAATGAGACACATCACTTTTACATGGGGTTGTCATTGCAGGATGTTAATTGATACCTAACCGCCACCATTTGCCCAGTCACACATCTATTCTCAATAAACGTGTTAAGTGTAAGTTACTACAATGATACTTCTTGGTATTTTTCTAATACAAAAGTCCTAGAATTAATTTTAAGAACCAATTTTTAAATAGTCCCAAAGAAATGTAACACACCACCGGTGAAACCGGTCCTTATAAATAAATGAAAAATCATTTATATAAAAAAATTATTTAAACGAAATTTATACAAAACTGAGAGGTCTACCTTTTGTCCTTACTTAATATATTATTTAAGTAATTAGTCTCTTTCGCATGTTGTTTATTTTTATAATTTTTGTTCTTATTCTATTTTGACAAATCCCAGGACCAGTTCTGTTGGAATAATTGACACAAATTTCCCGCAGGCGTAAATCAAAAGGTGTATGACACAATAAAAACTTTAACAACACTCACGCATTGTTTGGTTACCTATAAAAGAAAGCGGTTGGTAAATTTTACATTTAATTATTTTATTGGACCATTTATTGGAAATGAATTTTGCAAAAAAAAAAAAAAAAAAAAAAAAAAAAAAAAAAAATTTACTCTCTTATTGTCAAAGCGCGCACAACGATGAAGGCTATGTCGGATAAAACTTTTGCAACTTTTGCTTCACGTTGCGTTACAGATTCGCTTTGACATCTAAGATGAAACATACTCACTTATACGAATAATGTCACATAAAACACAAAAAGTTAGGCATCTCTCATCTTTTTGCGCGCTTTGACAATCAGTATAATTATGTTTTATTTGATTTTGTTTTTTGCAAAATCCAATTCCAATAAATCTTCAAATAAAATGTTTAACTTATATTTTTGTAACAAATACTTAAATGTATAATTTAACGACCGCTTTTAAAGCTAACCAAACTATGCGCGAGCGCTCTCAAAGTTTTTGTTGTGTCATACACTTTTTGCTTTACGCTTTTTTGTTACGCTTCACGCAATGCGACGAAGTTGTATCTGACACAGCCTTGAGAGTTACCTAACATTTCGCTTCGCTCTGCGTTAAAAGAACGTTATGTGACGTATTTCATATTAGTATGTATATTTCATCTTAGAAGGCAAAGCGAATCAGTAACGCAACGCGAAGCATAGACTTTATTTTTTACTAACGCTATTTTATTCGTTCTGTTCTTTAATAAACGAATCACACAAAGCACTTGCAATGTATCTTGGCTTCTCATTATCATTTCTGTTTTAAATTTCAAATGTTTACAACAAAAGTTATATAAAATTAATACTGTTATGATTTGATTCTCTTTTAAGCAAATCAGGCATGAAATCACTTAGTCTTCTGTTTGAACTCATTATTATTTTAACCTGTCACATGTTTACAATTGTATTGGATAGTTTGTAAATTTTAAGTGGGTGTGGTGTACTCATGCAGATTTCTAATATGTACAATAAAATTTTGCAAAATCCAAAGATTTCGTAATTAAATCAAATCAAGACAATTAAAAAAATGAAAACAAAAAAAAAATTCAATAAGTTAAGAAAAAGTTAAATTACTATTTTATTTCATTTATATGTGATTTAAACACATCTTTATCTTTAAATGTTATACATATTCTAAATGATATGATTTGTATTAAATAAAAGCCAATCAGTGAAAGACTTATTCATTTTTTTCTACAAGAGAGTAATATGATTGCAAAAGGCTGGCGTCTATTTCTAAGTAGCTGTATTTCGTATTTTTCTTTGATTTGTATAAATTCAAGTCAAATAAAATTAAATTTGCCACTTGCAGCAAAATAAATAAGCAAATCAAATAAAATTGTTTTCTTAGTCAAGTACGTGCTTTAAGAGTTAATGAAGATTATTGTTCGTTCTTCAAAACAGAGACAGATTTTTATAGAAATCTTTTTTACTAAAAATATACCAATATTGCATAAAAACTGATTTACTAAAGAAACGTTTTTTGTTCATATTATTTGTGACTAATTCGGATTGACAGAATTCGGTTCGTCAAGATTAGCCCATATGCCCGAAATCGTTTTTAAATTTTAATGTCATGTATTAATCTTTTTTGTTTAAAAATTTTGTCTTTTGTGTTCTTTTTAACAAGTATCGAGCTTTAAAAACATCCTTTAAAAGAGAGTAATTTTCTATGCAAAACATCTCAATACAAGACAATAATTTTTATAAAAAAAGTTTTCATTAATTGAAACTAATTTGTTATAGAAAATTTCTGATTAAAAGTTCCTCATTTTCTACAGAAATTTATAATAATTTAAAGTTTCTTATTTTCGATAGAGAACTTATGATAAATACAAATTGTTTTATAATTATTTTTGAATATAAGACTAATTTTCTTTATAAAATTTCTTACTTTGGCTGTGTGTGTAACGGTAGAAAAGTTCTATGGTGACTAAAAATTGTCAAAAAGTTCTACTCTAATGTCAAAATTTATACCAGGCCGCAGAGCTTGTGAAATTTTATTCACCTCTACAGTGTCAAAATTTTACTTTCATGAGTCCTTTGCTACCGTTTCACACACACCCTTAAAACTAATTGTAAATACATACATACTTATAAATATATACAAAAAAAAATTCTTTTTGAAAGAGACTAATTTTTTAAAAGTTAATAATTTGCTATGTACATTTATACAATTTTTCACTAAGAGAGACCAATTTCTTATAGAAAATTGCTGACTGAGAGAAAACTTATTTAAACTCTTATGCTAAAAACACAACTTTGACGAACGACGAAATATTCGCAACGAATATTCGTCATTAGTAATAGAACACATTGGTGCATATGAGAATACACACAATCATTGCGTAGACCAAAATTCGTCGTGCGTAACGAACTCTGCGATAGGTTTATTTCTATTTCTTACGCAGACGAAATAAATTGGGACAGGTTGAACAATTTATATTAGAATTTCTGTGTTTTAGAGAACAATGCTAATTTTCCTTTAAATTTTTTTTTATTTTATATGCATTTAGAACATATGCATTTATCTTTCCTTTTTTTTAATTAAACTGCAACGTCGCCATAACTCAAAAAATTAAATTTTTTAAGTAAGTGATGCTGAGCTATTCCCTACATTTTTATTTATATTGTGTGTAAAATTCATCTTAATATCTTTTATGTTTTCCCCGTTTAAAGAAAATTTGTCGTTATTTTTTAATTTAGTGCGAGCAAATAAAAAACTTTTAATACGTTTATTTCAAAATGTATTTTTTGAGTTTCGACGACGTTGCAGCAAATTGAGCGATAAATATAATATTGTTTTAAACTTTTTTTCCCGTTTTGATTAGTAGATTTTTTTTTTTTTTTTTTATGTTAATTTGATAAATTTAAACAAGCAAATAAAAATGATAAAATTAAATTTACAAAGAAATTTTAATAAAAGTTGGTGCCATTGTTAATATTGGAAGAAGTTGAGAAAAATAATAACATTTATTTTGGAAGAAGTTGAGAAAAACAATGGCATTTATAATATGGCGTCCAAGGACTACAAAAATGTCCAGGGAAGCAATTCCAAATAACATAAACACATTTTCTTGACGCACTTATTGTGTTTCAGTTGACGAATTTACTCAACGAATTCTAGCCGTCGAATTCGTCGTGCTATGCAAAGTTGTTCGTTCGTTCCAGTTGTGTTTATACAATTATTCAAATTAAAAATCTCTAAATTTGGATTAAAAACCATTAACAGTTCAATAAAATAACCACAATACTAATTTTTTTAAGTTTATATATGAATGATGTTATGCAGTAAAAAATGTGTTTGCTTTGTTGTTGTAACTTCACACGTACAAAATTTGTATTTTATTTTGAAAGAGTTTCTACTCTAGTCGTTTTCTATGGAATATACCGATTTATATTATACGATCTTAAGGCTTTTTAGTTGTATTCTTATAACGTTTTTTTGGGAAATTTTGTTTGGTCGATTTTAATTTACTACGGGCGGAGGTATAAAATTTAAGGAAATTAATTTAAAAAGGAAATTAACTAGAAAATTAATAAGTGGGAAATACAATTGGAATTATTTGGAAGTATTAATAAATTAATATTTTTATTTATTTTTTTCACATTTATTATAATTTAAATTAAAATCAATCTTAAAGCTAAAAGCACTAGCAACTAGTCCCTGTTGCAGGTGCTTAAATAAATGAATAGAACAAATTTTAGATTTGATAAGTGGTCAATTTTTAAAGTATTTGTTTGCAATAACTACCAATAACAGTAAAGTATTGCAATGGAAATATAATTAGTAAACAATATTTTAAGTTTTACAACAAAATATTCTCTGCATTTTTTATTACTTCTTCTATAACCACAAACATGACATTGTGTTTGCTTTTCTGAGATTTCCTGAGGCGATAATTTTTCAAGTTTAAAAAGTAAACAAACATGGAAAGAGCCACAGACAGAATGACAAATATTGTATTGTTTACCTGACATAAAAATATTCTGTTTACAGAGCAAAAATTTATTTTGCATTTATCTCGCTTTTATATCATACTTTTTTTCTTGTCTTGATGATGATGAGGCAAATTCATTGTATTTCAAATGTGTAATTAAAGAAAAACAAAATAAATTTCACACAAAAACGTGTCGTATTATTTAAGATTTACAAAAAAATTAATTTATCTATTATTTATCTATAAACGAGTCCAGGCCGAACATATGATACTCTACACCACAGTATTAACTTTTATATTAAATTTTATATTATATATCCATTTATTTTTGAAAAATCAATAGATATATTAAAATATACTACTGGAAATAATGTAAATTTAGAACATTTTACTTTTATTCAAGTTTTAAGAAACACTAAAACTACTTTTTTGTATTTTTCAGTCGTGTTCTGAAATCGATTTCGCGTGATGTTATATGCACTTTCTACTTTAAGTACAATTTATCTTTATTACTCTTAAAAAAACTAATTGAAAATCTTCATTAATAAAACTCCATTTGATTTCAATTTCCAAACATGGCCGTTTCTAATATAAAAATCACATTCGGCAAGTTTTATCTTTAATCTTTAAAAAAAAAATATCTGGTAGCTCATTTGAAAGGGATTTTTTGTTTTCAATGAAGTATAAAAAACTTCCGTTCATTTGAAACAAATAATGAGAAACTCATAGTGCAAAGTACACATTTTTTGAAGTCGTAAATCATTTCCTTCGAATAAATATACGCGATAACCGCCGATGTAAATAAAAACGTTAAAAATTGAAAAAAAAAAACGTAAATTCCAAGTGTATCAAGAAAAACACATTCATACTAGGGATGCCAATCCATTCAGCAAATTTTAATTTCTTAATCCCGGGATTTTCAGGATTTTGTCAATCCCAAAATCATGAAATTAATTTTTTTTGTTTTTATAAAAATTAATTCATCATGTCATTCTCCCTTGAGAGAATAGGGAACACAATATTGATCTTTTATATCTATTTGATTAACTCTGTTAATACTGTCATTGAAAACGAAAGAAAAAAAAGTTAAAGTCTCTTATTCTTTTTAAGCGTATCCAACAATTATAAAAAAATTGTAATGTGAGAAGTACTGAAATCAAATAAAGAAGAAAATTAATAAAAGAAAGAAATGTCTTTTGAAATGCACAAAAAAAAAAAGAAAACCCAAAAGTTCCGTGTGATTTTTTTCTAATTGATTCCACTTATTTTCTGCGCCAAATGCAACCTTTAAACTTTACTCTTTACAGTTTTAGGCTTATTAAAGTATTTTCTGAGAGTGGGCATGGGACCTACGATAATTTATAGAGCGATTTCACGAAATTAAGTAGTGTAATTTATACACTACATAATTCCTACCACTAGTGGTGGAGGATATAAAAATAAGATTTTTACGATTAACTAGAAAATTGATTTGGTTTATTAATTTCGACTTTAAATTTCAACTATTTATCTTAATTCATTTGATGAAAATTCTAATAGAATCTAACAAATAACTCAATTACTATTTTGCTCTATTCAATTACTATATTAATTATTTTTTTTTTTAGTGTGAATCAACTGAGGTAATTGAATAAAATATTGATTTTATGTAAATTATTTTTTAATATTCAATTCACAGATTTTTGGAAATCGTACGTTTGTTTTTTTTTCTTATTTTTAATTAAATTAATTATTCATTAAGAAAAATCACAATTTTAAGTTTTTACAAATTTTAGCAATATTAAATGGATTTTAAAACTTTTGTTCTTTTGAAGAATTTTTTTTATAAATATCTATAAAAAGGATTTATCTTTTAACTTTCAACCCCGAATACCGAAAAATCCCGATATCCCGAAAAAATCCGCGTTCCCCTAAAATTGCGGTATTCCGAAAAATCCTGAGATCGCGGGATTTGATTTTTTTTAAATCCCGATTCCCGGGATTTGCGAAACCCAGTCTCGATTAGCATCGCTAATTCATAAGTATTTTTTATTTTAGAAAAAAAGTAAAAATGAAAAAATATTCACATCTCCACATCTCCACATTGAGAAAAAAAATTACTAATTTTGGTAAGAAATAACCAAAAACGGCAGCTATTTTTGGGAGTGGTATGTGTATGGGGACCAAATTTTATCTAAATACCTGAATAATAATAAGATGGCTTATAGGCACAATCACTCTTTTCCAGAAAGAAGTTTGTGTGGGGGCCATGTGAAGTTATGGACCGATTTTCACAATTTTTTGGTCGTTTGGTCGTTGTGACTATTACAATCTATCTACCCAATTTTTACAAGCTTTTAAATTGCGGCCAGTACTTTATGCACAACGTTTCTATGGACAGACTACCAGCCAGAGGAACGAACATCATTATATCGACAAAACTTATGTTCACACTTAACAAATATTTGATGAAAATCAAAATAAATGCATGACCACTAAATTTATATAATTTTAACTTTCGTTTAATAATTTTTGTTGATCTACTAAACTCTATTACTGAAAAAAATAGAGAATAATGTGATTAATAAAATATTAAATGATGTTCGATCTAGCAAACGTTTTGCAAAATCAAAAAGAATTTAATAAAAATAGTAGTTCCGTGTGGGGCGTCAAATGTTGGTCAAATGTGACCAAAGCATAAGAATGTGTTTCTTAGTCTATCAGCATACTAAAAGGTGGGTCTAGAACTGCGATCGGCAAAATCTGGGCGCTGAGTTTTCTCTTTTATGCTCTTTTGTTACGTGCGTGTGCACACACATTGTAGAGAATTAAACAACATTAACAACAACATATGTAAAATATATACAACGCATACAATCGCAAAATTTAATAGTATAGATTGCCGATCGCAGGTCTAGAACCAATATTTTTATGTATTGCACACATCAGCACAAACGCGTAATACCCTCTCCAGTATTGTGGTGTCCGTATAAAAACACGTATTTCTTATAGAATATTTTTCTTAAAGAACGACTTTTTTAATAAAAAATTTCGCTTAAAAATTAAAATTTTTCTAAGAAAATTTGTTCATGCTTCTTTTTTTATACATTAAACCAATGGTTTTCAACCGGTGGGTCGCGGCAATCTTTCTCGGAGGTCGCGAGCTGATTTAAATAAATTACATCGATTTTTTTTTTTTAATTGAAAAACATAAAAAAATTTTAATTCAAAAAACATAAAAGTACTTATATGAATGCGAACTTTTTGCTTGTTTTTAATTAAATGCTAAAAAATTTAAATTTAATTTCTTAAATTCAAAAAAAAAAAAAAAGTTTCAATTCAAAAACATAATTGTACTTACATATCTTAATGCGAACGCTGGGCTTGCTTATTTTTAGTTAAATGCGAAAACGTGGCTGTAATTGTGACACGCAAACAATCAAATCATTTTCTAAATTTAATTTAATCCTTTTTTTGTTTTACTGTTCACCAATTGTGAAAAAGTTATTTCGCACAGATAAGATGTTGAAAATATAATTAATATTTTAAGTGCTTTTTTAGCTAGCTCAGGGTATTCTGCCTTTCGCTTTAGCGAAAATGTAGAATTATTTTGAGATAAATATTCCATTTTGAGCATACTGTCCGCGGCCAGCTCACATAAATTTTGTTTCAAATTATTGGCAAGATCGGCGAACTTAACGCAGTTAGTTATGAATGAATTTAATACACAGCAATCACCATTATCTTCTTGCAGCTCTTTTGGAAAATAGCGGAATAGTTCCTTTTTTTAATTTTGCAGGGCTTCTATCATGGTAGGAATAACAAATTTGTATATAACAGCCTGGAACAATGGCAAGGTATTTCAAAATTCTTTAAAAAAAAGTACTAAGAAGAATAAATGTTTCGTTTTCAATAAAAGTACCTGAGTTGAAACAAATAAAAAAATTGTATTACATATAAAAAAATATATGCATATGTCTGTAGTTTTACTTGGATATTTTCAAAATCGAACCCGACAGGTTTTATCATTTTAAAACCGAAACCGCGTTTTCACATTTTTAAGGGTTTTAGCAAACTCTAATGTTTTTGTTTTATTTTCATTGAATAATATTTTCAAACTTTGAGAGCAAAAGCGTTAAGGGGTCGCCAGATTTTTAGAAAATCATTTTGTGGTCGCTGCTTCAAAAAGGTTGAAAACCACTGTATTAAACAATTCTACATTATACAAAATTTTCTTGAAGAGTGATTTATTCCCCGCAGAAAAGTGTCTTATTTCGTACAAAAATTAGTTTTAAAGTGACTTTTTTATTTAAATAATTCTCTTGAATATTTATTAATTTTAGAAGAAACATTTCTGTTTAAAAGAGACTTATTTTCTATAAAAAAATTTCATTCAAAAGTGATTTATTTTTTATAGAAATTTTTTCTTAAAAAGAGATTGGGGTCTATAGAGAATCATGTTTGAATATTAAATTATTTGTTGTATACGTTTTTTTCAAGTGGTTTCTGAAGAAAATTATTCATGAAAAGAGATTGTAGTGTAACTACTTTATAGTTAATGATATTTATTCGATCGAATAAGTTTGGAATTTTTAGTATTGTTGTTAAAAAATTTGTATTAAAAATATAAGAAACTTTTTTTTTAATAAAATAGTAAAAAATATTTTTACGGAAATATTTTAATTAATAAATATATTATTTATAAATTCCGCTACAGAGATCAAATGATATAGAGAAATTTTTTTTAAAGAAAAGTAAATTATCTAGAAAAATGGACAATTTCCTTAAAAAAAATTATTTCTTTAAGACTTTTTCAATTACAGATAAAAAGCGATTAATTTGAATTTATCGAAAGCAAATATAATAAGACAAATAAAAAGCTTTATCTAATTAGTTCTATTTTCTTATACCTAAATAGAATATAAAAACATTTTAAATGCACTTCAAAGTAATTATGTTATACATATCTCAAGTACATCAACAATTAAACAATAAATTTAAGAAATCTCAGTTTTTTATCGTTTATTTCATTGTTTTCGGTTGTTGATATCAAATACTTCAATAAGTCTAACCACCCACTCGACGACCACTTATCGTCACTCTCATCTGAACCGAACTAACATTCAAATGCTCGTATTAAATATTATTATTATTGTTTATTACTTCTGTTATCACGTTTTTGTTATTACAGCTTATCTACGAAATTATAAACCTTTGAGGGGTTCATGCATGGAAATGTAAGTGCCTGTGTATGTGTGTGTGTATGTGTTAATGTGTGAGAATTCAATGAAGAATATTTAGCAAAGGTATAAATGACTGTATGTATGAATGTCGTATTATACCCAGGTTAAAATCCAAAATAAAATAAATGCAAAAACAAAAAAAATAATAAAATAATTACCGGTATTATAAATAAAACAAAAAAATGGAATACTTTAAGACTAAATAAGTATAAATAAAGAGACGTTAAATTCTCTGCTATAGTCAGTAGCACTTAAATAGGAGCACATTACATAATTAAACTTTAAAATATTAAGTAATTTGAAAGAAAATTCCTACATATATTCTATTTTTTCTTTATTTTCAGGTAAGTTTTCTGGAATTAAAGAATCAAGTTGTAAGTAAAACCTGAAACAATTTGTTGTTTATAAAATAAAAATTATATTCGACGCTTAAAAATCCTAAAACTTATCAGTATGTAACTTGTTATTTAAAATTTCAAAACCTTTAATTAGTTCCAAGGTACATCTTCTTCTTTATTGCCTACTCGATTTTCGAATGTAATTTTCCCGTTGGTATTGATTTGTTGAGTTTAATGCCAGTATCGGTTTCTGAAACATCTATTTTCTTTATCGTCTAATTCCATCGATACCAAAAGCTTATAGTGTTGTATAGTATCCAAAACTTCTTGTAGTCTATCAAGCACATAAATAAGCCTTTGGGAACATTTCTTAATTTTTAAGCGCGAAATCTTTAAAACGAAATTATGTTTCACATTTTTAAAGATTATTATGTAAAACAGTGATAATCTTTAATTGCTTTCAAAAAGATATTTTCGAATTTATTCTATGAGTTAAAATTCAGTTATGTATTTTAGAAAGCTTTTTTGTAATAGTCTGGTAGTGTAAAAAGTCATTCCTAAAAATTAAAGGAATAGAAATATTACAAAAAAGCTTTATAAAATACATAACTGAAATTTAACTCATAGAATAAGTTCGAAAAATAAAAAATGTTCAATATATTTCATAAAACAATTTTCTTTTTAAAATCGATGTATAATACTTGGAGCTTTTTTTTTTTTTTTTTGTTGAAAATCATTTAAAATAAATTCCCAAAGACTCATGAGGATTGTGCTCCCTCCAAAAGCAATAATTATGCTTGTTTACATACCTGTTAAGTCAGAAATCAGCCTCATCGCTGAAGCTGATTTGACAATAAAAATCTGGCTTAACTTCCAGTTGATTCACCGAAACGCGTCGCAATTGATGATATGCTGACTTTAATTCTTGCAGCAGTTGGATCTTTTGTGGTTGTAGGCCAAGATCTTTGGTCAAATAAGAACCAATTGTAATAGAATTAAGGTTGTAATAATATATTTGTTGGTAAAATGTTATCTAACTATATATCAATATAATGAGATGTTTTATGGACACAAAGACTCTATTCCGGAAGGAAGTTTGTATGGGGGCTACATGAAATTTGGAGCGATTTTGATCATCTTCAAAATTGCGACCTGTGTTTGTATGTATATGAAAATCAATTAGTTTTTTGAGTGCTTTTCATAAAAAATTTTACCACACAATCAATCGCCTGTCATTTGGAAACAGCACATAAATCTGTACTTACTTCCCTTAAACAAATTTCCAAGAGTTAAGAATCGTCGTCTACACAATACTCATGTAAAGGTAGACATTGAGACTTATAAATTATTTAATATTTTTAGTATAATTAAAAAAGGCTAGAGAAATTCTCTATAAGTTTCAACTGAAATCAGTTAGTAGCGTCTGACAGCTCTAAACGTAACACCACATTATCAATACTCTGCAACCAGACCCACCAAACAACTTGCAACAAACTAAAAAAATATAAAAGCACGTTATACATAAATTTTGTATTCCCAAAAATCACTTTTGATAAAAAAAATTTAAAATTATTGAAAATAATAAGAATATTAAATAATTTCAAGTGAATAAATTAAAACTTAAAAACTATAATAAAAACTAAATTTAAATATCTATCAACTGCTTTCTCGCGTGTTAAGTGAAAATATTTTCATTAATAAAATGGTTAAATTTTCTGTGGAATATGTGCACGTGTACATGTGAGTGTGTTCCTTTTTCTATCAATTTTATTAAGGAAAAATGGAGAGACAGGAGTTTTTTGAAAAAGCATTTTTGATCTGTGTTAGCCGATCCGATTGGTGGTAAATTTAGTGCGTTTTCGTGTAATTTTATGAATATTTGCTGTATTTAATATTATGACAACATGCAATTTAGTTGATGTTATGAATTATAGTGATTTTTTTACTTACAAAATAAAATGTTAAAAACACGCAACTTAGAAATAAATTAATTACAGTAACCACCATTTCATGAATACGTTCGATCAAAAATGTATACATATACTCGTATTTATGTAAAAAGTGAATCATTAATAAACTGGGTTACAAACAAGTGAATCTAGTAAAAGATTTTTTATATTATTATTTAATTTTTAATTGATGTTTCAATGCATTGTTGCATGTTTTGAAAAGTGATTCCGAAACCTTTTTAATGCTATTACACAATTACAACTGCTGGATTACCAATAAATAATAAAATGTGTAAGTTTTGCTTAGGAATTTCAAAAGTTTTTATTATATTTCTTATTTTTTATATAAATTCTATTAACTTGTTTTCTTTTATGCGTTAATATTTTAAGCCATAAAGTTTTTTTATTCTAGAATCTTCCTTCTTAAAAGGAGTCAGCATTACCCTGTGATTTCCTTTTACAATCGATGCATGTTAATACCTACTTACTTTTGCTACAATTAAAATATAATTTCTTATAACTGTAAGACTTTATAAATTAACCCCCATATTCATAAAAAATATTTTAGGTTTATAGCAGGTTTATGAAACGAATGTTCTATGAAAACTTGTTTAATAAACCTTTTATTAATCAAAAATATATTCATAAAAAATGAAAAAACGTCTTAAAGAAAAGTTCGTCTCTTGTCTTAACACAAAAAAAAGTTATTAGTAGTTTTTTTATCAATTAACAAAGTTGCTTAAAAAGTATTTCAATTCAATTAATGTTGTAATTGCATTAATTATTTTTTAATTTGAAAGAAAATTAAAAATAAAATTTTGATTTAATTAACATTTTAGTTGTTTTGAAATAAATTTTTAATTAAAATATTAATTAAATATCAGAAAAACTTAATTGATGGTTTCGTTTAAAATAAAATAATTTTAACTTGTAGAATTGTCGTTGGCAGTTGTCAAAACCTTAGCTATTTTTAGATAAATCAATTAACACATTGTTTGAAACGGCAAAGGTTTTTGATCATTTTGGTAATTAACATTAAAAATATGATTTATTGAAAAAAATCATATTTAAAATTTACAATTTTAACAATATTTCGTAATCTTTATTCATTTTGGTAAGAGTTGCATAGTCAACAAATTGTTTGCTTGATTCTATGAATTTGGTGATTAGAGACAATTTTAAATTTTTTCTGTGAATATGTTTAAATCACTTTAATCAGCTTTTGCTATATAAAATTTTTTTTTATTTTATTGGTTCTTACTGAATTCAGTGTTACGTGCGTTATTGTAAATAACAGCTGGTTTAGCATCGATCTGACAATTTTTTGTGAACTTTAAGAAATATTCTGCAATTACTCTTTATGTGATATCTGAATTTATTTTCCAGTATATAACTGGAGTGGCCAGGGCTCCCAGTTTTGTTTAATACCTTATCTTCGATTTTTATCCCAGAAAATCCCCAAAATAGCTAACTTCTTATCCCCAAAGATCCCCATAGATCCTAAAGTATATAATAATATTATGTCAAAATCAATTGATTTGTGTAATATTACTAAAACTAATTTTATTTGTTCTTTGAGTTCTAAATACACAGGTATGTGGGGGATTTCATGTCAAGTGGCTTTTGAAATCGATGTTGAAATCGACCAAGGTTAGTTCTATTGGATAGTAGTTTAGACACAAATTTTCAACCAGAACGGACGAGATGTTTCTGAGTTACAGGGGGTAAAAATTTTACATTTTGGCCAAACAGGTGTTCTTTCTCATCGATGTAACTTATTACGGATTGGTGTTAGCAAAATGTGTCCTAAACAAATTTGATAGCTATTTCTTCATTTTTTTAAGCGGGTACTTTTTTGTGCTCAAAAGAAAGCTTATGTCTTTTCCTCAGGTAGTTCTGGTCGCTAAGTGAGCTGCAAGTGGGATATGTATAAAAAAATAATTTCTAACTCAAGACGAGGGTTTTTAAATTTTTAGCATATGCACTATTTTGACAGTTTCCAATTTCGGCAAAACAATCGCCATATCGCAAAAAGTAAATCTTCATCGCCAAAAGAATTTAAAAATCGCCACATTTGACAGCCCTGCCACTGAAAGTTAAAAAAGCGGAAACAATTAAATTTTTTCCTTTTTTTGTTATTAGTAACTTGAAGCTCATATTTCGTTTATTGTAAATAAAATTAAATTTATTAACTTTTACTGCACAGAATTTTGTATAAAAATTTGACGGGTTAAACCCTTATAAAATAAAAATGTTTTTTATAAGAAAGGTCTCATATAAATAAAAACTTTTAATATAAGATTCTCGTTATTTTTTTAATATATACAAGAATTACAATTCTGATTTTGTCTTCTTTATTTGAATTAAATATTTTTCTATTAACCTTTGTCTTACAAAATAACTTGAAATAAATTTTAATGCTTTTATCAATTAACGAAAGGCATTTATAATTTGGTTATATTTTTTCACATTTGGTTACTTTTTCAAAAATTTTGCTTGTAAAAATTGCTTTAGTCGTGGCAGCACTTCAAGTGAGAAAAATAAGCTGCGAGCTGGAAAAAGGAGCAATTTCTGTGTTTTCTTTATTTGTAATTAATTGAAATACAAATTCTTGCTAAAACTAAAGTTTTATTCCTAATTGAGAACTTGTTCTCTTTCCAATGGCTCTACTTTTGCCTAAATGCGTTTTGTTTTAATTTAATTAATTTTGTAAAATGAAAATTATGTAGTGTACAAAATAAGCTATGAGCCACCGTTCATTTACGACATACAAATTAATAGAATTATACCTTTTTCACACTACGCTAAATGTAGCTCAGATATATTTAATGGAGCACCAGGATGCAGATACACTTGCTGGTTAAACAATGTAGCACGAAATGTAAAATCAAGTTACAATTTGATGTTCCTCTTTCAAATGTTTTGTATAATTTTTGGAAATTTTTCATTTACACTTGAATTTAATAGTTAAACGTCAAATTGTAGTTTATGGCTTGCAATAGCAAATGTTAAATTTGAACGTGTTCGAGTTTTCGAAGAGACAACAAATGAAAATACGAAAATTGTTGTTATGTAGTACATACATATATTTTAATATTGTGCTTCCAATTAGCCTAACTCAATAACGCTTAGAGATTTATTAAACAGTTTTATTTTGAAAACCTACTGTTATAATTTTATTTGATTTTAAAATTATTTGCGTTCAATTTTCATACGTCTATTTTAATTTTTTAAGTACACAGTAGCAAAAATAATAAGTAATAGAAAATGTTTATTATCAGCAACCACTTCATTAGCAAAGCTACCAACAAAACCAGCAATTGCTAAAATTGTTTTAACTTTTATTTAATATTTCTTTGAAATACCGCCTCTCACGTTTTGTTTTTGCTTTTCTTAATTGTTTAACACTTATCAAAATATAAGAGTAAAAGGGAATACAAAAACAATAAGATATATTAGTTTAAGGGCAGATAAAGCAAAAGCGATCTTTTTCGTAGTGTCTTACATCTAAGGTTCCAAATTTCTTAACCTCTTATTATATATACTTTTCCAGGTATATTTTAAAAATCATTTATTGGGGACACAGACAAATACCCTGAGGGAAATTTGTGGCAATTGTTCTTTAAACAATTTAATATAATAAAATATTATAAAAAAAGGGAACGAATTGTGATAAGTGAAAACAAGACCTATCACTTAACTGTAGTTAAGTGATATGTTTGCGTTTATTGTTATTGACAATTATATATCATGTTTATTTATGACATATATGGTCATAGATAAACAAGTAAGAAAGTATAGTCGGGCAAGCCCTGTATGGTCGGGCTATATAAAAACTATTTTTACTACTTGGCTATCATACCCGCCTAAAAAAAATTATGTCATGAGGTACAGATTCATGTAAAAGTTTTATATGCCGCATATTATTTATCGGAATCTGGTCAATCCAAAATATCCTGTTTGGCATTCGTAAGCCCGATCAAATGTTTGTTAAAAGATGAAAAAAAACTAATTTATTTATTTTGCAACAATGTACCATTAGAAATGATAAATTGGCTTAAAAGTCTGTTGTGCACATACAACAAGTGCATAACAAGTTAAAGAAAATCCTACTAACCTATTCATAGAGTTAATTTGTTTTCGATCTCTTTTTCGATTTTTACGCTTTTTTCTATAGTTAGCAGCGTTTACATCGTTTTCAAAAACTTTTTTAGATTCATTGAAACATGAAACTATGGTCAAATGCTTAATTCGCGATGCTAGCTTTTTAATCGCAAATGATGGCGTTTCGTATATCAAACGCCACAAAATGTTTAATCTTTCAATTTAAATATTTATCTCTTCCGTGTTCATATTCATTGCATTTTTAATTCATTTTTTAGTGTTACAATTTTTTCTCGCCCCATTTTTATGCGTGAGTTTTATTGACAGTTCAAAGCGAAAATTTTCTCACAAAAATTTTACAGACACACTTTTTCAGTATATTGGCGAGTAATTTCCTTACGGGACAGCTATTACTCGCCAAAAACGTTACAGACGCAGTTAAGTGAGAAAAACAGCTGTTTGTTTCAATTTATGGCATTTTTGTTTCATTTCTCACATTTCAATCGAAAAGTTTCTCGACGCGGGAGTTACAGAACATGGGCACTGGCTTCTGTTCTCGGTGCCTTGTTTTTCCGAATTTTAAATCTGGCTAGCCTACATGTCAGTGACTTTTACCAAATTTGGTTCCAATATTGATTTCCATGTATTACAAATGGAGTAATAAAATTACCTTTTTAATGGTGGGTATACAAATAGTAAAACGTTTTTAAAAATTTACAAAAAATCGATATTTTCATAAACATTTTACAAACAAATTTTCGTATTTAAAAAAAAAACTTAAATAAAAATCATGAAAATTCACACAATCTATATTCAAATAAATTTAATGTAAAGAGACATAATTTCTTACTTAAACATCGTCTAACTCTTGACTTATTTGCTTTTTTGTATGTGTATATAAACACAAATTTTAAATATATATTTATTTATTTTCCAAGGTTAAACACCCAAAAGGTAATTAAAAATTTTTTCCGATTTCAACATTTTTTTCCCAAAAATATTATCCTTGATATTATTAACTTTGTTGTCAAACTGAAATAAGGCAATAAAATATTGTTAACACATGAAAATAATTAAAAGACGTCATTCGAAAATACAATAAAAATTCTCCTTAAAAGATATTTTTAATAAAACAAAAATTGTAATCCCCAGAGATAAATCACAAAAAAAAAACATAAATTTATTTTGTAATCAAACACATTTTTATTTAATACACCTGTACACATGTTTTAAAAGCAATTACAAGATATTAAATTTGTATAAAAAAAATAATAGAAAAACTCCTTACTAATTCAACATTTATTAAGAAAACATTTTTTTTAAACATTAATCTAATTAATTAAATTAAAAAACGTTTTCAGTTATGTTTGATAGAATTTAATAAAAAGTAAACACTAAAAACCACTGTTGAATTTATTTTGTAATATATCGAACTCTACTATTTAATTTATAATGTTTGTACTCGTAACTAAATATAGAATGATGTGTAAGTGAATGTATGGCGTTATACAAAGAAACATTAAGTGACATGACTTTTATGACATAATTAGCAGGGACCGGAAACAACAGTTATTTTAAAATTTTAAAACAAAAAAAGCATATAGAAGTCAATGTCTGCAAAGTGATTCAAGTTTACCATATTGATCCTTATGAACTTTTCTATGATAAAATATAATGATTTTTAAAGATTTTATTTATATTTTTTCGATCAAAAATAACAGTAATTTTTTGATTTTTATTTTTTTGGACAAAAGTAAAAGTTATTTTTTGATTTTTATTTTTTCGATCCAAAATAACAGATATTTTTTGATTTTTATTTATTTAAACAATAATAACAGTTATTTTTTTAAACGAAAATAAGAATTATTTTTTGATTTTTACCCTTTCGAGCAAAAATAAAAGTTATTCCCTGACGAAATGTACGTGTTATAATTATTAAGTTGACTTAAAATTAAATATTTAAATCATTGAAATTTCTGTTGCGCAATAAAATAAATATTTAAAGTCAACTAAATAATTATAACACGTACATTTCTTTAAAATATAACTTTTATTTTTGCTCGAAAAAATAAAAATCAAAAAATAATTGTTATTTTTGTTCAAATAAATAAAAATCAAAAAATAACAGTTATTATTGTTTAAAAAAAATTAAAAACATAAAATAACTATTATTTTCGATAGAAAAATAAGAATTTTCGTTTGGAAATTTATATTGAAAAAAAAAAAAATAATAATTCGTGTTTTTTATTGTTGTTTCAGTATAAATTCCCCAGCGAAAATTTTTATTTTTTTTGCTGTTTTCAGAACCCAAGATTTAAATGAAAAGCACTAAAATTAAATTTTTCTACAGAAGAGAGAGGATTTTATTATTTTTTCTTAAGCAGTGCATCACTTTATTTCCTTTCATGTTAAGCATTAATTTGTTTTTTAAATTACAATCGCGCATTCAATAGCTTGATCTGTGATCTGTCGTTTACAATAGTTTTTAATCGCAAAAAGGGGTCGAAAATACTCAGTGTTTGAGCTTTTCATATAAATTTTACTATAGATTCAATGGAATGGAAATGGAGTGGAAGCCGCACATAAGATATTTTTTGAACTTATTTCAAAACTTTTACTTTGATTATTCTTTACAACTAGGCGGATTTAGATTTTACAAACAAACTTCTTACTTCTTTCTGAATTGATTAGAAATAAGAGGATGTTTTTAGAGAGTTAATTAGACTTTCATTATCGAAGTTATTTGCGAAAAACAAAATAAATTCAAGGTAAAAACGGCAAAAAATTTTAACTGGTGAAATAAACCGGACTTTTTTTTTAATCTCCCGGGGCATCATAAGTTGAGTACTGATGTACAACTTCGGACTCCCTGAGATTATTAGACGCCAAAGAGCCCTGTTATTTGGGATGTTTGCCGCTTCCTAGGTGCATACACCTGATCACATTAGCATAGATTTTCAATGTCCGTGGAAAGAATATCCACACAATAGTAAACTTTATACCGCTACCATATCTCTATTCCGAAGAACTTAATGAAAGTACGACCTTAAAGCAGAAAAGATAAATCTTCCGATACCTCTCGATGGCTTCTGTGCGCGTCAACTGTAGCGTTATTTATTGATTGGTCAAATTGAATCCCACGAACTACCTCAAGCTAATTTGCCCCGAAGGATGGTACACCAAAAGCCGAAAACACTGGGAGTATAACACCAATGTCCCAAACATGACAGAAAACGATACCCGAGCATCAAGTTTGCTTTTTAAAATTGCATTTTTCCCACCGGCCAAAATGTAACTCCACGCGGAGAACTTAGCAATAACAATCAGGATCTGCCTCAGTTTAATTTGGGATTGCATTGCACTGCGTAAGCTTTCGAAACAAAACTCTATTCTACAAACAGGTGCTTCCATATTGCAAAATAAAGTATTTTGTCTCAATTATAATTTTGTGTAATGTGTAAATGTTAATAAATACAATATTGCATTAAACTTTCTAAAAGCCGTTCATTGAGGCCTTGCAGTATTCCACAGTGTAGACAATACACAGTGGTGGTGGTTGTGTGCGTATTAAATGAACGTGTAAATTTAGTTACTTTTCAACACTTATAATCAGGGACCGTAACAGTTATTCCTTTTTTCATAAAAGTCAGATGATAACAGTTATTTTTTTTTAAATTAAAAGCACTAAAATTTTAAGTTTTTCCACATGTTCAATCACTTCTGTTGGAAAACAGCACTTTAGTTTGAAAAACAGGCAGCTATTTTTATTTTACAAACAGTTAGTTAGTAATAAGAACCGGCTTTGAAAATAACTTTAAGGTCATTTTTGTATCGATATAGACATGCACTTTACATCAGGCTATGGTCGAAAATGGTGAATTTTAAAAGTCTTAGTTTATTATTAAAAAAAAATTACATCATCAAACATATTTACTTTAAATAATCTGCCTCCGGTCAAACTTGTCAACAGAGTGCCACAGAGTCATTCCTAGAGTCGTAAAATGTAAGACCGACCCCATTTTCCTTCCCGACATTTTTCTCGAATGTACTTACCCCCTATCTCCATTCCTTAGGGGGGCTCCCATACAAAGTTTATAAAATTTAAAAAAAAATTGGCCCACAGGTCAAATTTATTTTTCATCACAAACATTTGTTTCAAATATACCTACTCGCTGTCTCCAATCCCTAAGGGGACTCGTATCTACTAAGGAACGCCTTAAGAAATTTAGTCCGTGGACATCATTACAAAATCTTATAAATAATAAAACAGAAGAGATCATTATTTCCAAATATTGTTTAAAACTTTCTGCATACAGTATACTCTGATTTATTAATTATTAGAAACTCTTTCAACCATCTTAATTCATGGTGCGAGCAACAAGTACGCATTTTGTAAAATTATAAGAAGGTCTAGTGCCTTAACAAAGTCCAATTAATAAAATTAGATCTTATGACATACGCTCTTATTTTAAAACTCTCTTAAATATTTTTATGTATGTCATATTTTATTCTTTTTTTTTATTTACTTGTCAAAACACTTTAAATTGATTTCAAAATATATTTAAAACTTTTAACTATATACTTTGCTTTGAACAAAGAGAAAAATTTATTTTGTCAATCCAATTAAGTCAAAAAAAAATTAAGTTAAGTAATTTTGTACCACTGAAAGTTAAAGAAGTTAAGTCTCAAACCAACGAAGAACTTTCATACTGTTAACCACATTTTTCTATACAAATTTTCAAATAACAACTACATATACGCAAAAAAAAAATACAAAAAAAATTTTTCTTTTCAAAAAGACATCAAAGGAAAATAAAATATTTAAAAAAAATAATGTAAAAAGACCTAAAACAACATAACCCAAAACAAGTAAATATTCATAAAAATAAAGTATCGTTTAGCAAATGTATTTTTATGTATATTTTTGTTAATAGAAATTTAAGTTTGCTTTTTTTTATAAAAGTGGCAGAAAAGTTTATAATACCAAACATTAAAATGCTTTGAAAGGTGTAGGTTAAACAAATTCCTATTTTTTTTCAATCAATTTGTTTGCCCACGCAATAGAAACATTTGGGGTCGAATAAATAATCACTAGGAGGTGAAAAATACCAATACCGAATAAATACCGTTTAAAATTGAATACCGTTAAAATCGATACCGAAATTCGCTTCGGTTCTCACCAAATAAAGCACAAGTGTTGAAAATTTTAATTTGTTTCTACTACATAGAATTTATATTTTGTTAAAAATGTAAATTTTGCGAAGATAATGCATTAGTTTTGAGAAAAATCCCTTCGAGAATTGCCACCATGTAAAAAATGTGCCATCTAAAGCGTTTTAACATTCTTGTTTGGTTAATAAAATTGTAAAACGGATATATTTATACCGTTATAAAAGTTTCTGTACTTGTATCAGATAGCGATACCGCAAAGTAACACACAACCTGTGTTCTTAAATCTACTAAAAACAACGAGATCGTCGTTTACGAGAACGAGAACCGTAATAAGGCTGGTTATATCTTTGGCATATATAGTCGGATCTTTAGGTATCATATATCGAAACTTTTGCCTCGGAAAGGCCAATGTTACAGGACAAATTTTATTCGTTACGGTTTTAGACATACTAAAGTGTTTCCTAAAGTATGCCTTAAATGGGGCCTATAGTAAATTAGGGGCCGGTCTTCACGAAATTTGATAATGGGTACGTTCATAAGACGTAGCTGTTGAGCTCAACTGCTAGAAAACTGTTAAGCCGAACATTTTCGTCTCAGAAACGGCATTATGAGTATAATGCAAAATTAACAGCTGATAAACATAAACAATTGAAAAAAAATAAAGGTTGAGGTTAAGCACAACATGTTGACTTTAGGTAGCTAAAAATTTTTTTTTTTTTTTTTTTGTAGCGGGAAATGTAAGAAAAGATAAAAACTCATCACTGATTTATTGTTTGGTATTTTGTTTAAGCTTTGATATCGTTGCAAAGAAGACTTTTTGAGTGTTTGTAGGTAATTCTCATTCCCTCTGTAGTCTTGTTTGCTGATAGCTTTGGCTTTTCTAAAATTATTTATGAGAACGTTTCCTGATGATCTGGCCTAAGCAACCAGTAAAATGCGCATAGGAACAGCTTATCCTCCAACAATAAATTTCAGTATTTTTTATCATTTATTTAAAAAGGGAATTAAGCACAACAAACAAAATCTTTAAATAAATAATAGTATTCCCAAAAACAACTTTGATAGTAGCTAAAAAATTTTATGATGGAATAAATGGCCTCAAATACCCAACTGTTGTGTTGAGCGAAAGTGCTCAACTATGCGTTTCTAAGACAAACACTAAACGGTTACACAACAGTTACGCCTTATGAACGTGCCCAATGTTATTTTTATTCTTAAAAAACTGTGACAAACCATCATCATCATATCACGACAAAAACTTTGATATATCATACTTTAAGATTCGACTCTAAATTCCAAAAATATAAAGAAAAATTTTAAACGGTGTAGGGGCTTTTCTGCTTGTAATGTGGTAGGCTCTAGTTTACAACTTATGAATATTGTATGTATTTTACTGATAAATTTTCATATTTCGATAGAAAGCGATGCTATCAATTAATTATAAATGGATTACAAATTTATGAAATTTTGTTTATTTTATATGAAACAGAGATCAGAGCTTAAGAGAACCAAGTCAAAAAAGACAATTCGAAAATATTTTGAGGTTGAGTAATATCTGGAGCCATTGACTTGGGTTTATTACCGTTACCTTAGAAACGAAACACCTTTTGATTTAGTCCGTTACAGAACTAAATACAATTAAGCTTTGCAGAGAATTTTGCACAAGTTTTGATATATATTTATATATAACATTTAATGACTTGGTTCGGTTATGTTGTGGAGCATATGTGGGTATATTACACAGAAAAAAGTTTTTTATCAATTAAAAAAATGGTTTAACAAGTATTTAAATTTAATAAATGTGATAATTTAATCAATTATTTTTTTAATTGAAAGAAACTAAAAATTTAATTTTTATTTAATTAACATTTTGTTTTGAAATATATTTTTAATTAAAATATTAATTAAATAACAAAATATCTTAATTGAATTTTTCGTTTAAAATAAAAAAAATAAGCTTGCAGAATTATTGTTGGGAATTGTCAATATTTAATTAAATAAATTAATTTGCTGTTTTCACAACACAAGTGATTGAACGTGCAGTGAAATTTATTTGAAAAGCACTAATTTTTTTAAATGTATATAACACATTGTTGAAATGGCAAAGTTTTTTGATCATTTTTTTAATTAAAATTAAAAATACCATTTATTGAAAAAATATATTCACCAATTTACAATTTTTATAAATCAATATAATCATTTTGGTAAAAGGTGCAAAATCAACAAATTGTTTGATTGATATTATGAATTTGGTATAAATTGGGTGATTAGAGAAATTTTTCAATTTTTTCTGTGTAGATGTTTTAAAAATATTTTAAGAAAACAAATTTGAAAATTTACTATAAGGCCAAGAATCAATAAAAATATAGTTTGTAGAGATTTTTAAAGCAAGATATGGTCTCATTAAACTAAATAACAACACATTCGGGGCCACAACTGAGAACAAAATATGCAAGCTTTGTAATATGGGTACAATGGAAACATTTGAACATTTCCTAGGTGCTTGTTCAGTCCTCAAGGAGTTTCGAATTGCTAGTTTTGAAAAACCGAATTTACTTTTTACTGAAATGATTGATATACTTAATGTTGAAACAGTACAGATTGGGAAAGATTGGTTGATTATCTGAAGTCAGCATTACATTATCGTTATTTGTTAATACAAGAAAATAATTAGCTATTTTGTTAAATAATTCTGAAGTTTATTTTTTCTTAAGGTTATCGACAGACGTTTTATAAAACATTGTCGAATATTACTTTCAATCTTCTAATTTTCAATAAGAATTTATTTTATAAATTTAGATGAAATTTGTAAAGAAAATTTATTGTAAATAAAGAAGAATCTACTACTACAACTACTAATTTTAGTCCCGATTTTTTTTAATATATTTTTTAATTATGTGGCGTAACCTCTTTAATTTTTCTAAATAACGGTTTATCTCGAGATCCGGCGTCAATTAAAAAAAAAAACAAAATTATAGGTATTGTACATAAGTACTATGTGTATCAAAATTAACTAAGAAACCTCGGACCACACAAAAGAAGTTCCATATTGTGGGCAATAAGGACATAGTGCTTAAGTCGATATTTTGAGTTTTTAGGACAGCAATTCTAAACATTCAACGTACTATATTCTAATATAATCATCAATTCTCTGTGGCTATATATTTTTTAAGATTTTATTCCTCAATATTCCTTATGTCACAGATCGAAAGTAATCTTGAGTTTTTATTTCAAATGTCATTGAACATTAATAAAAAAAATGCAAAAAGGCATTCTGTTATAATTTTTTTATATATTTTTGTATATATTTTTTTATCAAAACATCGTACAAAATAATTGCAACTTTGCCCATGTGTACTTTTCAACGTTGTGTGTGATCTCAAAGGTGCCATTAACGCAAATTTAGCCTAAGTCAACTTAAGCACTTTTTCCTTTTTGCCACAGATTTTAATATATGAATCAAGTTTTTAAATAAAATTTTTAGAGCAAATAAATTCAATGTTAAACTTAACTTACATTCTACGTTCGTGTAAAATGTTGTACTCTAGAGATAAATGTTCTTGTTTTGGCTTTAATTACAAGCAATTAAAATAAAAATAAAGAGAAATATTTATTTGAAAACATTTCTAAATATTTAACATCAAAGCAAAGTAATTAAAATTAAAGTTTTAAAAGATTAAAACATTAAAATTTTATGTAAATATTTAAAAACATATATTTAAGTTCATTTTAACTACCAGTATGAGCATATAACTTAAAAAATTGTTTTTTTTAAGAAAAAAATCTTTAATAATTTAACAAATTAATCAAGTACACTCTAATTAAATGCAGGAGTAGAAAATTGCTTTACTTTAAAATTCATTTAGTTTCATTATTTTTTGTTGTGGCTCAACATTGTGGTAAAATTCTTATCTAAAATAACCGGAAATATAGAAATATGTTCTTACCACGAGCGCGTACAAGTTACATTGGAACATTCCGGCTGAACAGGATATAAAAGAACAGGACGTAACGGAAATTAATGTTATGCTTAACAACTACATATACAAAAAAAATACACAAATACGAGTAGGTATATGTATGAGTAAGTAGATACCCTGCAGCTAAAATCACTACTAGTAAGATTTTGGACTAGAGTATTACTAGTTGATGGGCGTCGAAAACTGAGAAAGATGATGACATTTCGGGTGCAGAGCTTTATACGTGACGCAGTTTGTTGTAGAAACAGCAACAACACTGCAAAAGTTGGTAAAATAATAAATGATTTAATACTTGTTAATTGTAGGAACTACAATTCTACAAAAGTAGAGTAAACAAACAATTTACTTGTCTTTTGTAGATACAACAACAATACTACAAGAAGAAACCCCTACATTTTTTGTTGGTTTTAGAGTTAACAAATTATTTTCAAGTTTAAAACATAAATAAAGAGAAGGAAAATTCCCGTATTTTTTTTTTTTTTTTTTTTTTGGTAAAATTATTTAGTTTAATATATCAAATTCTTCAACGTAGAACGAAAAACATGTCGGGGCATTGTGCTAGTTGTTTAAAACTCTATAAACAAAGGGGAATTCAACAAGATTGAAACATGATGTAACAGGAAAATAAAAAATAATAAAATATCCTCTCTTTCTTTCTGGTTCCAGGGAAAAGTGCTTAGAATTATTCTAAAATGAATACAAAAACTATAAAACAATAATATGAAAAAAAAATATTAAGGGGAATTGTCAAATTTACTTTTTCTTTTATTATTCCTTATATTGTAAATACAGTAACTAGTTTTAAACTATTTTAGAAATGAACTAGTTGGGCTCCTATGACAACCTAACGTTAAATATGATAGTTTTATATATGAACAAAATCAAAACTACAACTAGTTTAAAGTAAATAACAACCAGTACATTTCTAGCTAAATACTAGTTTATTTGTCTGCAGGGTACCCGCAACTTTAAAACTTGTTACTTTGTGTTGTGTTTGTAGGCAGTAATTACGTATATAAGCTTATTAAAGCTTTATAGAAATGTATTAGGATTCCCGAAAGATTTACAAATTAAAAGTAAAGTACAGAATTTTAAAAAAATGTATATCAATAGACAGAAATTAACGCAGTAATCCCGTAATGGAAAAAGTATGATATAATACAAATATTCATTTCAAAGTATCAAAGAAAATCCTTTGAAACAAATTTTAAATTTAAGTTTCGTTCTTACTTTCTTTATTAAAATGTCTCATTAATTGGAATTTTGTATTTTACTTTAAGTATTTATTTTATATGGAATATTTCCGTCAAAATTGTAATTTGTTCGATTTTTAAAAAAGTGTGCTTCTAAATTGTTAAAAGCAATTACAAAAAAATAACAAATCAACAAGTACTTTTTCTTTAATGTTAATTTCTTTCTTTCTTGTATTTATTAACAGTCCACTATTAACGTTAAAAATTACAGAAAATTTTAAGTTGCCCACAAAACAAATAAATTTAGTGATTTTTTTAAGTTTGTGAAATTTAAATTAGGCTTAAGCTCATCAAGCTTATTTTTCATTAAATTATTTGAAGGAAGGAATTTGCAACATGAAATTAATTAAAAATTTTTGATAATTTTATGCTTGACTGATCACGGGATTGAACTCGGTTCGAATTTTCATGTTTCGAGAATAACCACATTCTCATTATCAGAATTCTTTGACGGTCTGCCGTTTGCGCCACTGCGGCGCCTGCCAGTCTATACTCAAACATCAATATTTAACGAATGGTATTGTGGATCGAAATATGCTGCAATTGATTATCAATTTTCAATTTCCCTAGGGGAAAGGAATCTAACACTAAAATTGTCACGTGACAAGTCACGATGTCCTACGGGGGGTTAATTGGCACCTTTTTGACACTTTGTAACAGGTCACTGAAATAACCTTAATGGACACATCCAATTTCGGTTAAAATAATGCCTGTCGCAGATATTGTCACAAATGAACCATGTCAATATGATAGATCCACTTCATATAAAGTAATAGAACTAGAGAATATCAACCACTACCCCCACAAACTCCAGTCACATGAATAGTTTTGTGCCAATTACCTTTTCTCTAGACCAACTACACTCTAACCACATTATCACCAGTTAAGTGATAGGTCTTGTTTTCACCTGTCACAATTCGTTCCTTTTAATTATAACATTTTGTTCACTGGTCACGGGATAAGTGCTTCAAAGAGCAATTGACACAAATTCCCCGCAGGGTTTATTTACTTTTTTTTTTTCTTTTGTGAATTTTAAAATACAATTTGCATATACTAGTATGCAAGTGGCATATTCTATTTAAAAAGTTAAACGTTTACTTGAATAGAGTCATAACTCAAAAACATGATTTTTTTATTGTAGTTTTCAGAAATGTGCGCAACATCATGATTGATATTGTGTAGAAAAAATATTTTTAAATCGCTGGAAATTTTCCGCTTTTTATATAAATGTACCGTTTTACTTGTTATTACGCGTATTTTTATACTTACACCACAATTGTGGAGCGATTATTATGCGTTTGTGCTAATGTTCGTTACACCTTTAAATAATGGACCTACAACCACCTTTTAGTCCACCGATCTACTTAGCCTATTTAAAATGGTAGGAATCAGCCCATAATTTCTGTCCGGAATGGTCTAAATCATCTTACCAAATTTATTTGGAAGCGGTCAGTATTTGACCATAGCTCTCATTTAAATATTACTACTCTCGAAAATAGCTTTTAATTCTATAACTTCCACTTAAATGTTGGTATTGATTTGGCGACAATAACTTCTACCACAGCTACTGTGTCATGAGAAAATATTAACTTTATGTTGCATATAAACTCCCTTTCTAAAAATCACTTATTAGTCTTAACCCCATAACATAATTATGTTCTGGCGAAGCCTTGATTGCCAACAGATCCCAAAAAGGGAACAGTCTCGAAAATAAGTTTTTATATACTGTAGTGTAGGGTATCAATTGGTCGGGTTTCGCTGACTATAATTTCTTACTCGTTTTATTATAACAACGTTACATCTCCTTTTCGCGGGGTCGTCACAAACTAAAGATCGTGTATGTTTCCGAATAAACGATGCATGTATTTTTTGTTAGAAATATATTTTTGGCGCCTTTGGTTTTTGCTATATTAGAGCCTGTGGAAGGCCCCATAACTAAAAATGTTAAAACTATTCCCTTTTATCTCCTTTTAGATAGAGTTGTAAAAAAGAAAATTAAAATTCAGACTATTGACAGAAGTTCTTCCAACATGCCAATTAGTTTGAATTTCTTTTAGCTAATTTTATAGGGCACTTCCACGTTTAATGCCGATCTAGATGTTAACAGAGATATATTACATGCGAGTGTTGAGGTATTATTTCTTTGACATTAAGAAAGAAAAGGTATTAAGTCAAAAAATCCGATTTTGAGTTTTTAATTGGGTTTAACTAAATTTCTTTTTTCTATTTCGTTTGGTATCAATAACAGAAGTCTAACTTAACTGCTTCCATTCGTAATCATTTGCTCTTTAGAAAAAAATCAAGTAAATACACCAATTACATAATTTTTAATTAAGATAACGAAAAACTATAGATTCTTGCTTAAGACGTTTTTGACTAACTTGAAAGATTTGGTTATTGATTCCCAACGTAAAATGAATGTTATATGTAGACATTATTGCTCATTGGGCTTTATCTTTAATTTTTTTACCATATTTCCAATTGAAATATATGTTCTTGTAAGTAACGAGTTGCTTAATGACGGTTTTCGTGTATGCTTAGAAAAGCTGTACCATAAGCAAAAGTTGAAGTTTGAGAATGGTTGTGGTTGTTTGTTGGCATGTCCAAAAAATATATTAAGTACAGTAAAGGGTCCAAGATGCTTCCTTGTGGGTAATTGGCTGAGAAGAACTTAAAAAATCGCGTTCTTTAATAAAACATTTTTGACCGACTACGAAACTTGTTTATAACTTGTGTGCGGTTTACTGGTTTACGTTATACAAATTCCGTCAAAAATGGCTTAGAAATAACTAGGGGCTACTTCTAGCAGTCGTGAACGAATAATTTTTCGGTTCTAAGGCAATTTTATTTCTAATTCTCTAAGTCGACACTGAAATAATCAAAATTATTTTTTCAGTTTTGTAAAGAATTTATTTGAGTTTTCACAACACTGAAAAAATAATTTCGAATCATTCAGTATGGAGTGAAATAATTAGAACTAAATTTGCCTTGAAATCGAAAACTTCTTTGATCGCTACTGCCAGAATTAGCCCCATAATGAGTAGTCTGATTGTGGATTTTTATAAAGTTTCCTAAGATATTTTTCTAGGGATGCTGCTTTCTGAGACTACATTTTAAATTTGAAATACGACACTGTTAACAAAAAAAAATATTTAACTGCCTGTTCATGAATTTCGAACGTTTACGTTCGCATAGAGAATTACATTGAAAGCAAAGACAACTTTTGAAATATTTTTTAAAATAAAAACAAGTTAGAGTGCTTTATTCTGCTGTCCCAAATCTTTGATACCCTTCACCAACAGTTCGAATATTTCAGAAGTTGGCTCTATATGATATCTATATATTAATAATTAATCGTTATAAAAACAGACGCCAGCGTTAACATTGGTTACGGTTAAGACTGATTTTAAATTATTGGCCGACTATCAGAAAGTTTTATTTTTAGAAATATGAACAAGCTTGAGTAAAATATCATAATTTGTTACAGCTTTAGCGGAACTAAACTGATTTTCAGGGCGGGAAGTTATATTCCACCCATGGTAGATAATGGACCAATCATCTCAAAATTCTGTAGAGTGATTTCTGGTATTAAAAAATATAAATTGGAGTAAATATAAATACAGCAGTGAACTTAGAGTGGGCTTTATATGGGGCCTATGGTACATTATGGACCGATCATTACGAAATTTATTAGTGTGATTTCTAGTCCTATAAAATTGTAAAGTATTACATTTTATTATGATAGCATTATTTATTACGGGTTTAGGCGTAATAAACTGTTTTCCGACAGTTTGGCTTATATGAGGCCTATATCATAATTTTTATAATAAATGCCCACCAAACACTTCCATTTAAAACAAAATTTTAAATTATGTAAGTTATTCCCAAAATTCAATAGTTTAATATTTTTAAAAACTACACACCCACCCACATCTTTAAAAACTAACAACAGTTACATTATGTCATTATAATGACTTTTTCCTTTTTTATCTAATGAAATGCATTGATCTAATGGTTTTCGACATTAACTCTTTTAATTATCTCTAATACACTTACGCAATTTTCATACGTTAAAACACAATTTACACACATAACCTGTTCTAAAATGTTTGACAAGCAACCAACCTTCAGCGAAATACAAAATATAAAAAAAATAAAAAAAATATTGATACAACAATAACAAAATAAAACCAATTGCTGCGACATCTAGTAATGACCCCGTAGCCAACCAATGAAATGGAAACAAAATGAACTGGTGGCTTGCAGGCAATCAGACAGGCAAACTAACCGCAAAAAAAGAGCAACAAAAAAATGATGAGACCATTTATGCATTTTACAATTTACTCAAATTCAGAAGCTTAAATGAAATTATTCTTTATAAAAGTTCTAGATTCAAAGAATTATATATACATATGGAGAATATGAAGAAATAAGTTTTATATCACCAGTTCTTAAAATAATAAAAATTGCAAGTACTTCCAACTTTCTTGATACGCCTTAGAAATCAATTTAGAAAATTTTGAAACGAGCTACTTTCAAACAGATTCCGTTGAGTCCTGTAAATATTAATTTTTACAATATAGAATAGTTAATGCTTTTAAGAAGCGTTTTTGAAATAAATATAAGAACTTTTATACGAATTTAGTGTACAAAATCTTATATATCAAATAACTTTAAAGAAACTGTAGCTTATACAAAACAAATGCCTAAAAATCATAAACAACAAAAACTAACAGTGTATTCAACTCAACTTCTCCACAAGGAAACTGGATACGAGCTAATCATAACCTTTTTAAGAGAACTCAACAACAAATGCTATGAATGTAATCAACTTTCTCGTTATCATCTGATAAGGGAATGTACTCGATTGACCTGACTACATCGTCGAACATATGCTATCCTTTAGATAACTTGATTGTATATTTTATTTTCTAACTATATTTAAATTTTATTTCTAATTCATATTTATAAGGGTTTTACCTATTTTCCTTTAAACAATGTCATAATTATACAATTACTATCAGGACTTTTTCATACCAGAATTACTCGTTGTAGTATATTTTGATAAAATCATTGTAAATATTTATATACTAACCCCCATATTCAAAAAAATATTTTTGCTTAATAAAAGGTTTATTAAACAAATTTTCATAAAAAATTTGTTTCGAAAACCTGCTATAAACCTAAAATATTTTTTATGAATATGGGTGTAAGTATAAAATGTTAATAAAGGTGAATTATAAAAAAAAAAAATTATATATCAAATAACTTATTGTATAATCGTGGCATCATATTAGTTATGATTTCCTAAAAATTTTCTTAAGCTTGTCAAGAGCGTTGTTATATAAAACAACAACTAGTTCCAAATATATCTCAAATTTTGAACAAAAAATCGTCTAATTCGCCAAATTTACTAAGCCAAATCGCTACAGAAATCGTCATTGTAAAAACCCATTAAATTTTAAGAAGTTATGAAAATTTGTTGTTATTTTAAGTTTCCGTTGCTAACAAAATTTTAATATATTCTGCCTGTTTTTTGAAATCAGAATAAAAATTTTCGTTTAGGAACTTATTCTTAAAGTAACACAACCAGATATTTTTCAATAGTTTTGGCACTCATAAGAAAAGTAAGAAAATGAACTAAAACCAAGAGGTATCGAACACCTATTTTACAAGTCGCGAATCCTGTTAAAGTGCTTTAACAGAGTCGTTCTATAAAGGATCTAATACAGTGGTGTCAATTATGATTGTATTGGTGCGAATACTCTTGTCTCTTTCATTCTCAGCGGGAGGAATCTGCGGTTGCGAGGCCTATTACGAGGCCTAATTAACATACATATTTTGCTATGAAGACTTTAGAGCAATTAATAATAATACAATTATCGAAAAATGTTGAGTTATGGACAGACACACTCAGTTATTATTTAAATAAATTTAATTTGGAACCTGCATTTCGCAGAAACTTTGCTTATTTTTTGGAAAAATTGAGCATTTGACAATATTTGAAGTCATTTTACTACCTTATTAAATTCTTTCTAATATTTTTAATTTGGTGCTCAACATACCTTTGCAAATGCCAACAATGAAAATTCATTTGCACATGCAAATGCAAATAATAACTCCATTAAGTTTAAAAATATTCTATAATTATTAACCACCATTATAAAAAGAGAAGATTTTACTAGCCTATAAAAATATACTTTTATTTACCAATAATATCTTCTAAATTTAAATTGCAGTTTCGAAACAACAAAACATTTTTTAGGTTTGTGGACGTTAAACAATAAAGTTTCATTAATACATCAATAATACACATCTTCTTACCCAAAAATTTTACCTGCTGTCACATTTGCTTTTATGTGTATAGGTTTACACATAAATTGTAGGAAAACAAGACTTTTTTAAATATTTTTACTTACTTGAGAAAAGTGTTTTCAAAGGAAAAACAACCCACCGACGCGATTGGTACAGAAAGAAAAATAAAATTTTACCAGCACAAAATACCAACAAATTCTTGTGGCTATTTTTTTCTTAATAATTTCTGCATTTAGGTACGTCTTTTTAACGAAAGAAAAAGGGACCCTTTAAAAGGCAACAAAGAATTTTTTTCACAAACAAAACACATATCTTTAGCTTAAATGCAAAACAATGTAGATATTATTTGTCAATCATTGTACAATGTCAAAAACAGAAATAAAACAAAACATAAACAAAGATAATAAATAATAAATATATTATTTCTGTTTAGAGGCCTCAAAACAGGCCGTGCGATATTTCGATATTTCCCGCTGAATGAGAGTGTTTTGCAGTAAAAAATTATATTTTACGCTCGCAAAATAAAAGAGCGTAAGCGTACATGTGAGTTTTGCTGACACAATTGTGCATGACGCTGACACCCCTGATCTAATACAACAGTACTAACAAATCAAATTCCACCCTTAAAAAAATATGAATCGTGCTAAAATAAATCGCTAAGACACAAAAATTACTGCCTATCAAACAAATGAAATTAATCTAAAAAGCTACAATAAAATATAAAATTACATATATTAAAAATATTTGTAAATTTGAACAAAATTTGTGATTTGAAAAATCGTAAAATTTAAATAGACTATTTTTGTACCCAAAAATCGTCAAAATGACGATTAATCGTCAAATCTGGCAGCCGTGCTCTGATTTAATGAAACTTTCGTAGTGCTATTCTGAAAGGCTATAGTTTAAAAGAAAAGCAAATAATATTTTCATAGGCAAGACTTTGAATTTATATGGCCAAAGTGTTTAGAAAGGCATGCGGACAGAGTAGGTCTTTGTCCATTTGCCTAAAAAAATGTTTCTTTTTGATTTTCATCATTTTTAATAGACTTTGTGATTGCACTAAAAAAATGTATTCTACAAAACTTTATCAATTATCTTCAACTTATACTACGTCAATCAGTATTTTTATGCGTTACAAATATCATCACAAACGCACAATTTATATACGTAAGTATACATATGTTGCTTCAGGTTAAATATTGATCATATAGTTATTTGAAAAATCCAAACTTTCTGTAATTAGAACGAAGTTGTTTTAATCAGTTTCAAATAATAAAAAAAAAAAAAAAATTTTTTAAAGTATAACTACGAAATTTGCAAAAGCAGTAAGAAATATTGTGTCAAATTGTTTTCCAATAATTATCGTAATAAAAGATTTTTGAAGAGTATGTATTTTATGGAAACTAGAACCTCAACTATTATTTTATAATAACTATAACTATAACTATTAGCCTATAACCTCTGCATATGTTCAACCAATTTCAACTAGATTGTGGCATTCAATAATAGAACGATTCTTACCGTTTCTAATACACCTTGTCATTATAACAATAAAACTGTGTTTTATAAAATTATCTTAAAACTTGCAAGTTGATTGATTTACTGGATGATGGATCTGGAATTGCCACTTACGGTGTTTTTTAAGCATACTTTCGATATATTATTTATAATAATTAAATTATTAATTTAGTAGCTCGGTAGGCTAGTTGGTAGTGAGCTAGTCTGTCAGTGCTAGAGACTCAGGTCTCGTTGACTAGAACTGTGTCTGTTACTTTTGCTTCGATTATTAAGTAACAGTCGAACTTCTCTATAATGAATATGTATGGGACCAAGAAATCATTTCATTATACAGAAATTATATTTTTCCGCTATTATTTTAAATAATCCGTTGTGTTAGTTTTTATTACGCTCTTCAACGTCCGGCGGCTATCCATTTAACATTTGCTTCTTCAAAATTCTCAAAAAGGAAAATTTGAAGCTTTTTGTTCTTTTGTTTAAGACTTAACTGCTT